>CM019157.1:8954101-9046472 GCA_009733165.1 Naja naja
TCTTCTCTTCTCTTCTTTCTCTTCTCTTCTCTTCTCTTCTCTTCTCTTCTTTCTCTTCTCCTCTTCCCTTCCCTTCCCTTCCCTTCCCTTCATTCTTACTTTCTTTTCTCTTCCCTTCCTTCCTTCCTTTCCCTTCCCTTCATTCTCACTTTTTCTTCTCTTCTCTTCTCCTCTCTTCTCTTTTCTCTCCTCCCCTTCATCCTCACTTTCATCTCTCCTCTCTTCTCTTCTTCTGTCTTCACTTCTCTTCCTCACATTCTTCCCCCATGCTCACTTTTTCCTCTTCCTCTCCTTACTGCTCCCTTCTCTCTTTTCTCTTCAGCTTTCTTCTCTCCTCTCCTCCAGTTGATTTCACTGAAATAATCTATTCTGAAAATGAAATCGGGGCGGGGGGAGGTGGACACCATTTTCCCTTGTCTTTTCCTATCAAAGAAAGCAAGAAGGAAGCGTGTTTGCCACTGGGAAATCCTGACCCTCTCAAGTTCTTATCTCTCTCCAGATAAGATGCAATCCTTCATTTTTGAGTGGGGCACCTTGTCTAACTATTAGCCTATGACAAATTTCTGTTTTCCTCTGTCACCTCTCCATCAATCACTAAGGGATAACCCTTATTATCCCCTAACTGCTACTGCTTGACTGAGCTGGTCTGAGCCAGGCTGTATTCCTACAAATATGAAAGATGTTGACCTAAAACTTGAGGTGTTTGTTGAAAGGGTGACGTGTCCATGTGGTTAAACTAATGAGGAAGTTGCTCCAGTCTTGCAACCAAAGGAACAGATAGAATCAAAAGGAAACCGGGTGGGGTTTAAGTCACCTGTTGTTTCTCTCCGACTTGAAATCCTCTTTGTGTTTTCTTTCTTTGTGTGAGCTGGTGGTTTGTGGTGGCAAAACACCACAATATCCAAGACTGGTTCCTTTTTTTTTTCTGGATAAAGAAATCCAAATTGAATTATTTCATAGTTGTTAGTGAGTTTTGCTTGTTCATTTGTGTACAGGAGCAATAAGGCACCCAGGCAGTAAAATTCTCCGATGAAGCAATGAAAATCCATGTCATTCTGGGGCATTTGTCTTGAGCAATGAAGCCTGTCTTCATAACGACTAGAAGTTGTTAGGGTTTTTTTAAACATCTTTGAGCAAGCAACCTTTGGCAACATTGGTAGAATTTGTGAAGCAGTGTAGCATTTATTGAACGGTTAGGTAGGTAAAACATAAAACATTCAATCAGAATAGAGCTGGAAGGGACCTTGGAGGTCCTCTAGTCCAACCCCCTGCTCAGGCAGGAAGCCCTGTACCATTCCAGACAAATGGTTGTCCAATCTCTTCTTAAAAACCTCCAGTGTTGGAGCACCTACAACTTCAAGCGAATAGCACATTCAGTCGATCGATTTTCCATAACAGCATTACTAGATATATTCTGGTTTTGAGATTGGATTGGATTTCAGGTTAGAATTAAAAAAAAAACAAGGCCCATTTATTTGCATAAGAGCACAGCGGATGGGACACATCAGATGCATAAAGCATCACAACAAAGAGTGAAAACCATCCTTAGTCCCTCGAATTCTCTGCATCCCACTTACTCTCTTGATTTCTGCAACGTCACAGGGCTAGGCAGCGGCTATAAAAATATTATAAGCATTTGTCTTTCTTTTGCCGCCTATTGAGTGTTTCCTTAAAGTAGCTTTAACTGTAATAACACCTGGCCAATGAGATAAATGATGTAAAAATTACCAAGCCTGAGATATCTGCATCACAAAGGTCGGAAAGCATTTTCCCAGCAAAGAGAATCTTTATACGTGTAAAGGCAAGAGTTGTCTTTCTATTTACTATTCGGAGACAAACTCCTTTTTGCCATAACTGGATCTGGCTTTATCCCAATGTTTATGAAGGCTCCTTCTATCGATTGCTCCCCCAGCCTGGTAAAACCTAGAAGCCTGCAAATTAATTTATGGTAGCGGGATCGGTGGGAGGGACGTACAACAACCGAGTGTATTCCTTGGTCAGTGGGGCTGAAACCACCAATAAAATGGATCTTTGCAATGTTTTGGTGCCAGACTTTCCAGGGAATAAAACCTCTCTCGGTGCCAGAATGCAAGATGCTTCTCTGGGATGTTGTATAAATGTTAGGATCACTTGCCCCATTCAGTATCAAGAGCCAGAGGCAATTTGAGCTTAAAGAAGCTTGGATGGGCTTGAGTGATTTGTAACAAATAGAAGCCCATGATGGATGAGCTGTGGTAATGTTAGATCCAGTGGATAGAGTTGATGAAAGAGGTAAGGATGGTTGTTGTTGTTTTTCTCTAACATTGCCCAAGGCACTCGTGCATTGTAGGAAAAGAAGAGAAAGAGAGAGGCAGCTTTGGAAGGAAAAAAAAGGAGCAGAGTTTAGTTACAGCTTGACTAAGAATCGGTTGTCATTTAGCCTGTTTATGGTAATAGGTTGCCTGGTTGCATGTCACTGAAAATAATAAGAGTTAGGAGCATGATTATACACACACACACACAGAGAGAGAGACAGAGAGACAGAGAGAGAGAGAAAGAGAGACAGAGGGAGACAGAGAGAGAGAGAAGAAGAGAGAGAGTGTTCTCAAAGTGGCACTGATCTTCATTTAGAGGGTAGTGAAGGGGAACTACTAGTCCCCAGGGAGTGCCAGTATCAGGAAATGTCTATTTTCAGGCTTAGGTCTGTGAGTAGAGGACCTTTTGAGAACGGAGACGGAGAATCATAGAAGGCAAGTGAAAGAAGGAGCTATTCAGACATGCTTTCCACCTCTAACATCACCCCTACTCAAAAGGGCCTGGCTTTGGGACCCACTCCCTGGGTGGAGGACAAACTCTTCCCCCCAAGTGAGAAGGAGGGGGGTGGAGGAGGGGAGGTTGCAAGAGGAAATAACTGCTGTGGTATCTTCAGCTGAAGGTGGCCTTCCAAACTTGCCTGTGGCAGAGCCAAAGACCCACTGTTCCAACTGAAGAGAATATTTGGAGCTCAGGGTTGAACTGTGGAGTCCTTGGTGCTCTCTGAGCTTGGTGGTTTTCTTGCAGACATTTCATGACCCAACTAGGGAACGTCACCAGTGCTAGAAATGAGTGAGGTGTCTGGAGTGAAGGAGAAGGACAACTGTGGGCTCCTTGATGCTCTCTTGGTGGCTTTCTTGGAGATGTTTCATGACCCAACTAGGGGACATCATCAGGAACTTCATGTAGCTACTATGTAAACCTTATACTCTCTTGCACTGGCGATGTTCCAATAGAAGATAGTATTTGTAGCTCAGGGTTGGAGTCATTGGAGCTCTGTGAGCTTGATTGTTTTCTTGCACACATTTCATGACCCAACTACAGAAGCACTGATGATCTTACCTAACTAAGGTAAGGAAGAGAGGTCATCAAGGACCCCACAAGGATACCACTGCAACGAGATAAGGGTCTTCGGGCAATGTTTACATTGGAAAATGTTCCTGGGCAACTCATTAGAAATTTGAGTTAGCCTACTCAACTCAATATCTACCCATAGGTTGCACACAGAGTTTGGGCTACATTATTGGCTACGGGGAGGGAAAAAAAGAGATTTATTTATTTATTTATTTATTTATTCGACTTATATGCCACCCCCTCTCCAAAAAGGACTCGGGGTGGCTCACAGCTAAAAATACAACAATAAATAAATTAGTTAAAAATATATTAAACAAGTTAAAGCCGAATTAAAGATTAAAACCCATGGTTAAGATAGAACCAACCTCAGGGAATCAGCACAGCCCAGATTGTAAAAAGAGCCAAGTCTTCAAATCGTGGCGGAAGGTGCAAAGATCGGGGTCAGGCAGCTCCAGCGGAAGGAGATTCCACAGAGTGGGAGCTGCCACAGAGTAGGCCCTCCCAGGTCGCCGCCAAGTGACATTGAGTCGAGGCGGCACCCGAGACCCGCCTGTGTGCCCATACAGGGCGGTTGGTGTTTGATGTTGGGAGGAGCCGTTCTCGTAAATAACCTGGACCCATGCCATGCTGGACTTTGAATGTTAGTACCAGCACCTTGAATCTCACCGGAGGGCAACCGAAGCCAATGCAGGTCGCGCGGAGGGGTGTAACATGGGAGTATCGGGAAGCCCCATCACTACCCAGCGCCACATTCTGCACCAGCTGAAGCCTCCGAGTGGTACACAAGGGCAGTCCTAGGTAGAGAGCATTACAGTAGTTGAGTCAGGAGATAACGAGCGCCTGAGGGCATCCCGGTCCAGGAATGGGCGTAACTGGCGAACCATTAGCCAGTTAACCATTTAGCCTCTTTTGTGAAGTAAACTGCTCCAAACTTGATTGCAGAAAGTACGACTTCAGCAACTGAGTGGTCAATGCCTGGAATGCACTACCTGACTCTGTTGTTACATCCTCTAACCCCCACTCCTTTAACCTCAAACTATCCACTATTGACCTCACCCCATTCCTAAGAGGTCTGTAAGGGGCGTGCATAACAGCACCATCATGCCTACCATCCCTGTCCTATTGTCCCCATATATCTGTACCTATTTCCTGTATTCTTACTCATGTTTATACTTATACCTATCATCTTGTAAGCGATTGACAAATCAAATAAATAAATAAATAAGTTTGAACATCCTATCCCAGGAAAGTTAAAGCTTTGATATATAAAGTGACCTTTTTTTCTTAACTGGAACGCTGGAAACAGCCTTGTATAATGAACTTTTCGCTTCTTCGTCTTTTACAACGGTCGCCTGAAAAGCAAACATCCTAGAAATTTGAAACCGCCAAATGTGACTGGAGTGGGAAAAACATTTTCATCTCTGAAATATTTCCAGCTGGCATTGATTTGGACTAACCTGAGATAATGAGACTATATCCCACTACAGTCATCACCTGACCCTTAAAATTCTCTTGGCACTGGTTTATGATCTCGTTGCACCTGACTTTGTTATTATTTTTTTTTAAAAAAGATTCCTTTAATTTAAAAGGTTGAGTGATCCACGCGGGAAGTTCTGCCAACTTGAAGCAGATTATGTCAAAACTTCTCCTCCACTATTATATTTGGGCTTGGCTTTGCTGTAAAACAGTCACACAGCTGCCCTCTTGTTTCCCATGGCTAACCAGGAAATATCTTTCCTCTTTTCTTTGAGATCCACTAAAAAAGCAAAACCATTTGATTTTTACCAGTAGAAGAGAATATTTGTAGCTCAGGTTGACCGATGGGGTCCTTGATGCTCTCTTAGCTTGGTGGTTGAGGCAGCATCAAGGATCCCATTTGGTTTTTCCACAAGGTTTAGCATCTCTGGTCATGGAAAGTCTCTAAAGAGAGATTGGGAGTCTCAAAATACTTATACCTGAAAAGTGTTAGTTTTCTTCCTTATTTTCTCCTGGGTAAATTTGATGAAAGAGACCCTCTGTCTTCTCACCCTGACAACTGGTTAAAAATCTTTTTTTTTAAACAATATTTTTTATTTATTTATTATTTGACAAGAATATAAATTCAGTATACAGTATGCCGGTAGATTGCGTCTCATCTTCTCCAATATCATTAAATACAAAATATTCCATATTAGTAAATTAATTTTCCTTACTACATTTCGCTTCATCATATCACCACCATTCCCGGCCCCTGAATATACAATATAGGCAAACCACTATTACATTATTACAAACAAACAAAAAACATAAAAATTCTTTTTTTTGAGAACAGTGTGTGTCCAAACCTTCCCTTTTCCATACAAATATAATTTCAATTTTTAACACACTTCATGTGTTCTATCCCAATTATCATAACAATTTATACTATTTTCCTTTATTCTCTTACAATATTTTCCATTCAGTTTTTAATACATTTTTATCTATAATGTTTACAATCTTATATTTCTTATAAGACATATTTTACCCTGTAGTTATTACTTCAGAGGATAATACCCCATCTTTCTTTTACCCATCATTGTTTAACATTTATATTTCTCCTTTAGCATTATTGTTTCTATTACACCTCAATTTTAGTAAAATCTCTATTACCGATCCATTTCTGCTTGGCACATTCATTTTTATTTGTTACACTTTTTAACAGTAGTTAAAAAGTGTTTTAAAGAAATAAGAAACAACTTTGGATACTTGGAGGACTTTCATTTTTATGGACAGAAGATACTAAGCTGATTAAAGCTAACTGGTTAAAAATCTTAATGAAAGGCCGGAGATGGTTTTAGCTGCTAACATCTTTGGGACAAACCTTGGGAAGTGTATAAAATTATATTTGTGGTATCAGAATGGGGTAGAGGTGTGGGATCCTCAGTGCTCTCTGGGCTTGGTTGCTTTCTTGCAGACGTTATTTTACCAATCTAGGTAACTTCTTCAGTGCTACCATCCATAGCACTGATGATGTTCCCTAGTTGGGTAATGAAACATCTGCAAGAAAACAACCAAGCTCAGAGAGAGAGAAGTTTTCAGGACAGAAAAGGTCTTTCTGGGCTGCGTTTTCATTGTTTCGGGGTGAGGGGCCCAGCAGCATTTGCCTACAGTCTGATCTGATTCCAGCAACGGCATAATGATGGCGCCCGTGTTTTTGCAAGAAAAATAATAATACAGCATAATGGCGAGTAGAGAGTTTACATTCCCAATGGAAAGGATACATCTGTTAAGATGAGTTTCATTAAAATTTTAACTGAAACAGGCGGGCAAATTGTCAAATTGATTCCATCTTCAGACAGCTCGCTGGGGGCTCTCTTTGGAGGACATCCCAAACTTTCTCTGTCTTTCTCTGTATCTGTCTTTCACTCTCTCTCTCTCTCTCTCTCACACACACACACACACACTGTCTCTCTGTCTCTCGTCTTACTCTCTGTCTCTCTCTCTTTGGTTAAACCAAACAAAAGAAGAAGAAAAAGGTGAACCCCATTCCATGAAAAGGACTCATCCTTCCCACAGGTCACCAGTTCAACCTCTCAATTAGATTTGGGATCTGCTAATTAGATATAATTCATTAGCGGTGAAAATGAGATCAGAAATCAAGAGCGGCTCTTCAGGATACAAAGGGGCCGGCCCTGCTCATCCATCATTGTTTTAAGTAACCAATTTAAAGGCAGACAAATGCATAACTGGCATTATTGCCTTGTCATAACTAGTTAGGGCGAAGGAGCTGGAAAGAGCTGGCGTTATAAATGGTTTTTATCACATTACTTTACAGTTATCTGTCAGCCCCTTTGCTTAAGATGAATGCGGGGCAAATAATCAAATTATGAAGCTGGGATGTGGAAAAAACAGGGGTTGGTGGAGGGCCTTAATTGCAGTTTGGGGCAAAGGGAGAGAACATTTTCCATGCCTGGGTGCTCTTGAAGTGCTGTCCACATGCTTGGAGGGCATGGAGACAGTTATTCTGAAAGTGTTGTGGGATTTTTAGCTTTGCGAAAGCCAGTGGAGCTGCTTAAATCCAGGCCAGCTTAGGAGCATCTCCCAAATGGAAGTCTGGTTCTGGTACCCCAAGACAGTCTTTCTTCCCACTTAATCTGGAAAGAAGATAGAAACATAGAATAATAATAGAATTGGAAGAGACCTTGGAGATCCTTCCTGTTCAAACATTACCATTTCAGATAAATGGTTGTCCACTCTCTTATTTGAAAGCCTCCAGTGATGGAGCACCCACAGCTTCTGGAGGCAATTGAGAACTGGGAATTAAGGATGCACATCAGCCTGGATTCTTGCTGTTGATGGTGATTCTTCAGGCTTTTGAGATGGACTTTTTAGCCAGACCTCAAGGCCTTCCCTTGGCAAAGTGTGGGCTTGGCCCCAGCTTATCCTTTCCCTTCTGAAATGAACAGACTGCTGGTTTGTTCCTGTCGCTTTACCAGCTAGCTTTGGCTATCCCCATTTGTGTAATAATTGAATGGGCCTTGCTCCGTCCTTGTATATTCTGTCCTTGAAAGGGGTAAAAGATTACTTCTCTTTTGCATAGGTCACTCTGAACATTGATCTGAGTTATTGGACTTCTGGATTCACCAATGCTGCTCCTTCCTTCTACTACCGTGTTTCCCAAAATAAGACACTGTCTTATATTTTTTTTGGCTCCCAAAAACACACTAGGTCTTATTTTCTGGGTAGGTCTTATATATTTATGGTGTCAAATAGTGGGTGTGAGTGTGTAGGGGTGTTTCGGGTGCACGGTTGCTCCCTGAAAAGTCTTCCTGGAACTGGAGATTTACACTAGGTCTTATTTTCAGGGTAGGTCTTATATTAGGGCAGGTTTAGAAAATAGTGCTAGGTCTTACTTTCGGGGTAGGTCTTATTTTCGGGGAAACACGGTAGTCTCAAAGGTGCTTTTTTTCAAGAGGCAACCGGACTTTCTTTGTTTTTTCCTTGAAATCATTTTGTTTCTCATCCAAGAAGCTTCTTCAGTTCTTGGATGAGAAGTGAAACTTCTTCAAGGAAAAACCAAGGAAGTCCAGTTGCCTCTTGAAAAAAGCACCTTTGGGACAACCATGACCTGGAGGACCAAGAATGTCCATAGACATTCTTTCCACTAGGCGTCTTGGAGAAAAATTAAAGGACTCGAGGGATCTATATGCATTTGAGGGACAAACGAGCATGGACTTTTTGTTCCCACTTTTGGCTGTGGCAGAAGATTTTGCCAACTGTGTGTGTAGGACGGCATAATTCCATGCTCACATGAAACCTGCTTCTTACACGAACACAATTCTGTCTCTTCTGCATGAAGTCTTATAGCTCGTTGTAGGAATGTTGGAAATGACACCAAGATTCATCATGGAATTGTGAGCATAACGATGTTTGCACGTATCTTCAAGGGCCCAACCTGTGCTTTCTATGAAGTAAGTTGCACGTTCAGTCCTTAGTAGGTAAAAGCCCTGTTTGAAATACTGAAGGCCCTCTGCCAGTTAGTGTTGACAGTTGAGGATAGATAGATGGGACCCAATGGTTGAAGTTGCTTGGTTTAGCCAAGGCTTTGGTGGCTCAGGCTGTTAATTGCCTGCACTTAAGTTCCAGCTGCCTACAACTGCTGTAGGCTCAAATCCCACCAGGCTCAAGGTTGACTCAGCCTTCCATCCTCTCGGGGTAGGTAAATTGAGGACCCAAGATTGTTGGGGGCAATTAGCTGACCTTGTAAAAATGCTGCTTAGTAATAAGCAGGTATATACAATGGAATGAAGGCTATTGCTGAGCGCATTGGATTGTGCTCCAAAAAAATAAATAAATTGTAAGCCGCCCTGAGTCTTCGGAGAAGGGCGGCATATAAATGTAATTAAAAAAAAAAAACCAGGATGTGGTTTGTTTGGTTTTGACTTAGATGGCTAAGTGGAAACTTGGAAGCTGCCTCCTGAGAAGGTGGAACATTTGCACATCCAACTAAGTAGAGCCCATTCTTGTTGGTGAGGAGATGATGGATGCCTCCAAGTTCTTTGCCACTGCTGTTCTAAAGGATGATATGGACTGCCATATTAGCCTTCCCCAACTTCGAACCCTCTGAATAATCCTCAACAAGCACAGTTGTAGGAGTCATTGTCCCACACATGAAGAAGACATCACGTTGAGGAAGGCTGGGAACACACGTGTTGTTTGAAAGAAATAATTATTTCCTTCTCCTTCTTTCTCTCCTTCCTTCCTTCCTTCCTCTCTTCCTCCCTCCCTCCCTCCCTCCCTCCGTCTCTTCTTTCTTTCCTTCCTCTCTCTCTTCCTCCCTCCCTTCATTCCTTGTATCTCTCCCCCTTTCTTCCATCCATCCATCCATCATTTTTCGATGTCAAATTAAAAATTCCATCTATCAGCAGGTGGGTACCAGTTCTCTAATGATCCATTTGTCCCTTTGACCCTCTTCCCTGGAGCTGATATCATAAATTATCTCCTTCGTCCTCCTGCCCCCAGCTCCCTCTCCAAGCTAAAGAAGGACAAAAGGAAGATATCATTGAAAACTTTCTCATTCCACTCTTCAGTTAGTCCTTGTAGTCCAACCCAATGCTGTCCTTTCTCCCTTGTTGTTAACTGTTCTTCCTCCTCCTCCTCCTCCTTTCTAGATGCATAACTCTGACAAATGGTTAGCATTCATCTCCAGAACTTAATGAATGTCAGTCCAAAACCACACGGCGCTTGTCTCTTTTATTGGGTGATTGTTTTTCCCTTTCTTTTTCCCTTTCTTTTTTCCTTCAAACATGCTTTAATTGCAGCGTTACTTATGTGATGGAAATGTTACTCTCAGAGGGATTATTTGAATGAGAAACGATGTCTCTGGGAAGAAGAGAAAGCCAACTCTGCCTGTACTAAATTACAGGCTTAATAATGATTTTTCCTGGCCCACACCCCTCTCTCTCTCTTTCTCTTTCTCTCTCTCTCTTTCTCTCTCCATTGAGCTGGGTTTAAAGAAAGAAGACCCTTCTGGAATATAAGATCCCCCACCCCAAAAGTGGCCCGGAGCACGACTGACGGGGATGTCTTCCTTTTGTCTCTCAATTTTTGGGGGTCCTCTGTTTGAGGAGGGGGTCAGGCCAGGCGGAACAAAACACCTGGGGATTCAGCTGCCTGGGAGGGGCATCGCGCAGCTCATCAGGGAAATAAAAAATGACAAGTTGCCCTAGGCAGACGGGTCACGGAGGGAGGAGGGTGACACACACACACACACACACACACTTTGGATTTCTATTGTAGGTATTAGCCAGGAACCTGCCCCTCCCCCAGCCCGTTTGACACCTGGGCAGCTCTGGGTTAGAAAAGGGAGCTGGGAGAGACCTCCTGCCCCCTTGATGTGGAGCTGGTGCCTTAGGCGGTGGGATGCAGGTTGGGGGGGTGAGGGCCACACGTCCCTCTCTCCCTCCCTCCCTCCCTCCCTCTCTCTCTCTCTCTCTCTTGCCGGTGGCAGGCCGCAGCATTGAATATCATCTCCATTATTCATCTGGGGGCGCTCCCAAACAGCTGGTCTTCAAGGGAAATTACCTAATGAATCAAAAAATAAAGCCATTTGTGGAGGCATGACATCGCTGATAATAAATTCAGGGCTCGGAGAGACGGGCCACCCTTGTGTGTTCCAAGCGTTCAGCTGCTGCTTCGCACAGATGAGGAAGAGCCAAGGATGGGGGTGTGTGTGGCAGGGGGGAACCAAGATAGTCACCAAGCCCCCCCTCCCCAAAATATCTCCCTCCCTCCCCTCTCTCCCTTCTCTCTCTCTCTCTGTCACTGTCTCCCTCTCTCTCCCTCTCTCTCTCTCCCTCTCTCTTTCTGTCTCTCTCTTTCTCTCTTCTTTCTTCCCAATTGGCCCTTCGTTTCTTTGCCAGCCTTGTTTGATGTGATTCAGCCTGTTTCATCCACCTTGTAGGACATGTCGGCCAAGGAAGGCGATGGGAAGGATGGATTCCTTTCTTTCCTTGCGTTTGACCTCTTTGTTAGGTCCAATTTATTGTTCAGTCCAGAGTAGATTTGGGTTTCAAAGATGGGGGGAGGGGATGTAAACAGGGTGAGGGGCTCGGGAGCATTGGGGGGGGATGGAAGGAGGGGCTGCTGGCTGGTTTCTTCTTTGCTCTTTATTGGCACCTTCATCTCAATTGCTGCCCTCTTCGTTTCAGCTGGCTGGAGCTGAAACGAAGACGCTGGGAGTACTGGGGGTCTTTTTCTCAGAAAGTTTTTCCAGCAGCTCAGGAGAATTGACGTGAAGATAATCCAACCCTTGCTTCCCCCCCCCCTCCAAATTATCTGGATATGCTTTCTGTCTTGAAGAATGCCTTCTTGGCTCATGTGGAGCAAGCTTCCCAGATTGCCATTTGAAAACAAGCGCTTTGTTTGCATTTTTTCTGCCGTAGCATTTCTGATTATTTTGAAAAAGAAGGCATGAGATAATTAGAGAGCGATTAATCTTTCTTTCTTTTCTTTCTTCCTTTCTTGCCTTCTATCCTGCCTTTCTCTCTCGCTTGCTTTGCTTGCTTCCTTCCTTCCAATATTCTTCATAGCTTTCTCCCTTCCTCTTCCTTCCTTCCTTCCTTCCTTCCTTCCTTCCTTCCTTCCTTCCTTCCTTCCTTCCTTCCTTTATTCTCCATATCTTCCTCCCTCCCTTTCTACCCCTTCCTTCTTTCCTTCCTCCCTCCCTCCCTTGTATCTCCTTCCTTCCTTCCTTCCTTCCTTCCTTCCTTCCTTCCTTCCTTCCTTCCTTCCTTCCTATATTCTCCATATTTTCCTCCCTCCCTCCTTCCCTTGTATCTCTCCTTCCTTCCTTCATTCCTTCCTCCTCCCTCTCCTCCCCCCCCCTTTCTTTTCTTCCCTATCTTTCTTTTGACACAGGATGGTTCCAGGTTGTTTCACCTCAGCGAGAGGGAAAGTTAAATCCACTCATTGTTTCCACTGAAGGCGACTTACCCTTTTTTCCGTCTTCATCAAATATCATGGAACCAGTTTCTTAAGGCTGAATCAGATGCACCTTTTCATAACCATCGCTAATAAGTCCTTCCAAAGAAAGAAAGAAAGAAAGAAAGAAAGAAAAGAAAGAAAGAAGGAAGGAAGGAAGGAAGGAAGGAAAGAAAGAAAGAAAGAAAGAAAGAAAGAAAGAAAGAAAGAAAGAAAGGCAGAAAGAAGGGGGGGAAGAAGAAGAGGTGGGGGGAAAGCGTTGAGTCTTTTTTTGCCAGATTTCGGGGGCAAAATGCATACCTTGATTCACATTCTCAGGGAGCAAAACATGACAAGTAGGAAGTTTGTATTCTTAGCCGATGGGAAGCAAAGCTGAGATCTAAGGCAGAACTAGCATGTTGGAGCAGGTAGGCCATTTTCATTCCATCTCCTCATCTGTTCCTCAGTGGTGGTTCTTTTCGCAGAGCATAAACTCTTGGTTCCCAGCTCAGTGCAGGTAGTCCTCCACTTAAAACGGTCCATTTAGTGACTGTTCAAAAATTACAACGTCCCTGAGAAAAGTGACTTAGGACTGTTTTTCACACTTACGACCGTGGTAGCATTCCCCATGATCACCTGATCAAAATTCAACCATTTTGGCCATTGACTCACATTTATGATGGGCGCAGTGTCCTGTGTGTGTGTGTGTGTGTCATGTGATTCCAAGCAAAGTCAGTGGGGAAGCAGATTCACTGAATGACCCTGTTACTCACTTAACAACAGTGGCAAGGGAAGTCAATGGGGCAAAACTCCCTTAACTACCGCCTCACTTAGCAACAAAAATTCCGGGCTCAATTGTGGCAATAAGTCAAGGACTGCCTGTACACTTGCAGAAACCAGCCGTGATTTTAGCTGCCCCAATGAAGGTTTGAAAGTGTGGATCTAAGGATCCTTTGGCAGCCCAGCATTCCGCATTTTATAGCTAGTAGGGCAATCTGTGGCAACATAATCTGGGGCAAGATCTATGAAGGGAGCAGAGAGCTGATTCTGTGTCCCGCAGAAAATACTAAACCATAATAACCCAGTTATCTTGGGCAACAATGACCTGGATCAGTGCTAACTCCCTGAATCGGAAACTCTGAAGTTTTCTGCTGCACAAAACAGGATCTACGACGCGAAACAATCTTTTTAATCGGGTGCCCTTGTTCTTGTGTGGTGAATAATTTGTTTGGGGTCATTTGGAGGCTTGGTTTGAAATCAAAGGACAAAACTTGAAAGTAATGGGGATGAACCTTTAATGGTCAGTCTCTTTGGGGTATCACTTAGGAGCCAAACAATGAGTTGATAGAAGAGATATTTGCAGCTCAAGGGTTGATCTGTGAAGTGCTTGATTCTCTTTGAGCTTGATGGCCCTGGTAGAGTTGTCTGGTAGTTGAGTCACGGCAACTGGGCTCCTTTTCTTTTTGGTTTGAAGCAGTTTGTTCAAAGGTTGAAATGTTTCCTTCTGGTCAAAATCTGGCCTTTTGAGCTCCATGTTTGATCACAGAAAGAAAGAGAGAGAGAGAGGAGAGGAGGGAGGGAGGGAGGGAGGGAGAGAGTCAAATGCACTCAACATTGTTCTTTGCCCAGAGCTGAGATTCATGCAAAGGAGAAGACAAGAAACAAGTCTTCCAACGGAGGTATGCTCTAGAGGGATGAGGCCTAGTGGGTTGCCATAGCAATGGTGACAAATTCTTTCCAACTTCTTCAAAGCGAAAGACATATTGGTTTCTCTGGCACAATTTTAAGGCCACAAAAGCTCTGTTGGTCCTTCTGTCCCATCATATATATATATCTCTCTCTCTTTCTCTCTTTCTCCTTCCCTCTCTCTTTCTCTCTTTTCTCCCTCCTCTTTTTGAGGCGATGGAAGGTGGAGAACAAGGAAATCAGAGTTGCTAACAACTGCCGATCTCTACTTTGTCCCTTTCCAAATCTCCTGCTGAGCAGAAATTCAAATACATCCCTCCCGCTTTCACTAATCTCCATTGCAATCCGGAGAACGATGGGTTTTTCATGCTCTCGGGTTAAATAGGTTTTTTCCCCCTTTCTCCATGAAGCCAATGGCCCTTTTCTGTCCCCATTACGCTGCCTCCCTGCACTTGTCATGATGTTGTTGTTGTTTTTTAATTGTTTATTTATTAAATCTATCTGCCTCCCACCTCTCTGTCCTATGTTTCATGGTACCCAGAAGGCAGGAAGGAGAAATGAAATGATTTAGCTTGGGGAAGTTAGCCATCACTTGGTGGGTCATTTGTGTACATTTGTGTTCTCACCGGAGAAGGATAGAAGTCTTTGTGGAGAGCATTGGTCTTTGGTTATGAAGTTCAAATGCTCGGTTAGTGAACTAGGATTATGCAGGACAAACCTATGGACTCCATGGTGCTGTCTGACCTCGGTTGTTTCCTTGAAGATGTTTCATCACCCAATTAGGTAAAGGTGAAGTGCATTTTCAATGGGGCATTCCAGGCAGAGAATTTTAAAAAAAAGCCTTGTTGGAATCCTACTTGGTTTTCATTTCACATTCTATACAAAAACTGAGCGGACCATATTATCGCAATTTACTTTCCACCCGGCTCTTTTAAAAGATGGAAGAGTGTGATGACCCGCAGCGTGGCACAAAGGCAACACAGTCACATAAGTAAGAAGAGTCCCTTTAATACCTCCAACTTTGCCCCCAATGTCCAGTTACCTTTGGCTCTCCCAAGAACAACCTTTAAGTGGAAGAAATTCAGTCGGAAAACAAAGTACATATAAATTGTAAATAAAAATCCACACAAACCACGCTGCAGCAATTAACTGGACAGGGCAGGATAAGGAATTGCAGACTTGAAAGGCCAACAAAACACACACAGTTGGGAAGACGCCAGGAACCCAGATAAGCTTGAACAATACCAGATAACTCATGGTTTGCTCTCAACAACTTTGTTGTGCGCAACCTCCCTTTTTAAACACTGTCTTCCCAGCTGCATCTAATGAAGGGAATCAGGGCCCTTTCCTCCCCTGTAAGCCATGCAACTCACATTGCTCCCTTCTCCGTTCCTCCCTGCATGCCCTAGAATGAAGAGGGGGTGGGTCTGGGTCTTCCCCTGAATTCCCTCTGCCTTGCTCTACCTCTCCCCTGCTCTGCCCAGCCGGACTGTGCCCTTCCCCACTTTCTTCCACAGCCAATGAAGCCACAATCCCACTCCCTGTCAGCTGCTCGGCCTCCCCCTCCGAATCAGATTCCAACAGGGGCATGACAAAGATTTGTCTGTCACTGACCCAAGGAACAATCTGTTGGAAAGTACTAAGAGGTGCTTTTCTTGCTTCAATTTCCCAAGGCAGCTGATGAAAAGCTGGAAAGTAGAATTAGTGCAAATGAAAATATGAAACACATATGAAAGCCTTGGTGGCTCAGGCTGTTAATTGCCTGCACTTAAGTTCCAGCTGCCTACAACTGCTGTAGGCTCGAATCCCACCAGGCTCAAGGTTGACTCAGCCTTCCATCCTCTCGGGGTAGGTAAATTGAGGACCCAAGATTGTTGGGGGCAATTAGCTGACCTTGTAAAAATGCCGCTTAGTAATAAGCAGGCATATACAATGGAATGAAGGCTATTGCTGAGCACACTGGGTTGTATCCCAAAATTGTAAGCCGCCCTGAGTCTTCGGAGAAGGGCGGCATATAAATGTAATTAAAAAAAAAACACGAGAGCCACGCAAAATAAAACCCCAGTTTAAAAGCAGCTGGTGAAGCCATGTAAGTTCTTCGTATTGAAAAAAAAGATAAAGAAATTGATAACATGCCAGGCACTGAAATGATTCCAAGAAATCCGTCAAGAATTCTGAATGCAGCCGGCCTCAAAACCTATTTAGTAAATCATTATAGTGTACAAAGGCTTGCTTGGAATTATTTTATGTTGAGCAGAAGAAGTGGTCCATCAAGCATCTTATTCCAAAGTAAAACCCAGAAATTGATCTACCATCTTCACATCCCTGATCACTGTGAAAAAAGAAAGAGAAAACTGTACACTATTCAAGTCTATTCTCTTATGTCATTCTCCCAATTTCCAAAAGAATTTCCAGATTTCCACTCAAGTTAATCAAATGCCTAATTTGTGGAGAACAAACTTCTCCTTTGAAAGCAATTTTATTTGCCGTGTGTGTGTGTGTGTGTGTGTGTAAAATATATTGAAAGCACTCTATGCTGAAAACCTTGCAATGGCTTGTTTGTCTCTAAAATAAAACAGTTTAGAATTTACTTCCCCAGCCGTGGGAAGAAGGAAGGCGAGGATACAGTATGCATGTGTTAAACATGGTCTTACCTGTTTATTCCCTTTGTTAGTCCGCCAGGTAGCACTTATGCAACTGATAGTTTGACAGCAATCCCCTAGCAACCAGCGTCTCCAGGAACCTCCCTACCTGGAGTTCAGCAAAGCAGCTCATTCTGTACATAGTAGCGTTCGTAAAAACAACAATACCGACCAGGAAAAACCTCAGTTGGGCAATTTGCTAGTGACAGGTTGAATGCATTGCTCTTATGTTCGTTCAGCTTTACCTGCAGCACGCATGACCTGGAGAAAGGTGCATCCTTTGGCACTCTGTTTTTGCTTTGCTTTTCTTCTTTTTTTAATAGCCCAGTGCAATTCTAGATTGCATTAACAGAAGGATAGAATCAAGATCACGTAAGGTGTTAGTACCACTTTATAACACCTTGGTAAGACCACACCTGAAATATTGTGCCCAGTTTGGGTTGCCACAATATAAAAAAAAGATGTTGAGTCTTTAGAAAGAGTGCAAAGAAGAGCAACGAAGATGATTACGAGACTGGAGGCTCCAAGGTCCCTTCCACCTCTCTGTTATTCTGTTCTTCAAACTCACTAGACTTGGGACAAAGTTTACTCCTCCACCCCATTCATTCTACATCTCCCATAAACAAAGTCATTTCCCCCTCCCTTAACAACTTCAAATCCAGAAATTTCCCGTCAGATTTGGAGGCACCTTTCATAAGGCTGGCCTCCCAAGGGCCCTTCTTAAGAACAAAGCTAGATCCTTCCTTCATTTTCTTATTCGGCCTTGTTGTGAGCAGACCCCTGGCTCAGACACAGAGCTTTGCTGGGTAAATAACTCAGATAGTAATCCTGTGCTTGAATCCAGCTAATTAAATCCTGTCAAAACATCCTTTCTGGCCCAATAACAGCAAAGATGAGCAAAGGAAGGAGGAGAAGGAGAAGGAAGAAGAGAAGGGGAAGAAGAAGAAGAAGAAGAAGAAGAAGAAGAAGAAGAAGAAGAAGAAGAAGAAGAAGAAGAAGAAGAAGAAGAAGAAGAAGAAGAAGGGGGGATTGGACATGGGGATGGTGAAGGCAGACTTAGAAAAGCAAGCAGCTCTTGAATTCTGCATCTTCTTGTGGAAAAACAGCTTTGCTTAAACAAGGGAGCGGTGGGTCCAACTATTTTTTCCTATTTTCCTCCCCAAAGTAGAATTCTTCCTTTAACCAGCATCTTGGCTACACTCTAATCCTTCCAGAGGTGTCAACATAACCTTGAAGAACAAGAAGCAGCAGCCACTGGAGGGACAGAGACCCCAAAAGAAAGGGGGAGGAAGGAAGGGGCAAAGAGGCGTCCAAGAATGTCACAAAGAATGGACAGTCCTTTTTTGATTAAGCGGCGTCCACTTCAGCCGCGGGGCTGAGCCCAGCTTTTCACCGGCTTTTCGGAGGTGGGATTATCCGCTGCTTCTGTTTAATTACACCTCAGAGGGAAAGAGCAATGGGGAGGGTTGTGGGGGTGGGAGAAGGCTTTGATTCCTCTTTAGAGGCCCAGTTAAGTCAAATAACATGGCTGGGAGGCTGGACCTTTCATTGAGATAAAGAGGTCTCGGATGGGCAGAGCAATGGGCAGTCCCCAGTTAATATCCGCGTTGGATTGATGCTTTTAAGCTCTGGATCGGTATTCTCAGCCAGGCTGGGGGAGCCTTGTTCCCGCCTTGAAAGAAACAGATGCGAGATATTTATTTATGGCAGGAGGGAGGGGGATGAAAATGAAGAAAATTGGGAAGCTAATTTTTTTATTCATCTTGGAGAGAGTCAGAGAGAAAATCCTAATTCCTCCCTCGTTTTGTTTTTATTGCTGTCCGTACATTTTTGTTCACCTCTCTCAAATACCAACTTGTAATAATAATAGCCATAAGAAAGACCAAAACAAATTTTTTTGGGGGGGGGGTGGATAGTGGACGTGGCAATGCCTGGAGACAGCAGAAGGGAGAAGAGAAAGAACTGGCGGGAAATCATCAAATACAAAGATCTGCAAATAACAGAATAACAGAGTAAGAAGGGACCTTGGAGGTCTTCTAGTCTACCCCCCTCCTCAAGCAGGAGACCGTATACCATTCCAGACAAGTGGCTGTCCAGTCTCCTCTTAAAAACCTCCAGGGATGGAGCTCCCACAACTTCTGATGGCAAGCAGTTCCACTGGTTCATTGTCCTCACTGTTAGGAAATTTCTCTTCAATTCCAGGTCTCTCCTTGATGAGTTTCCATCCGTTGCTTCTTGTCCTGCCTTCATGTGTTTGGAGAATAGATTGGCCCCTCTTCTTTGGGGCAGCCCCTCAAATATTGGAAATCTGCTATCAAGTCGCTCCAATCCTTCATACTATTATGTTTTAGCCTAGAGTCCCTTTACCTTCTTTGTTGTTCTGTTCTGTATTCTTCCTGAAGTCTATTCAATTTACTAAATAGGAATAGAACGACTGTGGGGGAAAAAAAAGGCAATGCTGGTAGTGATAGGTACCTTGGGTGCAATCCCAAAGCATCTGGAGCACCTTCTGAATACCCCTGACATTGACAAAGTCTCCATCAGTCAATTTCAGAAGGCAGCTTGACTTGGAGCAGCTTACATCCTGCAAGGATAACTTTAACTTTATCAAACCAGAACCTCTGCCTGTGCCAGGTCTTTGGAAAGGACTTGATCGGTTGACAAAAATGCCAAATTCAGTCTGAACATCTGGCTGACTGTGCAACAGACCATAATAATAAAGTTACTGGTGGAGATACAGATGTGAGATTCCTGGTTTAAAGCCGTTTAGCTTCGTCTGACATCTTAACCCATCTGACAGCGATTAAACGAAGCAAGCTTGTAGATTTTTTTTTCTTTCCTAAAGGAAACAATAGTTTAAAAAAATCTTTCCACAAATATGTAGCAATTGATCGTCCCGTCTCTGCTCTTTCTCATTTTAAATTGAGTTGGATGGAGCAAGCGTCCTACATCAAATCAGTAGGTTATTACCTGGTCACAGGGATTTACAATCAGTTATATGTGGGAGGTATCTCTGCATCTCAGCTCCTTCCCTCCTCCAATTCCTTCCAGGTTTTCTTGCATCCATGGGATATATACCAGAAAGAAGGTGTTTTTGCAACAGAAGCAAATTTAGAAGGGTTGGGTTGGGACATTCTGGTTTTAAACTATTAGTGGAATGGCGATGGGAAGTTTCAAGATTCTGAAAGAAGGCTGGAAAACCCAGGGCTCCATTTGTGCCCCTGAATAGAGACAATAACAAGATTAATTTTGTTTGTTTATTTATTACTTTCAGTAAATTCCTATGGCTACCCAACACGCAGCAATGGCCAAGGGTAATTAATAAAGGTCAAGGGCCCAAGGCAACAAGCAATTATGACAAATATAAATAAGTGTCCTGGGTCACTGGGGTGGTATAAAATATAATAAATTATCAGTACATACACAACAGTGTGTGAGGCCCTTGGTGCTCTCTGAACTTGGTGGTTTTCTTGCTTCATGACACAACTAGGCACATCATCAGTGCTAGAAAGGGGGAGGGGTTTGCTCTCTGTTTATATACAAATAAGCAGAGAGCAAACTCCACTCTCAACTAGCACTCATGATGTTGCTTAGTTGGGACATGAAACGTCTGCAAGAAAACAAGCAAGCTCAGAGAGCACCAAAGGACCCCACACTTCAACCCTGAGCTACAAATATTATCTTCTATTGACACAACAGTGTGAAATTACAATGGCAAGTTCTTTAGCTGACGTTGGGTTTCATAGCTGTCAAGCTGTTCCCAAGAATTGTATGTTACAATGTAATGTTGTAGTCTATGCACAGATCCAAGCAGTGTGGCCTTTTGCAACTAACAGATGAAAATTTTGTCAATGTGCAGATTCTCTAAGTACCATCCAAGACTTTTTTTGTATGGCCCCCAGTGCCAATAACTAATTTATACCTTAATCTAACTTTGATTTTCAGATCTTGATACTTTCTAATCTTCTCCAATTCTTTGTGTTCTATACTACTGTCTCCTGGTACTACCACATCAATTATCTGTACTTCCTTCTTTTTCAACCACAGCTAAATCTAATAATTTTGAGCATTATTAGATAGATGTAATAATATCTACGCTTTTTCCTTTTTCTGCCCCACATCAGCACAACCTTAGGCACTTCAGGAAGCCCAAAATGGACAGTTGGACAAAATGGACAGCTTCCAGTTCAGAGTTTTTTCTTCCTTTCTCTTCTTCTATTTTAACAAGCTAGGTCTTAAATTCACCAAAGACTTACAGCTGATAGAACTGCCAGCCAAATAAAACTGGGAACAATGAAGGTGCGTGGATAAAATAATATACGGAAAAAACCTCCCGCAACCTACAGTTTGAAAACTGGCTGGAAAAAAAAATTGTCAGGAAGTAAAAGACCTTCAGAAAATTATTTTGATGAGCTGATGAGTGGGCTAAGAAGAAGAAAGAAAAATTGGTGGGGAAGGGGAAAAGAAATATCTCTTGTATTCTACCCACTTAAAGACCTTTGTCAATATGTTTCACATTAAAGCTATCGTACCTTTAATGAGGGTGGTTAGCCAGGGGAGGGGGGAATAGAAGCAACCTAAAGATTCATGTAGCTTTAATGGCTATGTTAGCTGAATATTTAATAGTTTTTATGTGTGTTGAGGAAATGTATATTTATTTAGCAGAGAATAATGTTGGTGGTGCTGGTGTTGGGATGAGTCTGTAGGTTATTTAATTATTTGTGTCTTGCCTTTACTATATTTACAAATAACTTATCCAACAAACTTTCAGCCTCCAATTTTCTCCATAAGAACAACCCTGTGAGGTGAGGTAAGCTGACTCAACTAGCTCAAAATCACCCAGCCGACTTTCACGGCTCAAACAGGACTGGAACTCAAAATCCATTCTGGGAACTTCTGAATAATGACCATTCTTGGTCATTATTTTATGGCCAGGAAGTGAGGTTCTCCACTCAAAAATCGCCAGATTTGTCCACAGTACAAAGTTGTAACTTTAAAAAAATAAGTATTGTTATGAGTGCGTAGAGCGTTTGTTGACATCTTAATCTGAGCCGTGGAAGCAAAATTTCTGGGTGTATGTTGCATGTAATTTCTGAATGGACACCCTGGTGTTGTGCCGTTCGTTGTTTCACAGTCCTAAAAAAGGTGAAACTGGGACAATCTTGTAGCCCTTGAGCCAAATTGTAGCCAAAGTTGACGTGATCCTTTGGAGATCATTGTAGCGTTCTCTAGATTTTAAACTGAGTCCCACTGGCCCTTCCTAGTATGGGAAATGATCCAAGATGAGTCCAAGAACTTGGGCACCCAGAAGCAAAGTAGTCAACAGGGTCCTTTCCCAAAACGAAAATGTATAAGAGGTGGTGGTGTTAGCAGTTGAGTCTTAAGTAAGATAAATGGGGTATTGCCCTAACTATAACTGATAAAACAGGTAAGCTAAGAGGGCTAGGAAGAAGCTGTAGGACATATACAAGAAGGAGTCTCCAATTGCTGTGCTTTGGAATATACTATCCAAGTTGAGTTGTCTCAGTCTTGATTTACTATAGGGCTGGCATGACAATGGGATGCAGGAGTAATGTCCAGCATCTCCAGGTAGGTCCAGAAACATTTGGAGATTGATAGATACCATTCCCAATATACTTGTCCGTGAGAACAATTAACCAGTTATTAACAATTAACAATTAACCAGACTTATCTCCAGAAGTTGTGGGTGCTCCATCACTGGAGGTTCTCAAGAGAGACTGGACAACCATTTGTCCAGAATGCTATAGAGTCTCCTTCTCTCGCAGAGTTTGGACTAGAAGACCTCCAAGGTCCATTCCAAGATCTATTATTCTCTGTTCTACCTATGTTTCCTTCACTTCACTGACTTGGGAGGAGAAACTCAACGCTCACATTTCTTGCCCTCAGTTTCTGCAAAATTCTTGCTCTGACCTGACCAGCAACTCTGGAGGCTGATCTTGGTGAATAGGAGGGCCCCATGTGGCTTTGAGCGATGTCTGTAGATTAATAGGCATCTTCTCCAAAAGGAAGGCTGTTAGACTTCCATTGACACATGATATATTTTATTACATTGCTGAGAATAATGGCATGAACCATGCTGGCACATTCATCAGTGAGGCTGCCAAATTGGTTATCTCGCATCCAGAATGATGCTAGGAAGATTTCTCTACTCAGAGGACTCTGAATGGTTTTTTTTTTTTTTATTTCTATTTTGATGTGATCCCAAAAAAATCAGCAGAACTTAATTTGATTGTTCTGTCCCAAAGCTCTTCTCTTTCTCCTATCTGCCTGCCCTGATACTTGATGGTTCTTATCTAAGACAAATGGTTCAGTAACAAAGCATCACCTGACTTTCTTGTTCACACACTTCCACCGATAGATTGCTGGCCCACTGAGCATGCTCCGTCTAGGAGGAAAGGAAAGCCTATTTTTTCTTTTTCTTTTCGCGTTTGTGCAAAACCATACAGAGGGGTACCTCGGTACTTGCCATTAATTGGTTCTGGGAGGCATGGCAAGTACCAAAACTGATGAGTGCCAAACAAATTTTTCGCATATGGAATAATGTTAAATGACCTCTGGAATCAACTGCCTTTGGAGCTCCGCCTGGCCCCTGACCTCCGCACCTTCCGCCGCGAGTTGAAGACCTGGTTATTTGACCAACCCGGGCTGTGACCCTTTGGGGAGGGTTATTTTTAATTATTTTTAATTTATTTTAAACGTTTGGACTTATAACTTAATCTAATTGTTTTTTAATGTATTTATTGTTCTTTGTTTTTAGTTGTAAGCCTGAGTCTTGGAGATGGGGCATATAAGTTCAAATAATAAAATAAATAAATAAATAAATAATAAATAAATGAATTTAATGCAGAAAAATACACAAAATGACCACAGAAGGTAAGATAAGACCAGAAAGGGGGGTGGCCGCAGGGCAAGAAATACCGTATGATTGACACAAAACCCTTTGTTGGAAAGGGTAGCAAGTCACAAGGCAACAACGTACACTGTCAGGTTCTAGCTTGTGCGTCGTATACTGAACAAACGATGAATATCAGGACAAAATCTTCTCATTAAAATGTGTCAAGTACCAAATTAGACGAGTTTAAAAGCAGCCGAGTACCAAAGTGCAAATGTATACATCTTCCCTCACGTGCAATGCTGATTTTAGATACAAAGGGATCCAATTCTGAATCCTTTCTTGTCATGTAGAAAAGCTTTCCCCAATATTGTGGGATTCCCAACATTGTGGTTGTTGAGAATCCTGAAATTTGAGCAAACCTCTGCCTTACAACATCCCTGCGGCTTCGTTCACATCGATGTGATAACCACTGAGCTGACTTGTTCAACCCTCTCCATGGGTTATGCAGGAAGCTTGCAACACGTCTGCACATTCTGAGACGTGACACAAGACAAGAGAGAGGCAACTTAGAACCAAGGAGAATTTTTCCTGATGGCGAGAACAATTAATCAATGGGATGGCTTGTCTCCAGAAGTTGTGTAAACTAATCAAGAAGAGATTGAGAAATTAAGAAGAAATTTTCTGACAGTGAGAACAGTTAATCAATGGAAGAGTTTCCCTCCAGAAATATGGGTGCTGCAACACTGGAGGTATTTAAGAAGAGAGTGGACAGCCATTTGTCTGAAGTGTTACCGAGTTTTTTAGGTCCCTTCCAACTCTGCTATTCTGACCTGCCAGAATAATTCCATCCACTCCACATTAGTTTCTCAAAGCTATTGTGACCATTGCAACTAAGAGTCCCAAAGAGATAGGATATGGCCATGACAGTGACAGAAGCTCAGAGACAGAGATTTCAGGTGGAACCTGTCTTTGACGGCGAGTTGACAGCTGAGGGGTTTTGGAGAACAATGCTTTTCCACAGCTGCCTTGGGATTTTCACAGGAGCTTGAATGCGCCAGCACAGGCGATGAAATCAGGAAGAGTCGCCATTGTATCTTCTGTTAGATTGGAGTAAACAAGGAGGCCTCTCCCACCTCAGGTACACAGATACTGTTTGGACAGCTGCAGTGTCCATTTTGAAGGATGCCATCCCTTGGCAGCCTGTGGGCTAGTTACAAGGCTTATGGATGTTGCCATAGAGATGGCAAAATGCTCAGCCGAATGCGCCTCTCGAGGCCTCCACATCCAGTCAGAGAAAACCAACTTAGCTCTGAGCGGAGAGACAGGGAAGCAGCCCCTAGATGGCTGTGAAACAGAACAACAGACGTTTCTCCTTCAAGGAGAATATTTGAAGCTCAGGGTTGAGATGAGGGGTCCTTGGTGCTCTGAGCTTGGTTGTTTTCTTTGCAGACCTTTCATTACCCAAACTGGGTAACATTATTGTTATTGTTGTTGTTGTTGTTGTTGTTGTTATTATTATTATTATTATTATTATTATTTTAGACTTGTATGCCGCCCTCTCTCCCTAAGGACTCAGGGCGGCGAACAATAAAAACCCAATACAATTACAATAAAAAGACATTAAACCAGTACAAGCCTAATCAATCGTTAAAATTTAAAATTAAAACAAGTAAAAACAACCCACACCCCCGAAGTCAGTCCAGACCGGCCTGTTGAAACAACCAGGTCTTCAGGTCCCGGCGGAAGGAGCGGAGATCAGGGGCCAAAAGGAGGTCCACGGGGAATTGGTTCCATAGGGCGGGCACTCCCACAGAAAAGGCCCTACCCCTGGGCACCGCCAGTCGACAATGCTTAACCGACGGTGCCCCGAGGAGGCCCCGCCTATGGGAGCGTATTGGGCGATCGGAATGTGATTCTGGCAGGAGGGGTTCCCACAAGTACTCTGGCCCCAAGCCATTTAGGACTTTATAAGTTGTTACTAACACCTTGAAACTAACCCGGAAGGCAACCGGCAACCAATGCAGGTCACGCAGGAGGGGTGTAACATGAGAGTATCGGGGCACCCCCATCACAGCCCGCGCGGCCGCATTCTGCACCAGCTGCAACCTCCGGGTGGTCTGCAACGGCAGTCCCATGTAGAGAGCATTTCAGTAGTTGATTCGGAAGGTGACAAGCGCATGAGTGACTGCTCGTAGGGCATCTTGGCTCAGGTAAGGGCAGAGCTGGAGAACCAGCCGAACCTGGGCAAATGCCCCCCTGGCCACAGCTCCCACCTGCTCCTTCAAACTGAGCTGTGAGTCCAGGAGGACGCCCAGGTTCCGCGCTCTCTCCACAGGGGGCAACACCTTTCCCCCCATGACCAAAGATGGTATATCCTGAGACAACCGAGATGCCGGTACGCACAGCCACTCAGTCTTAGCCGGGTTGAGTCGGAGCCTGTTGCTCCCCATCCAGATCTGCACCGCATCCAGGCACCGGGACATCACGGAGAGGGCATCACTGATATGGTTTGGGGTGGAGATGTAAAGCTGGGTATCATCCGCATATTGGTGATACCTCACCCCGTAACCTCTAGCACTGATGATGTTACCTAGCTTGGGTAATGAAATCTGCAAGAAAACAAGCAAGCTCAGGGAGCACCAAGGACCTCTGATTTCTCCTCAATTCCAGGTTGCTTCTCTCTCCTTGGTTAGTTTCCATCTATTGCTTCTTGTCCTGCCTTCTGGTGCTTTGGAAAATAGGTTGACCCTCTCTTCTTTGGGGCAGCCCCTCAGATATTGGAAGACTGCTACCATGTCACTCCTAGACTTTCTTAAACCTGTATGAAATAAACACGATGTTCATACGGCACTTAACAGTCCTCTTGTGGCTCAATGTGATTGCTTGATTCTAATTTCAGACTCTCATGAATGTGTCTCATTGAGTTCATCCTGAGACTACATAGACCATGTAGTTTTCTCGGCAAGATTTTCCGGGATGGATTTTGCCCTGGCCTTCTTCTTCCCAGGCCCAGAATGAGAAGGAGTGGCCCAAAGTCAGATATTTTAAGATTTTGAATAGAAGTACTTCATCCCCTTATGCGCAGATGGGATTTGAATATGACACAGCTTCTGTATTGAGCTGTAACCTCCCTTTCTCTCCCAAAAATGTGTCTGGCTTCGATAAAAAAAAATTATTGGACTGTCTTGATTAATCTTCTCGTGGAGAAATCCTTGAGCAGCTTCCAATGAATTCCATGGTTCTCTGAAACATGGCTTGGAAAACATTGATGTCATAGACGGGTTGGATCCAATTTTGCCTCTCTGGAATCTAAAGAGTTGAGCAAATTTGTTGGAAAACCATCAAAGGTTTTCCCCTCTAGCATTTCCTTCTATATGAAACTTAGTACGGTTGCTATGTTGTGTCACATCTCTCTGCCTAATGCTGATCCGTGGCCAACGCTGAGAAATCATGGATGCTGTAATCCCCCCCCCGCAAATGACTTAGATTGCTAAACTCTGGACCAGGAATAGGGGCTCAGAATGAATGAAGGTGAAAATACATGTCCCAGTATAATGTTGCAGGATCCAATTTGGATTGGTCATCGGGATCTGTCTGTCTGTCTGGATTGGTCATCGGGATCTGTCGGGATCTGTCTGTCTATCTATCTATCTATCAATCTATCTATCTATCATCTACCTACCTACCTACCTACCTATTCTATTTTGAAGATAAATCTATGTGTCCCAGGATAATGTTTCAGGATCCAGTCTGGGTTGGTCACTGGGTCCAGAGCTTTAGTCTTCTAAGTTTTCGGACTTGTGCCGGAGACCATTCTCAGGAAACCTTTCTTACTAGAATACGTGCTTTGAGCTATTTGACACCACATAAATACTACACTACTACTTCTGTCTACCAGGAAGAATAGCCTTCTCTCTGGTAGACAGGAGTTCCCTGAAGATGGGCTCCAGCATGAGTCTGAAAGCTCGGAAGGCTAAACTGGTCCCATGGATGGACTCAGGTTGGATCCGGCAAGGACTCACATCCCTTCAGATGTTTCTCAACTATTGTGAGATCCTAGCTATTACCCTTCAACAACCTCTGCAAGAGCACAGGTTGACCATCCCACAGACTAATTCCTTTCCATGTAGGTTGGATGATGACACCCACAATTCTCAATTAGTCTACCCAATAGCACTGCTGGCAGGAGCTGATGGATGTTGTAGTCTGGTCTATTGAGATCTTCTGGGCTTGGCTTTGTGGAGAGAAAGTGGGAAGGGGGCTTGGTTTAGCAAACAGTGGTCCAGACAACCAAGATGCATTCCCTTTCTTCGCACCCCACACCCCACCTCTTTTACACTTCCTCTGTTTGGCAAAAGCTGTTTGGAATCTCAGCAGCGTTTTGTACAATCCCTTCGCTGGACAACGGTGGAATGCCAAGAGTCAGCAAACTGAAAGGAACATCTCGGCCCCGAGACACTTAACTTGAAGTATCTGCCAAGCCAGCTTGAATGCAGTTTGGAGAGTCCCAAACATAGCTGAAGGCTAGTTAGCTCTTTTCCCTAGCAACCGCAGGCTGACCTCCGAGGCAAAGGTAAATCTTGTGGATGACTAAGTGGGCTTAAGGAAGACCCCCTCTCAAAACTTGGGAGAGCTTTCTGGACAGCATTTGTCTGTTGAGAGAAAGGAAAATCTTACTTGAAAATGCATGAAGATGTGGTTTGAGTGGATATAATTAGAGAGGAAGGCACTCAGTAAAATCCTTTTTCTTTTCACTTTCCTTTCCTTTCCTCCTAATCATGGTTTGAGTTGATATAATTAGAGAGGAAGGCACTCAATAAAATGCCTTTCCTTTCCTTCCCTTCCCTTTCTTTCTCTCTCCTTCCTTTATCTTCTTTTCCTTTCCCTTCCCTTCCCTTTCCTTCTCTCTCCTTCCTTTATCTCTTCTTTCCTTTTCCTTCCTTTCTTCCTAATCATGGTTTGAGTTGATACAATTAGAGAGGAAGGCACTCAGTAAAATCCCTTCCCTTTCTTTCTCTCTCCTTCCTTTCTCTCTCTTTTTCTTCCCTTCCCTTTTCCCTTATCATGTAGGCATGAACCATGTGTGGAAATAAGTCCGCTGTCAGTGAAATCCAGACTGATACTAGGTTGTCTCTGGCTGCAGGCAATGTCAGTTTCTGGTGACAAAGGTCTGCCTTCTTTTGCGCTCAAAGCTCTAGGATTCATGGCATCAGTTTCACAGCCAAAGTGGGCCTTTCTTTCTTTTACTTTTTTTTTTTTGAAGAGGGAGAGTTAATTGCCCAAAACTCAGAGGAAACCCATCCAGACTCTGTTGCCATGTTTGAAATAAGCAGGTGGTTGGTCACAAGTCAACTCCAGGATAGTAAGTTCAACCAAAGCATCTGATTCAGCATTTGGGGCTTCCCTATATCCCATTGGATGCAATAAATACATCAGTATAAATAAGGGAGCTTCAAAATAAAATGGGAGGAAGGAAGTGTCGTCTCTGGGCTTCCAAGACTGTTCTAAAGGATGGCCAAACCCAGTCTCACTCTTTCATCTGTCTGACGCTCTTAACAACCCAACGTCAATAGCAATCCATGTTGCCTTGCTTGCCAACGTGGCTAGAAGCGATGCCAATCATTCACAGGTTCTGGGCCCTTCGGGGTCAGAGGAAATTTCTGGAGGACAAATGGGTGGGATGGCCTAGATGGTCAGTATATTGGTGACCCCCACCAACCTTCCTGAGTTTTGCAGGAGCCCCAGCCCAAGGAAATGGCTAAGGATGCGGGTACCTTCTCTTCTTCAAAGGGTTAACCGTGTGCGATCTTTTTAATTGTCAAAAGCGCTCTGGGCTATTAGGGTTGGCAGATTCTTCAATAATCTGTTTTATTTTTACCTGCTGGGAGCTTAATTAAAAAACAAAGAGGCTCAATTTAAAGCTGATTACTATGCTAATTTTGTAGGAACTGGGCTGCGATTAAGCAGCTTTAAAAGGGGGAATTTAGTTTGCCCTGGGGGAATAGGTTGGAGGCCGGTTTTTGATTCCGTTTCATTAGTTAGCTACAATTATTTATAAACTAAATGGAAATCATGATATTAAAGAGTAATAAAAAACACGAGTGTCTATGTATTATTGAGCAGGGGAAGTTTTCTCCTCTCTCTCCCTCTCTCTCTCTCTCTCTCTTCCTCCCTCCCTCCCTCCCCCTTTTTGCGCTCTCGTTTTTTAATTTAGCACTGAAACGTGCCGGGACTTTATTACTATGACTTGCAGTTAACACAGCTAAATGCAGTTGTTAAATATAAGACGGCTTTTATATGGGCCCATAAATTGAGTCCCGTCCCTTCTGCATTCCCCCGATAGATCACGTGAATAAGTTTATAAAGTCATCATGGTGACAACCCAGATGAACCTCACGTTGTTGGAGAAGTGAGTTTTATGAGACGAGAGGCAAGGCAGTCTCTTTAAATGGGAATAAATTATCTGGGAGGCGTGGTTAAGACCCCTGGGAATCTGGGGCTGGAGCGTGGAAGAGCCAGGCTTGCAATCCCAGCTGAGCTGGGTTCATCTGAATTGCTCAGAAAGGCATCTGAAGGAGCAGATCTCAACTCATTCTTGGAGAGCCCCTGTGGTTTAATGGTTGGAGGGTCCAAACAGGGCAAATTCAAATCCCTGAGTTCAGTTGCTTCAGAGCCCCGTCGTCAATGCATCGTTGCGAACACGAAAGGAATCATTGGGGACATTGATGTTGTCTTAAACTCCGTGGGTGAAGGGCAGGAATAATGAGTAAGAAATAAAACAGGGAAGCCGTGGCAAAGGCCAAAGTATCCGGGAGATGGTTGACGCGTGGCAGGAAAACAGGAAGCATCTCATGAAGTCTCTATGGAGATTCTCAACCATCCAGGACATGGTTGTCCCAAAGGGTTTTCCAAAAGGTAACTGGACTTTCTTGGGTTGTTTTCCTTGAAAACATTTCACTTCTCATCCAGAAGCAGAGCTGAAGAAGCTTCTTGAATGAGAAGTGAGCCATTCTGACATGCTAAGACTCTAGAAAGGGTGCAGAGAAGAGCAACAAAGATGATTAGGGGATTGGAGGCTGAGACATATCAAGAACGGTTGCTGGAACTGGGTATGTCTAGTCTGATGAAAAGAAGGGCATGGGGAGATATGATAGCAGTCTTCCAATATCTCAGGGGATGCCACAAAGAAGAGGGAGTGAAGCTATTCTCCAAAGCACCTGAGGGCAGGACAGGATGGAAGCTGATCAAGGGGAGAAGCAACTTAAAACTAAGGAGAAATTTCCTGACAGTTTGAACAATTCATCAGTGGAACAACTTGCCTCCAGAAGTTGTAAATGCTCCAACATTGGAAGTCTTTAAGAAGAGATTGGATAACCATTTGTCTGAAGTGGTGTAGAGTTTCCTGCTAGAGCAGGGGGTTGGACTAGAAGACCTCCAAGGTCCCTTCCAATCCTGTTATTCTATTTTCAAGGCATAATCCAAGAAAGACCAGTTGATTTTTGGAAAAGCATCTTTGGGACATCTCATGAAGTCATTCCTCTGCTCAGTCATTCTACCGATACCCACTTCGTCCTCCTCTTATAGACAAAAAGCGAGCTACCCTACTTTCAACATCGTGTGTACTAAGCATGGGCAACCTTTCCTTGTTGATCCTCAGGCAAATGTAGGTGACCTAGATGGCAAGGAAGATGGTGGAGCCGAGTCAAGTTTGCATGCGCTTGTTTAGAAGGCTAGGAGGAAGGAGTGGCCATGATCGAAACAGCGGTCAAATTCATCTCGCCATGTTTGAGAAGATTGATAAGGAGAGCTGTTTGCTTAAAGGGTGGATAGAAAACTCCAAAAGTAGTTTCCTTTATCGGGATTCTTCAGCCTGTCAGTTGGCAGGTTGGGCAACCCAACAGTTCACAGAACTGTTATCACGGTCAGGAAATTCCTCCTTATTTTCAGGATGAATCTCTCCTTGTTCAGTTTCCATCCATTATTCCTTGTCTGGCCTTCGGGTGCTTTGGAAAACAGCTTGACCCCTTCCTCTTTGTGGTAACCCCTCAAATATTGGAAGCCTGCTCTCCTGTCTCCCCTGGTCCTTCTCTTCTTCCCTAGACTAGCCAGGCCCAGTTCCTGCAACCGTTCATCACATGTTTTAGCCTCCAGTCTGCTAATCATCTTGGTTGCTCTTCTCTGCACTTTTTCTAGAGTCTCAACATCTTTTTTATAGTGTGGTGCCAAAAGTAGATGCAGTACTCTAGGTGTGGCCTTACTAAGGCTTTACAGAGTGGTATACATTGAGATGAAGATTCCATGTCTCTGGGATAAGTGAGGGCTCACCTACATAATCCCAGTCCAATGTTGGTTTGTCTTTTCGAAATGAAGAGGAATTCAGGTAGCTGTCAACTGGTGTAAGTGATTGGGGCAGCCAGCATCATACCTTGAAATATGCAGCAAGCCGTCGCCCCCAGCTTAGCTCTGCCGTGCATGTGTGCACACCTCCTGCTGGCCAGCTAGTCTTCGGGTCCCTGCCATGCATGCAGGGGGTGGGGTGCATTCATGGGGGATGCATGGACATTGCATTTTGGGGGTTTGCACGCATGCTTTGGGCATTCGGTGCTGAAAAGGTTAGCCATCACTGTTCTATACCATTCCTGAGAATTTTGGACCGGAATATGTAGTAAGAGGATGGCTAATTTTACTCTGACTCTCTCGTTAAACTGGTTTTTGGGGGGGTTGTCTCCATTTTTTAAAGAAGAAATGTGACATCTCATATTTCAAACATGCCTCTGTTCATTTCTCTTCTTCAAGATGCAACTCTCTTTCACGCACACCCCCCTTCCAACAGTGTTTTTTTCTTGCACCCACGACAAGGTAGCTGGATGGGATGAAACTTGTCTTAGTTACAAATGGATTGGTTTGTCTTCCCCTGGAAGGACAGGATCAGTAGCGAGAAGCAGCAGTGGGGATGGGGCAGAAAAACCAGATTTTTTTTTTCTAGACAGCAGAAGAATTTTTTCCCCAACACGCTGTAAAGCAGCAGCTGTGGAGAATGGAACATGTTGCTGCTAATCCCCCCAAAAGGGGCTTGAACAAAAGTCCCCCTTGGGGGTTGTAAACTCACATCACGGAGAATGTTTTTCAAAAATGGACAATTGTTTCATCGTTGTAAGCAGGAAGCTTGCAGTCTTTGAGAGGTTCATCTGCTGCCTTCCTCAGCTGCCTCCTGACCCAGGGTACACCTTACATTCTTGCTTTCATGACCAACGCTGTGGGTATGTGTGCCCCAAGGCACCCCTCCATTCCCCCCCACCATCCTTCATCAAAGTGACTGTTTACAGATGGTTTGCATCGTAGGATGCCCCATAAATAGTATGCTTTTTGTCTGCAAAAGGAGGAGATTGTGGGGGAGCTGCTTAAGCCTTTAATGATAAGGATTTAGAGGTGGAGTTTGTCAAAGCAAGGCTGATTGTCCGCCGTCACAGCTTAGCGAGAAGGAAGATGGGGCGTGATCCTGATGCAAGGCCTTTGTTCCTTTCTCTTGGGGGGGGGGATTCTGGATCTTGTAGGGCAGTTCAGAGACGGGAAGGAAGAGCTTTGGCCAGGGCATCTCTGAGGGCATGTGGAGAAAAGCTTAAGATGTTTGTCATACTTGACTAAGGCCATGGAGCTCTTCAAAGAAGGTCTCCAGGAAATTTTTGTTTGGGGGGAAGAGGAGGTAGGAAACCAAAAATAACAAGATGGGGGTCCTGTTGTATGGAATTTGGCCAAACAGGGAAGGGAAGGGAAGGGAAGGAAGGAAGGAAAGGAAAGGAAAGGAAAGGAAAGGAAAGGAAAGGAAAGGAAAGGAAAGGAAAGGAAAGGAAAGGAAAGGAAAGGAAAGGATGAAAGAGGAATCTCTTCTTAAAATCTCCAGTGATGGAGCAGCCAAAACATCTGAAGGCAAGCCGTTCCAAGATTGGTGTATTAGTTTTAAATCCTGTTGCTATTTTCTGAATCCTGAGTACCATTTCTTCTTTACTAGCTGTAAGGAAGGGTCTCTTACCTGTGTCTGTGGAGCTTCTGGAATGCAGCTGATCAACCACAGCCAGAGAGTGGGGAACTTATAAGGACTTTTAGCCAAGTCCAACAAAGCCAGTTTTATGTTCTTACCCAAGCTAACACAGCACGCTCACATATTAGGACATGGTGTATCAGTTTGTCATTAATGGCGCCATTGCTAATAAGGAGCAAATTCCACCAGGAACAGATTTGAGTTTTTTAAATGTAGCTTCCTTCCCAGCAACGTTGGAACAATGACAGCTGACTACGTGATGGGAAATCCCAACTACACAATATTGTAATGGTTTATGTTTTTGCTAAAGGGAAAATTCCTAGTCAAATGCAGTATATTTAGGCACTCTAATTTGCTAGGAGAGGCAACAAAGCTAATTTGCTTTTATAGAAGTGGGTGATCTTCAAAAGAAAGACAGATCCATTTTAAACATTGGTTGTGAAGCAACTGCCAAAGCTTTGGGTTTTGGTTTGATCCGTATTCCGTGGCTCATTCTTAAGAGCGCGATCAAGCAAGAGAAGGGGTGTTTAAAGCCAATATTGATGTTTTGTGCGAAAGGTGCGCAGGCTGACTTTACTATCTTCTGGCTTATCGGTAAATCTGCAAATACAGGTGCGGAGTGTCCAATTCGCTAAATCTCCAGAGCAAACACAGATGTTGAGAGGATGAAAAACGCCTGGCAGTTCTTGGTCCTTCAGTGTTGATTAGTGCGAGGTTAATACTCAGATGCGATCTGCTCGGACTTTCCTTCGCAAGAGGTGGTGGGCATTCTGTTCCCCACCCCCACATTTCTTTTTGTTTTCCTGGGGGTGCATTATTCAAATAGAGCAAGCAGCGGTTCTCAACTGCTTACAGTTTGCTCCACTCTCACCCCAAAGGGGGAGGAGACAGACTAACTGCGTCTCGGATCTAATGAGGATCCACGTGAATGTGGGGTCCTTGGTGCTCTCTGAGCTTGGTGGTTTTCTTGAAGACGTTTCATGGCCCAGCTAGGTAGCATCATCAGTGCTAGAAGGGAGTGGAGTTTGTGGGGGCAGGAGAGGGGGAGGGGGAGGAGGAGGATGGAGAGAACTGTGGGGTCCTTGGTGCTCTCTGAGTTTGGTGGTTTTCTTGCAACTACTCAAACTCTGATGATCTTACCTAGTTGGGTAAGGAAGGGAGAACATCAAGGACCCACAAGTATACCACTGCAAGGGTCTTCAGGCAATGTTTACATTGGAAAATGTTCCTGGGCAACTCATTAGGAGCAAGAGATATACTTTAAAGGGGCACGGGCAACTTAAATATGTACAGATCTAATAGTTGGGTGCCCAAGTATTTTTAGAAGAAGGGATGGGCTTTCAGCGCCAACTGGGTGGGGCCAGGAGAAAAACACCATCTGATTTAATTAAATGCAAATGTAGATCAACATTTCATTTACAACCTGAATTAAATTAATAAAGAACTGCCCACAACAATATTCCTCACACTCTAATGGGGGGGGCGGGCTGGGAGCAGGTAAACAATTTAAGGTTTCTGGGTCCCGTGGTATCTCTATTTTTCAAGCTAGATTTAGGCCAGACAGGAAATTCTTTCCAAGAGATAATTATCCTCTTTAAAACTGGGCATATCTATTTATTTATTTATTTATTTATTTATTTATTTATTTATTTATTTATTTATTTATTATTTGAACTTATATGCCGCCCCATCTCCGAAGACTCGGGGCGGCTTACAACTAAAAACAAAGAACAATAAATACATTAAAAAACGATTAAATTAAATTATAAGCCCAAATATTTATAAAATGAATTAAAAATTTAAAAAATAACCCTCCCCAAAGGGTCACATCCTAAATCTGGTATAAAATTGGGGAGGAATCATAGGAATCTCTCTTACCTGTGATCTGGGTGTCAGAATTGTTGGGCTCCTTCCCAAGGAAGGGGTGGATATAACATGTTGTTATAGGAAGCACAACGTAATCAGTAACTTCAGCAACGGGGCAGTATCGAGAAGAAATCAACTTGAGTGTTAAGATGTTTGTACCCAAGATACTCAAATCTAGTTCACAGGCCCCAGGTCAACCCTTGTCATCATGGTTCAAATTTATGTTTTGATAAAGGAGAATATTGACCTGTGGGCTCCTTGGTTCTTTCTGAGCTTGGTGGCTCCTGTGCCCAGGAACCCAGCTAGGTAACATCATCAGTGCTAGAAGGGAGTGGGGTGTGTGAAGAGGAGAAGAAGAAGGAGGAGGGGGAGGGGGAGTGGAAAGGGAGGAGGAGGAAGGTTGTGGGCTCGTTGGTGTTCTCTGAGCTTCCTTTCTTTCTTGCAGACATTTAATTACTCCACCCCATCATCAGTGCTACAAGAGAATGGAATTTATGGAGGAGGGGGAGGACTGTGGGATCCTTGGTGCTGTCTGGGCTTGAATGACCACTGATGATGTTACCTAGTCTGGTAATGAGACGGCTGCAAGGAAACCACCAAGCCCAGAGAACACCAAGGAGCCCATAGTTCCCCTCTTCCTCCTCCACTCTGCAGACCCCACTCCCTTCTAGCACTGATGACTGGTACTTAGCTTGGTAATGAAACGTCTGCCAGAAAGCCACCAAGCTCAGAGAGCACCAAGTGTCCCGCAAACCTACATTCTCACCCTCCCCATCCAAAATGGCCTGTTCCATCTTCTGAAACGAACCCAGAGTGAGCCCAGATGGATGAGTGAACGCTGAAACCAGTTGGAGTCCTAGGAAATAGGGTGGTGGTTGGTGGGGAGAGGGGAAATGGCTCTTTCTCTCCCAATGGCAAATCAAAAGATGGATCTTGAAGAATCTTCCATTGGCAAGAGCACTTCTTCACCAGTGGGTGGTTGTTGGGGTTTTTTTTTTGGTCATTGTTGTTTAACCTGCACCCCACTGTTTCATGGCGAAGTGGGGAAGCTGTAACACATGAACCATTTTGTTTATAAAATGCCTGTGTGTTTGTTTTATCTCGCCTTCTCCTCCTCCCTCCCTCCCCAGGACTCCCTCTTCCACCCCACCCCATTGCAATCTCGATAATGGATGTCACCAGCGAGCCTTGCGTGCCTTCCGCAATAACGCCACGGCAGAAGCCTTTCGGAGGGTTATTAATAAAAGATGGTGTTGATGAGTTAGGAATTTGGCAATAGACCCCCTGCTGGAAGGAAGGGGACAAAAAAACATTAACACCGCAGGACGGTGAAATCGCTCCCTTGCAAATCAGCAACTAAACGGCTTCCTTGATGGACTCCCAGGCATGAGGTTCGCCCGTGTAGCGTCTCGGCAAGCCCACGTAGCACGTTATTGTCTTGTTTTATGCCAGCCTCTGGCTGGATCTGCAGCCCCCTCCCCTCTTCTTAATGTGCCCCTTTTGGGAAGAAGAAGAAGAAGAGGGCCATTACCCTTGCATCCTCTAAGTCATCCTTGCCAGCCCGCCCACCCACCCTCCACACCAACTTTCAAGATGCAGCGTACATTAAAAAAAAAACAACCAAACAAACAACCAGCGGTCAGGCATTGAGAATGCCGCTGGAATGGCATCAAAGGCGATCCCCAGACAGCAAAAATAGCAACTGTAGTTGGTGAACTTTGGCAGCTGAGTTTTGTGCTGTCTCCCTTCCTTGCGTGAATGACAGTTTTCTGGATGATTTTCCTCCTGCAGCTGGTGAGGTGGGGATCAGTGGTGGGATTCAAAAATTTTTTACTACAGGTTCTGTGTGCATGGCTTGGGGGTTAGTGCAAAATCTTCGGAGTCTTCGGAGAGGGGGCGGCATACAAGTTCAAATATAAATCAATAAATAAAAATATAAAAATCCCCATTCCCACCCACCCCACTAACCTGCTTTCCAGCTCCGTTCTCCTGGGCAGGGCAACAAAAGAAGACCCAGCCGATCGGCTGAGACTCAATGGGAGGCGGAGAATAGATGGGGTGGGGCCCGTCAGAGGCGGGATTGGCCGGTTCTCCGAACTACTCAAAATGTCCATTACTGGTTCTTGAGAACTGATCCAAACCGGCTGAATACCACCTCTGGTGGAGATGGGGTGGTTGCCAGGCTGCAGGGAGACGTAACGTGCTCACTGTCCACCTCAACTGGAGACCGATCATCGATCAGAATTTTGGGATTGACTGTGTTGCAAGTTTGGGACGACCCATTGGGAGAAACTTCTCGTTTGCAGGTGGGGAACCATCTCCATAGGCCATGTTGTTGATTGCTCTTATCGTTGGGCAGGGCAGGACTGTGAACATACATAGAGTCTGTTCTGTGATATGTTTGCAGAGTTGGAAGGAGCCTTGACCCTATTCCATTTCAGACAAACGGCTGTCCAGTCTCTTCTTGAAAACCTCCAGTGATGGAGCACCTGCAACTTCTGTTCCACGGATTAATTGTTCTCCCTGTCAGAAAATTCCTCCTTAATTCCAGGTTGCTTCTCTCCTTGATGAGTTCCATCCGTTGCTTCTTGTCCTGCCTTCTGGTGCTCTTGGGAATAGCTTGACCCCCTCTTTTCTGGAACAGCCCCTCAACTACTGGAAGACTGCTATCATGTCACCCCGGTCCTCCTGTTCATTACATTAGATTTGTTAGACTATTTCTATTATTGTAAAAGAGAAGTCACAAATGAAGAGGAGAATAAGGTATGAGTCATGGCAGCCCTGGGTTCTACCAAAAGGAGGGAGCCTCCTGCTCCTCCGTGCGCTCCCATAGGAGGGGCCTTCTGGGAATACCGTCGGTCAGGCATTGTCGGCTGGTGGCTCCCAGAGCTAGGGCCTTTTCTGTGGGAGCGCCCGCCCTGTGGAACCAGCTTCCTGCGGATCTGCGTTTGGCCCCTGATCTCCGCTCCTTTCGTCGAGACTTGAAGACCTGGCTGTTTCAGCAGGCCGGCCTGGATTGACCCTGGGGTGGGTAGTTTTAATTTGTTTGTTTATTTGTGATTTTATTGTATTAACTTTTGGTAATTTGGACTTGTTTTTAGTTATTTTATTGTATATCCTTTTGTATGTTCGACGCCCTGAGTCCTTTGGGAGTAGGGCGGCATACAAGTCTAAATAAATAATAATAATAAATAAAGAGCTACCTACTCCAAAGGCAACTCCATTCAGCCACCCTGCTAGGATTCCAGAAACATTTTGCAAACCCTGGTGCTGTCCTCACTACAGGTATTAAGCCCCAGCCAGCACTCCGGCCCACCCACCATCTCCCATCCTTACCTTGCCATGTTTGCATTGCCAGTAAGGAAGCGACAAAAGCCGGCTTGTCTGCAAAATAACCCCCAAGATGTTTGCAAGGATGCCATGGCGTTCTGCAGGGCTTGCGGGCTGCAGGCAGCGGGGGAAAGCTATGGGGCCAGAAGGCAAGAATTGGCAGGAGTGCCTGTCCATGGGGAACCAGTCCACCCTCCCCAAATCCTGCCTAGCTCCAGAATCTCAAATCGCAAAACAAATTTTGCCCTGAGAGCTACGCTGCAGCTGAGCCAGAAGCGGGGGGGGAGGAAATTGGCTGAGAAACTCATGGAGAACCGTGGCTGCAATAACTATTGATCCAGGAGTGGTGCCAAGATTCTGTGCGGCGGGGGAAGAGGCCCAAGGCGAGAAGGCTTCTTGGCCCTACTTGGAGATGTTGGCAGGTGAATCTGGAGCAAAGCAGGTGATCCATCACTCAGTTAAGGCCCTTGTGTAATATCGAGATCTCCTATCCAGATCCCTTCCAGTGATGTGGCCTGCAACTTCTCTGCTGTGGCCGAGCTGCCAGGCAAATTCTGGAGACGAAGTCTCCATATCTTGAAGTTCTCCAGAGATGGAAAGTCTTAGTTGCCTAGTAGAAGTCACTAAGTGGAGGAGGGAACAAACACACAACTTGGCTCCCCCCCCAAAAAACGGAATGCATCATCCAACCAAAAGAATAAGAGCAAGATTGGTTGTAATTGATCATTGGTGGGTTTCTCTAAATAGCATTCCCTTCCTTTATAAAGGTTGGGTTGGAGAATCCTTCACAGAGAGGACACCTTTTAAGTAGAGATCCATCAGTGAATACTCCTTCAGACCTTCAATGAAGGCAAGACTACAACTCGGTATACTCCAAGTATCAGGTTGATGTTCTCCTTCAATCTCAGATGTTCCACCGTGAAAGAGGTTCCTGGTTTTGTTTCTGGGTTGTTGTTGTTGTTTTTGGATTCTCCAGATCAGGGCATTTGAGAAGTTCTTCCAGATTTCTCAAGCTTGTTTTGCTTCAGCCTTGTACGGCTTGGAGGTACAGTCCCACCTTCCTGAACCTTCCTTAGCTGCTCCACATTCCCAAACTTTAAAAAAAAAAACACGGAATAATCATGCATGGAGATTCTTCTTAACTTCCTCCCCTGGGCTTTGAAGGATGGAGAGCCACAGAGGCTGCAGGTTGTTGGAGGGATGATGTCATCAATTCAAGAGAGGCCATCTTGAAGCTCCCATCAAGCCAAGAGCTTCACTTGTCCTCCTACAGAAATGTTCCTCAGATGCTTTTCTCCTTTGAAAGCCATTTCCCAAGCAAATCCTCTTTTGCGAACGAAATGATCCCCGTTAGGAAGAACAAAATGCAACCGAATTGTTCTATGTGGCACTAATTATAGCAGCTTTTATGTCCCTCTTTGTCCCTTGGATGGGAATAGTGGTCAACATTTATTATACCAATATATCTCATGCTCCCAAGGCAGAGGTGGGCGTGGAAAGAGCAGCTGCCTTCTGAATCATCCAGTCCCTACAAAGTAGGTTGCTCTGTAGGTTAAAAGCCGGCATGTTCTCCCAGCCTAGATCTCGATGGGGTGTTTGAAAGGAAGTTCTTGTCCATGGAGGTTGTGTTGGACCTCAATTGTCGCCACCGTTTAATTTCCACCTTCCAAAAGACAGCACATTAACAGGGCAATATCGTTTCCCCTGCTGGCGCTTTGATGGCAAAATTTATGAGGACTCCGAAGAGTTTGCCGGAGTGAAGCGAATTAAAACGATCCTTCATTTGCAGAGCCCCTAAGATTGGCATGCCTGGCTGAAGCATCAAGGAAACCCAGGGTGTCTCATATCCCATGTTCCCTTTCCCCCATCCGAGGGTGTTGGATTCTTTCCCCAATACCCATTGCTCTCTACAAGCTTAGCAATCACACCCTCAAAGGGCTGCGTTTTTCTTCTAATCTGCTTGGAATTGGGAAAAGATTATATAGGGAGAATTTTTTTTAAAAGAAAGTTCAGGGAACTGATTGAATTTATTTCACTTTTTTAAACAAAATCTGCAGCAGAGATTAAGGAAAGAAGAGAGATTAATGAGTGGCAATCCTTTTAAGGGATTTATCTGTGTTTTGGAGCAGAAATGGGGAGATTTAGGATAGCCTTTTTGTGGGAAAGCCATTTGGGCCAAGAGGTTTATATAATTTGTCCCCAAACTGTAGAACTGTTGTGTACTTACTAAGATTGTCCAAGGAGTTCGGATGCTTAAATCTATTGACTGCAAACCTCCACCCTTAATTTCACAGTTAGTTTCACTGTTGCTTGGATTTTGGTGGCATGTTAGTTGCTTCGATTAAAATTCTGTTGGAGAATTTCAGGCTTCCTGTTTCCTTTGCCGTTTGTAAGTGCACTAGTCCTCATGGCTGGTGGAAATGCATGCAAATCATATGTGAGATGGATGGAGCAGAATTGATAGGACTGGCCTCACTGCCCATTCCTTCGACAGTCTATATCTGCTATGAGTGTAGATATAGAATTGAAGAGGATTTTAAACGGGAGGGAATATTATTGGAAGGAGGAGGGTCAGCAGAAGGATGAGGCATTAAGGTTATACAGGTAGTCCCCGACTTACGACCAACAGGGGAAAAAAATGCTTTACAACCTGCACTTTCAATGATGATCCTCACTCCAACCCCCACAGTCACATGATCACAATTCAAGAGCTTGGCAACCTATGTTTTTGATGATTTCCGGCAAAATAAAAGGTTCATTGGGGAAGCTGGACTCACTTAGCAACAATTGGCTTAATTGGCCACATGATTCACTTCACAACTGCTGTAAACATGGTTGTAAAACTGGGGTCTGGTTGTTTATGACAGCACAGTCTTAGGACCAAAATTCTGGTCACAAATCGATTGTGACTAAAGAGACAAGAAAGAGGAATGTGGTTGTTTAGTGGCAAACATGCAGCTGTGGTTTTGGGATATGTTTTCCTATCGACTTATCCTAAGTTTTCGCTCCGTGCCTGGAAAATAAGACCTGGGGACAAGTGATCAAGAAGAGAAAACGTGGTTTAATTTCCCAAGAGGCCTCAATCAATTAACATCCCCGATTGATTAATACGTCCTGTGATATGGATGCATCCAGCAAGCCAGGTTGTTCTGCCTTTATAACTTCATTCTGTTTAGCCAGTCTCTTGAACCTTGCTTAATGCGGACGGCAAACCCAATGCGGCACTGGGCTTATCTCACCCGGGAGGGCTACAGCACAACCGTTAACAATCTTATTTGCCCCACAAACAGGAGGAAATTAAAGAACCAGGGGCGAGGCAATTGAAACGGTAAAGGTTAGTTGTTAGGGCTCGATTATAAGAGCAAACAGCGCAGAAGAGGAATTGGGAGGCAGGCAGGGCAGGATGGATTTCAAAGCCAGATAAGGAACCAGAAGGCAATAAATCAGAGGCATGATATAACATGGCCAGATGGCTGGAATCCTGGCACTGCAAACCACTGGCAACAATGCCAAGGGCCCTCTTGTGCTGCTGGGGGCATTCCCAGCACACGGGTCATATGGGAACATGGAGAGACAAGCTAGCTTTTCCCCCAAGACTTAGAACCTGGAATCCTACAGCTGGAAGGGACCTTGGAGGTCTTCTAGTCCAACCCCCAAGGCAGGGGACCTTATACCATTTCTGACAGATGGCTACCCAGTCTCTTCATCACTATTTCTTCTTTTCTTCCCGACCGGTTTTAGATTTTTTTTTTCAGTGACATAAGTTGCTTGTTTTGTTTATTGTGCAATGAAGAGGCTGCCCAACTCCATGGCCTATAAAATTAATAAATATTTCCAATATCAGCCGGTGGCGAACCTAGAATTGCGGCTCGTGCCCAGAAGATTTGCTAGCAAGCATTACCCATCAGTTGAGCTCAGCTCTAAAAATGGCAGGAACCGGACCGGGGCTGACTCACCACGGGAGAGTTCAACAAATGCAAAAATTAAATTAATTTCAATGGAACCATGGCCAGTAATAATAATAATTAATAATAACAGAAAGAAAGTCAATCCAAAAATACGGGAGTCACAATCATTTCAATGAAAACGCAGTCACCAATAATAAAAGCAACTGAATGCAACGATTAATACAGCGTTGAATTGTCTCCCCGTGAGTTGTCTTACAACAGGGGTGTCAAACTCGATTTCATTGAAGGCCACATCAGGGTTAGGTTTGACCGGGAGGGGGGGCAGCTCAATGTCACTCATTGAGACTCCCTTTTCCAGGCTCCGTTCTGGGCCACTATGGCCTCCTGCAGCCTTCTGCCAGCGAAAACGGAGCTCGGGAGGGCCACACATGGCCCCACCTGGGCTCCATTTTCAGCTGCGATAGCCTCCTGCAGCCCTCTGCCAGCAAAAATGGAGCCTGGAATGGCCGTGCGTGGCCTCCCCGATCTCTGTTTTCACTGGCAGAGGGTTGTAGGAGGCTGTTGTGGCCCAAAACGGAGGCTGGGAGGGCTGCACATGCCCCCGCAGCTCCATTTTTGCTGGCGGAGGCACCGTGGGTGTTTCCAGGGCAGGCACACGGGGTGCTTAGATCTGGCCCACTGGCCTGCCCTGGATCCAACCCCTGGGCCTTGAGTTTGACACCCCTGTCTTAGACCCTCAAGAATGGGGTGCGTCTTGTCCTCCCCTGGTGCAGACCTACCTGACACACCTCTCTCTCTCTCTCTCTCTCTCTTTCTATCTATCTATCTTTGGTTGGGTTCTTCTTCTCTCCCACAGGTTGTTTGCTGCCAAATGCAGTGGGTGCATGGAAAAAATCGCCCCCACGGAGTTCGTCATGCGGGCACTGGAGTGCGTCTACCACTTGAGCTGCTTTTGTTGCTGTGTCTGCGAGCGGAAGCTGAGAAAAGGGGACGAGTTCGTCCTGAAGGAAGGCCAGCTCCTTTGCAAAAGCGACTATGAGAAGGAGAAAGACCTGCTCAGCTCTGTCAGTCCCGATGACTCCGATTCAGGTGAGGACCAGCCTTGCTTGGCTGGGCTTCCAAAATGCATCTTGATGGCCACTGTGTGATGCAGAATGCTGGACCATTGTCTAAACCTGAGTTCAGGGCTCTTCTTATTATCATTTCTAATCATCAAAGTTTTCAACAGAACGTAGAATAATAGAGTTTGGAAGGGGCTTTGGAGGTCTTTTAGCCCAACCTTCTGCCCATGGCAGGAGATCTTCTACCATTCCGGACTTTCTTTGAGTTTCATGGGGTGGATGCACGTGATCATAGAAAGGAACAGAATAATAAGAGTTGGAAGGGACTCTAGAGGTCCTCTGGTTCAACCCTCCATCTGTAGCTCAGGTTAGACGTGTGAACTCCACTGTTGAGATTGATTAATCAATCTTGGCTCAGTAGGGCAGGAAAATTGATGTGCATCCTTACTATAGAGTTAACAGCTATTTCCTCTCCCTTTTTTTGCTATTTCCTAATTTAAAAAAATAACAGAAGAGATAAATCCATCCACTCTAGTTTATAAATCTGGCCCAGTTGTGAGGTATAAATCAGGTGATGTCATTTAGCCAAGCAAAGCATAGCTTCACGCAAGTGTGTGAAGCCGGCCTCTTAGCTCTGCCGTATTTGCACGATATATATATCAACAGTGAAAAGCGACGATGAGGACGGGGACATCAAACCGGCTAAAGGACAGATGACCCCTGGGAAGGGAGGTGATGATGGAAAAGATCCAAGAAGACCTAAAAGGCCACGGACCATCCTCACCACACAGCAGAGAAGAGCGTTCAAAGCCTCCTTTGAAGTGTCTTCTAAGCCTTGTAGGAAGGTAAGTTTCTCCTTCATCACGCCAATCAGGGATTCAGCCGGTTTGGACTGGTTCTGAAGAACCGGTAGTGGAAATTTTGAGTAGTTCGGAGAAGTGGCCAATCCCACCTCTGACTGGCCCCGTCAACCCCATCTCTTCTCCGCCTCCCATTGAGTCCCAGCTGATTGGCTGGGTCTCCTTTGGTTGCCCTGCACAGGGAAACGGAGCTGGAAAGCAGGTTAGTGGGGTGGGGAGGGAATGGGGATTTTGCAGTATCCTTTCCCTGCCACGCCCACCAAGCCACGCCCACCAGAACTGGTAGTAAAAAAAGTTGAATCCCACCACTGATTTGCCAATCTTTGCTATGAATCATTGGTGTAGTTACTCTGTCAGCACAGAAGATTCTCAACTCCATCCCAGGCACAACTGGGGTAACCTAGACTTACTGCTTATGGGTCCAGTTTGATTGTCTCTGAAAACCCCTCTTGCCATGCAATTGCCGTATCTTCTATTTTCCTTCAGCAGGGTAATTAAAAATTGGCATGCGTCCAACTGTAGTCGACAGCTATTTCCCTTGAATTTCTGGATCTTGAGTTTGTTAGTGGAAGATAAAGAAATATAACCCCTATCTCAGCTTGCTGTCACACTTAGGGTTGATTCTTTGCCCGCCGTTATCATTTCTTGGAAATCGGGACCTGTTCTGACCCAAGCCTTGTTCACATCAAACAAATACAAAGTATATATAAAAACAAACCTTTTTAATGCATCTCTGTGAATTCTGTTCATTCACAGCAAAGAGTCATTCAAAACTAATTGTCCCAGATAAGAACAAGGCCTTTCAAGGTTGTGAAAGGCTGCCAAGAACACAAGAGTAATTGCAGAGAAATATCCAAAGCCAAAAGTCTCCTAAAACAAACCAGAACAGACAGGACTTCCACGAGAACTTGAAGTTGAAAAGCTTCTTTGCTTCCTGCAAAGAAGCCAACCTCGAAGGCTGGCTTTTATCCCTTATGGGAGCAGCCATCACCTTGCAGCCTTACTCCTGAGTCGCCCGTGCTGCTTCAGCTGCTCTTTCTTTCAAGCAGCCCTGCACACGCACACTGAGCACAGGCACCCTTTGGTCCTCTTCATCACTGCTGCCAAACTCCACGACCTCCACAGGCAGTACCCCACTCTCTGATAGTCCTGGCCCCATCCCTGCATCACATGCAGGCCCCTCATCCGAGTCCTCGCTCTCCGAGGCCTTGGCCATCTGCACCTGCTGCCAGCGAACCTCAACAGGATCAACTCTTGCCAGGTGGATTAGAATGCAGGATTTTTGGAGGGCAAGCTTAGTTTTCTGTATTTGGCCTTTCTTGCAGGTGAGGGAGACTCTGGCGGCTGAAACTGGTCTCAGCGTTCGAGTAGTCCAAGTCTGGTTTCAGAATCAAAGAGCAAAGGTAAGACCTCAGAGAAGGCTACCGAAGCAGCCCCGCATCAACAGGGGAAGAACCGGAGGAAGCCCAGGCTGATTTTGACTCTTTCCTTTCGCAGATGAAAAAGCTGGCACGGCGACATCAGCAACAGCAGGAGCAGCAAAACTCACAGCGACTCGGCCAAGGTAACTGGCTTGGAAAGCTTAAGATTGGTCATTTATTGATAAAAGGGAATATTGGTAGCTCTGGGTTGAACTGTGCGGTCCTTGGGGCTCTCTTGAGCCCGGAGGTTTTCTAGCAGACATTTCATGACCCAACTAGGGAACATCATCTGTGCCAGAAGGGAATGGAAATGTGGAGTTGAGGGGGTTTATGGAGAGGAGGAGGAGGAGGAGGTGGAGGAGGAGGAGGAAGAGGAAGAGGAGGAGGAGGAAGATTAGGACTGTAAGGTCCTTGGTGCTCTCTGAGCTTGGTTGTTTCCCTGTAGATGTTTCATGTCCCAACCAGGTAACATCATCAGTGCTAGTAGGGAGTGCAGAGTTTGCTCCTTGTAGCTTGCCCCACAGCCAGCAACCAGTACCCTGGTAAGCAGTTCTTCCTCCTGTCTCCCAAGGTTGTTCTCGCATCCCATTACAGAAAGTTAACCCATTTTAGGGTTCTGTGCATTTCCTGTTTCAAAATAATAGGAAGCTGTGCTGCCAGTTTTTGGCAACTGTGTATTCAATTTGGCAGTGTGGTTGGGGAAATATAAGACACCCCCACAGGGGGGGGGAATATGGATATCAGGGCTGCAAATGTCCAGGGGTTACCAGTTGATCACCCCTGTTTTAAAAGCAGCGTGATTGCCCACATTCTGTACGTTCCACCAGAATAAGCGTAATACGCCTTGGCACATTTTCAGCCCTTGCACCCTGATAAATAATTGGCATTCGGTTCATCCTGTCTGCTTTGGGCCGTGCTGGCACCATCAGGCGCCAGTCAGCCAGGGCTGGCAAAGTGCCACAGCAGAGACTGGACAAACCCAGGGCCCCTGCCCTACCCAGCTTGCAAAATCCTTGGAGTGAGGATGCAACACCAACACTAGCACAGGGATGAGAGACGCAGTAGCTCTTGTCAGACAGGCATTGCTCAACGTCAGAGGGAGTTGGCTGGTGCCAGGCCTCTTGGGAGTGGAGTCGAAAGAACGATCGGGCAACTTCTCTTTCCATCCTAGGAGGAATGAGTCACTGCTTTCAAATAACCCTCGGATGGGGCTGAAAGATATGGAGGGGGTGGGGAAGAGGGAAGTTAGGAAAAATTCTCCACAGGGTCAAATCAAATCCAGATTCCAAATCGGAGTGCTTTGCTCAAGTTAAGGAAAGAACATTCACTTAGGGACTTCCTTTCTAAGGAGAAAAGGATTTAGTTATAGTCACTGGAATGGAGTGGGTTGCCTTGCCCTTATTTATTGACAAGTGGTCCCTGTGTGAGCCTTGTCTACATGGTGGGATCCTTGATACTCCTTGAGCTTGGTTGTTTTCTTGCAGATGTTTCATTACCCAACTAGGTAACATCATCAGTGCTAGAAGGGAGTGGGCTTTGCTCTTCGTTTATACACAGTAGTTTGTCCTACCAGTGTTGATGAAGGTGTGATTTTCTCCTTGGTAGTTCCTGGATCAGAGTATTGTTTTCTGCTTGGTTTGTTTGTGTGGTGTTAATCCCTGTTTATCTGGTTATTGGTTGATGGGCGCTGGTTTCAGGGCAAGCTGTTTATTCACCCTGTCCTAATACCTTTAAAACATCCACATCTGCCTATCACAGGGCCTTGAGAAGGAGTCAATAGAAGGACAAAAATACCAAATCCAGTCTAAACATCTGGCTGGCTTTGCAACCAGCAACAATAACCACCACCAGTATTGACCCAATCCCCATCAGTCAATTGCAAAAAGGCAGCTTTACTAGGACCAGGTTTCATCTTGACAGTACTTTTTTTTAACCCCATGAAATCACCACATCTGCCTATCCCAGTTCCTTGGGAAGAACTTGACAGCTGAACAAAAATGCCAGACCCAGTGTGAATACCTGGCTGACCGTGTGAGGAACAATAACAATACATACTTCTGGTAGGTTGACTGGGGGCCTAGCATTAGTTGGAGTTGTTTTTGTTTCGTTTTACAGAAGTAATGTCCAACCGGATGGAAGGGATAATGACGTCTTACACGCCCCTTGCACCACCGCAACAACAGATTGTAGCAATGGACCAGAGTACCTACGCCACTGATCCTTTCCAGCAAGGTCTCACCCCACCACAAATGCCAGGTGACCACATGAATCCTTATGGTAAGACTCCCTGGGAACCAGCTGCCATTGTCATGTGCTAGTAAGACCTTCAGAACATCTGTGGAAACTCTGAGGTCTCCTGTTAACATCTGGAAGAGTGCAGACGTGTCCAGAGAACCCATAGAGTGCAATGGTTAAGGATGGACTCAAAAAACACCTGTGTTTGTCCATTCTTGGCTTGTGCAACTCACTGGGTGATTTTAGACTGGTTGATTTCTTTTAGCCCAAACAACTTTGCAAGGAAGGTTGTAGAGAAAAATTGCTGCTTTTATCTCCTAAAGCAAAGCAAGAGAGACATCTAAATTCAGGTATCCTATCGATTAGAGTCTTTTTTCCTTCTTGCTTCCTTGCTTCGAGGTGGATTTGACAATCCAGAGCTCCTAGGAATGGACAGATCAAACTCATCCTATGTATGTGTCCATCAGTGACTTCGTTTTAATCCCCCCCACTTCTCCCAAAAGGATATGAACACACATTAGAGAGCAGTCCATGGTAGTGAGAGTGTTATAGGATCTGAAAGCTTCTGTGCTGACCCGTAGTCTCTCAAAATAACCCCAAACCCAAAACATGAATTAAAGTCCGGCAATGCCTTCAACTTAACTGTTTTATTAGTCACAGTTTAAAGTCCCAAAAGTAAATAATGAGGCAAAAGGAAAACAAGAACAAACGTAATTGGCGAGAGTTCCGAAGCAAACCAAGATAAGTAATTATACGTTCCAAGCAGATAACTGGGGAAAGTCCTTGGGAAGAACTCCAACAAAGATAAACCTCCTTCAAAGGAAACACTAACTTTGACTCCAGCAATTCTAACTGCGCAGTTACAAACTTATATACATAGCTCCCACCTGCAACCCATGAAGAGGATCATGGCCCTCTCCTCCCGAGTAGACCATGTTTTACCCTGGTCCTCTCCTCCCTGCGTGCCCTGGGATGGATAGGAGATGGGCCTGGATCCTCCTCTGATTGCTCAGCTGGCCTCTGCCCTTCCCCAGCCTCCTCCACCACCTCTGGAACCACACTCCCACTCCCTGTTGGCTGTTCCTCCTCTTCCTCAGAGTCAGTCTCCGCCAGGGGCATGACAGCTTCTTCTGCTCTTCCTTCCTTCCCTCCACTTGTTCCTCCACACCCCGTTAGCAAATGTGGGGATTACATCAGCTTCTTTCTCATTTCCTGGAGCAGCGATGGCTGTCAGAGGTTTTGAGCCCTGCCATTGCCTTCAGGGCAAATGGCATTTCCTAAGGCTGTTTTTCCTTGGATTGCCATCATCCTCAACTCCCATGCCAAGAAAGACAAGAAGAGGAGACGTAAATAAATGAATCAGTGGAGCCCAAAGGGCGTGGGGAAGAGTTACTTCTCCACCTTGGGCTACCGATGGCAGCTATTGACCTTTTGAAGGACATTTGTGCAGTGTTAGATGTTGACTTTAGTCTACCAGATCTCAGGTGGGTTCCATAGCTGATCAGCTGCCCTCAGAGAAAATCCTGGCTTGGCTGTTTGCTTTGTTTTGTGCTTAAAATAGGTATGAAGAACAGTTTCAGGAATTGGATATGTCTAGTTTAATGAAAAGAAGGATTAGGAGATGACTTGATAGCAGCCTTCCAATATTTGAGGGGCTGCCCCAAAGAAGAGGGCGTCAAGCTATTCCTCAAAGCACCTGAAGGCAAGACAAGAAGCCATGGATGGAAACTGAACAAGGAGAGAAGCAACCTGGAATTGAGGAGAAATTTCCTAACAGGGAGGACAATTAACCAGGGAATTCCTTGCCTTCAGAAATTGTGGGTGTTCCATCACTGGAGGCTTTTAAGAAGAGATTGGACGGCTGTTTGTCTGGAATGGTATAGGGTCTCCTGCTCAAGCAGGGGGGTTGGACTAGAAGGCCTCAAAGGTCCCTTCCAACTCTGTTATTCCATTTATCTCTGCGTCTATTATGAAGCCAGAGCACAAAAGAGCCACAAAGAGTTAAACCCCCGCATTATTCTAGTTATGTGCTCCCTATTTTAAGGAGGCCTGAAACTGGAGAGAGTAGAGGTGGGGCAGTGGGGACCAGCAATCCCAAGACTTGTCTTTTCACAACCACATCAGTGAGAAGGCTGCATCAGATGTGGTTTGGCAGAAAGCTGGTGTACCCACTTGCATCCAGAGCTTTTTAGCATGCAAATTGATAACAGCTCTTATCGCGCTCACAACAATGGTATGTGGGGGTGGAATGTCGAGATTCCCAAACCGGGTGTGTGTGGGGGGGGTGCCAGATGGGTGGCATGGCAATAGAAAAAAAAAGTACCCCACTTCATCTCTGTGGCTGGGCAAGGATTTGCTATGCATATTTTGCCCTTCCCCATCAAGTCATGTCTCGTACGAGATCTTGCTGCGTGCCTGCGTTGAATAATTCAGAGGTCTTCATATCCAGCTGAGCTTTGTCCATCAGGCCTTAGTGCCCCTGGAACAGATCAAAGCACTAGGTCCTTCTCTTGAACAGGATGGTGTTTGGAGCCCTAGATCCAGGTATAATTGCTCATTTTCATGTCAAGATATTAGTCATCACATATAAAGTCCTACATGGTTTGGGTCCGGGGTACTTGCAGGAGCGTCTCCTGCCAGCGTCAACCTCCAATCGCCCTGTGCACTCCCACAGGCAGGGCCTCCTGGGGGTGCCGTCGACCAGACACTGTCGGTTGGCAGTGCCCAGGGGTAGGGCCTTCTCTGTAGAAGCACCCATCCTGTGGAATTGACTCCCCTTGGAGCTCCGGCTGGCCCCTGACCTCCGTTCCTTTTGCCGCGACCTAAAGACTTGGTTGTTTCAACAGGCCAGCCTGGACTGAATGGGGTGGGGGTGGGTTTTTTTTAATTAATTTTTAGTTTTAATCGAGTTTTAAATTTTATTGAGCTTAGTTGATTAGTTTAATTCTATTTTAATATTTGTATTCTTGTTTTTATTGTAAGCTGCCCTGAGTCCCTCGGGAGAGAGGGCGGCTATAAATCCAATAAAATAAAATAAAATAAACAAACAAACAAACAAACTGACCTCATGGCACCATTCCCATCTCCAAAGAGCTTCCACATTTTCCAGCCGCTCAACAACTGGAATGTTTCTGGATTCTCTTTGAATAAAAGATCAGATTCCAAAACAACAACAACAACAACAATAATAATAATAATGAAAAGGCTGTATGGAGCAAGGTTTCTTCCTCACTTTTGCAACCACTGCAGTTTGCAAAAGCAATCCGTGGGCCCTCTTGCAACAGAGTCACCCAGGGATCTAGTCCTCGTGATTTATATCGCTTTACATCAGATTTCTAGGCAGTGTTTTCTAAGAATGGGGAAAAAAACTTCCTTGCTGCCTCAAACTCGGCATGATGTTTCATGCTCCTGATTTCACCATAGGGGACAAATGAGTTCGTGGAGCAGGTTACAAACAATGGCAGAAACACATGTCAAAGAAACAACCCACAAGGAAAAGGCATAGAGTTCTCAGCTGAGCTGGCAGAATATTTCTTCTTTTCTGCCCTCTGCTTCCTTTTCACGTGATGGGAAAGGCTGCAGATGGGGAATAGCCCTCAAAGACCCGGGGAAGATTTGTTGGGAGTCCATTTCCACCCAATTCACTCCATCAGCTTCTTTCAATCATGCACCTTGCCTGGCTGCAGCTAGGGCTGATGGGACTTGTAGTCCACCTCATTCGGTGGATGCTCTTGTCTCAGGTGGCAGAGAGACATCAACTGTGTCTCTTTCGTTTTGGGAAACTTCCTTGCCTGTTTTAGATCACCATCTTCAGTGGTGATCAACAGAAAGCGCTCCTGGCATTCTAGCCAAGTTTGCATTGGGGGAAGGGGTGAAAAATGGAGGGGCCCCCTTCTCTCTCTCTGTCTCTCTCTGTCTCTCTCTCTCTCACACAACACGGGGTTTCCCCTCTTGCAACCCCTCCAGTGGCAACTTTTATTGGCACTGACAAGATTTGATCCTGGCATTCCTCAAAGCCACAGTTTCCTCTGATGGAATGCAAGATCATTTCTCTTTTGCCAGTCTGCTTGCCGCAGATTATTTGCTTGTGTCAGATAAAAAAAGGATCTTTCCTGGTCCTTCTCCCTTTCCCTCCCTCCCTCCCTCCCTCCCTCCTCTCTCTCTCTCTCCTTGTTTCTCTCTCTTTCTCTTTCTTTCTCTTTTTCTTTCTTTCTCTTTTCCTCTCTCTTTCTCTCTCTCTTCTCTTTTTCTCTCTCTTCTTCTCTGTTCTCTGTTCTCTTTCTCTCTCCCTCTCTTTCTCTGTTTCTCTTTCTCTTTCCCTCTCTTTCTGTCTCTTCCCCCTCTCTCTTTCCCTCTCTTTCTTTCTCTCATCTCAAACTGTTTTGAAATTTTATAGACTGCAAAGCAAACAACTTACTGGCAGAGAGCCCAACCATTCCTTACATCCCACCCAGTGATGCTATCTTAGTACCATTAAAATCTCCACCAAAGAGCCTGGGCTGTTTTTTCTTCTTCATCTGATTCTTCAAGTGCAAATTATTCTGATTTTTTTTTTCAGCAGAGAAAATCAACACAGCTGAAGAAAAAGTGCAGACTTCCAAAAGATTATGACAGCTCAAAATGCACTCAGGGCATCTGAGTAGTATTATTGTTATTGTTGTCCTTATTATTCCCAGAAACCAAACACCCTGGAGATTTAAGATAGGCTTCTTAAAAAATTTCTCCAATGCTTTAGTTTGCTATTCGCGGTCATTCTTTGGAGCAGAAGTATATCCAGATGTGGGAATCATGTGCAGAAATTCCTCCTGGGTCCACAATTCTATATTGCAGCTAGTAAAGGCCTTAACCAAAAGTTGGCCACGTCAATCCAGCTTTGCAGTGATGCAAAAATTGAAGCAGGAGTATTTCCAGCTCCCCAGATATTGCTAGATTTCTGATGTTACCAAAATCCTATGAATTGAGTTTGCCTAGAGTATGTCATTGTCAAGTTTAGTGTAGATGCAAATTCAGAGATGGAGACAGAGAAGAAGAAGTAAAGTTAGTACAACAGATGGGGCAGCATATAAGTCCAATAAAATAAAATAAATAAATAACAAGAAGAATTGATCTCATTAGCCTTCTCCCAGATGTAACAGAATGTCAGTATTGGAAGGGACCTTGGAAATCATCTAGTCCATCCCGCACTCAAGCAGGAGATTCTATACCATTTCAGATAAATGCTTGTCCAATCTCTTCTTAAAAACCCCAGTGATGGAGTGCCCATAATTTTTGCCGGCAAGCTATTCCATTGATTGATTGCTCCCACAAAAATCCCTCCTTAGTCCTAGGTTGATTCACTCCTTGATTAGTTTCCATCCGTTGCATCTTGTTCTGCTTCCAGGTGCTTTGGAGAGTAAATTGACCCTGTCTTCTTGTGATAGCCCTTCAAGCACTGGGACACTGCTACCCTTTCAACCTGGAGGAGCCTTTAAAAAAACCGTACCTCCAACATAATTGGGACCTCTAGACCTTTTCATTAAACAGGACACATTCCTGTCCGTCTGAGAACAGGAGACTTCAAGACGTATTCTTGATAGCCTGTTTCCCCATGAGCAATCAGACTGCTACGCATTGTGAAAGCTTTCTCAGGCACTGCCCTTCAAGGCCAACATTTGTTGGGTGGCACAATTCCAAGCTTACATGGTGGACATCTTCAACCTTCTAAAAAGAACCATATCATGATAGATCTCTGTTGCACAGGAAGGGTTTAAAGCTGATGGAAATGGGTGCGCTTGTGTGAATTCTTTGCATGGGTGAAATCATATGTGGATCATACAGAATAGAATATTCTTTATTGGCCAAGTGTGTTTGGACACACTAGAATTTGTCCTGGTGCAAAAGCTCTCAGGGTACATAAAAGAAAAGATACATTCATCAAGAGTCAAGAATCATAAGGTCCAACACTTAATAGTCATAGGGTACAATAAGCAATCAAATCAGATAGATAGATAGATAGATAGATAGATAGATAGATAGATAGATTGAAAGAAAGAATAGAATAGAATAGAATAGAATAGAATAGAATAGAATAGAATAGAATTCTTTATTGGCCAAGTGTGTGATTGGACACACAAGGAATTTGTCCTGGTGCAAAAGCTCTCAGGGTACATAAAAGAAAAGATACATTCATCAAGAGTCAAGAATCATAAGGTCCAACACTTAATAATAGTCATAGGGTACAATAAGCAATCAAATCAGATAGATAGATAGATAGATAGATAGATAGATAGATAGATAGAATAGAATAGAATAGAATAGAATAGAATAGAATAGAATAGAATAGAATTCTTTATTGGCCAAGTGTGTGATTGGACACACAAGGAATTTGTCCTGGTGCAAAAGCTCTCAGGGTACATAAAAGAAAAGATACATTCATCAAGAGTCAAGAATCATCAGGTCCAACGCTTAATACTCATAGGGTACAAATAGGCAATCAAATCATATTAGGAAACAGTATAAGTCGTAAGGATACAAGTGACAAAGTTTCAGTCATACAGTCATAAGTGGGAGGGGATGGGTGATAAGGAGTGATTTCTATGGAGATTCTCGGTCTTCCAGGTCATGGTTTTCCCAAAGTTGCCTTTGTTTTCCCCGATGGCAACTGGACTTTGTTTTTCCTCGAAGACATTTTGCTTCTCCTCCAAGAAGCTTCTTCAGAACTTCTTCGGTGAGAAGCGCAATGTCTTCATGGAAAAAACGAAGACTGGTTACCTTTGGGGAAAAAAAACAGTGTTGGGACATCCATGGATCATTTTCTCAGAACTTTATAGCACCCTGTGTCGGTCAACCCAGCCTATTAACAGGTGTATATTCTGGTTTTTTTCTTTCTTTCTCTCTCTCTCTCTCCATCAGGAAATGACTCCATTTTTCACGACATCGACAGCGACACATCTTTAACGAGCTTGAGTGACTGTTTCTTGGCGTCCTCAGAAGTAAACTCCATGCAAGCCAGGATAGGAAACCCCATTGATAGGCTGTATTCTATGCAGAGTTCCTACTTTGCCTCATGAAAAGCAACTGGGCAGGGGTGGGGAACCAGCCCAGCTCTTCCGAACTTCTTCTCCTGGACCGATGTCACGAGGAACTCCTTCCCAGTTTTCCAGCTGCAAGAAAAACCTCATACAGCCATATTTTTCTTCTTTTCCTCCCCTCTGATATTGGTCACCTGGGATGACAGGAGCATTAAGGCCCCGAGAAACAGACAGGCAAGGAATCCTCAGTCAGAACGACTTAAAAAGGGCCACACGTCGCTCTCAAAAAGAAACCGAGGTTGCCAAGGTTGGACCAAGGAAATCCCGATGCTCCCGTGGTTAGTTTCTTCTTGAACCGCATCGTGGTGGAGGCAGACACTTCCCACCCGCCTTGCTTTGGGGATCTCTTTCGACAGTGTTTTCTCCAGGCTACCCCTGATGCAAAGCTGGTCCAAGCTGAAGAAAAAAAATTGGAGAGGACTGTCCTAATTTTGTTCTGCATGTTTCCTCTTCCACCACAGACTGAAAACCCTCAGGGCCGCGAGATGCTTTAGACAGAGCTGTGATTCCTAAAGCGACATTCCTTATTTCCCCTCGGGTTTTCTTTCTCTTTCTTTTACTCTCCATCAAACCAAATGGGAACCACCACCCCCAGCCCCCCCAAAATAATATGGCCACCTCTGGGGCCATTAAGTTATAGTCGCTGCACTGCCTGAAAATAAGGGGAGTGGGAATGGAGGAGAGAGATGTGGGGGGAAAACCCCCGGAAAATAATAAGAGAAATCGAGCCACGTCATCATAATTATGACATTTCTCGGAGGGGAAGAGAAAGAGTCAAAAAAAGATGCTGGACAGGGGAGGCAAAGTTAGATGGGCCGTAATGACAACCTTTACCTGGAAAAGCAATTTTTATAAAAGGTAGGGCCAGAGATATTCTGGAGCACCCGATTTTATTTCAGGTTGTTCACCATTCTGAGTGTATTAAAACTTTTTAAAAAAATGGTGAAGGAATTCAGTGCCAAATTTCACATCTCCACCTAACCCCTAGCTCTCTTAGCTTTGATTGACAGTCATCTGTTGGTGATTCCCATTTGTTTATGCCGATTTGATAGCGATACCCCTCAGATCCTTGCTTCAGGACATGTTAATTAGAGCCGACTTTGGTTTGGATCTTTTCCCCCCTCAATGGGGTTAGAAGAAACCCCTCTCCACCCCCACCTCCACTTAGCCATCATGTAATTGCAAAAGGCAAGCCGTGATGGCATTCTGTATAGCTTTCCTCATGATGGGCACTTATTCCAAAGCAGCACTGTTATTCCCCAGTTGCTAGCAGAAATGAAACCTTGGCAGATGCGAAGATGTGAAACACTCTTTATGATGCTTGCCACTCAGAGTGCCACAGAAATTCCACGTTTGGTGACTAGTTAGATCATAGGGTACGCTAACATGGGGCCCTTGAGAAGGATGTTGGACTCCTGCTCTGAGTCCTTTCTTCCTGAAACTGAGTTCCAGATGTTTTGGTCTACATATCCCATCAACCTCAGGCAGTTTAGCCCAAGTTCCCACCACATGTGATTGCCCTCAAATTTCACTGTTGATTTTTATTACATTTTTCATTATCCATTTTCGGGAAACATAAACTGGAGACAACTCTTGACCTCACCTCCTGCCTATGGACTTCTAGAAGTATCTGCTCAGCTACCCTGGGAATGTATTGGGGGTAGACTAGATGGCCCCCAAGTTCTGCAGAACTTTGATATAATGTTTTCTATGTTCATAAAACAAGTTGTCAAAGTAGGGGTTAGCTTCACCAATGTGCACACACCTCTCGAGTTGATCAGCCTTTGTCAATCTGGGGGCTGTCGAGATTTTTTAATTCCTAGGGTACCCCAATTAGAACAGCCATTGTTGAGTGTTGGATTCCAGACATCTTAATAGTATCCAGATCTGAGAAAGGCTGAATTAAGGTAAAACTGAGTTTTATTGCTGAAATTTCATAGCCATTGCTGAAAATTTTGGAAATCAAGACCGGGAAATCTCAAAGTTGGGGAAAATTGACTTAGAGACTTATGTTGAATATTTGTTGGCAAGTTCAGTGCTCAAGTTAGAGTAGATCTATATAAGCCATGATCCTCTTACTGACTGTCTCTTCTTTTAGGGTCATGTTAGATTGATGCTAGCCACACGTTTTTGAAAGCAGAAGAATTCCAGGAATAAGATTTTCAGGTAGTTCTTGACTTAACCACCTTTTGTTTAATGACTGTTCAAAGTTATAAGAGGGCTGGGGAAAGTGACTTACAACAGGCCCTCGCACTTACAACCATCCCAGCATCCTGACAATCACATGAACAAAATTTGGGTGCTGGCAACTGGCATGTACTTATGACTGTTGCAGTGTCCTGGACTCACGTGATTGTCCTTTGTGACTTTCCCAGGCAGCTTCCAGAAAGCAAAATCAGTGGTGGAAGCCAGGTTAGCTGAACGGCCACGATTTGCTTAACGGCCACAACAAAATAGATGGTAAAATTGGGCCTGACTCACTTATCAACTGCCTCACTTAACAAGGGAAACTCCTGTCCCAATTTTGGTCAGAAGTTGAAGACTATCTGAGTTAAGTTCCTTTAGGTCTTTTCAATATTTATTTCTCATAATTTGAAGGCCAAGCACAAAACAACTTTGGGTAGAAGAACCAGTTGTCCCTACTGGATTCCAACTCCTATTAGAGCTGATAGGATCCTTATTATCTCCTCCCAGATCCAATGATCCATGGTAAGGCTGTCACCCACAGGCACCTCTCCCTATAAGCATCTAAATTAGTCTCTCCCCCCTCACGATCGTATTAATGCATTCCAGAAGTTAACAATGTGTGAAAATGTACATCTTTTCCAGTGTCTTGCAATTGCTGCCTACATCAACTGCCTTCTTAAATGACTTCAGGTAAGAGATTGGCGGCTGTTGTTGTTTTTAAAAATAAAATAAAATCCCAAAGCAAGACCCTCTTTGACAAAAGAAATTAAAATACCGCATCGTTTTGAAACCAAATCCCCTGGCAGTTGAGCGGTTACATAACTTGCCCACCTGTGAACACCCTAGTTGTTTGACTACCTTTATGACATGAATATCTTGATCTCACATGGATGCCATTCCCCTTGTTGCAGACGTTCCAAGTTCCATCTTCTGGACCTCCACAAATATAAGAAGGTGGAGAACTTAGGAAAGACGTTCTGGCTTTTCCATAGAGATAGTGGTCCTCCAAATTGTGACCAACAGTAATCGTTCCCATCCAACATCAGTAAAAGCTGCCATGGCCAACTCAACCATGGCCAACTTGGCGCGGCCAACTCACTGCGGGACAAGAGTTACACTAATACGAAAGAAATGGTGGAATAGACTCACTCAAGAAAGGATGAAAAAGGAGGGACAAAATGAAATACAAATGACAAAAATTGAAATATCTTTTAAATTTATTTTAAATAATTAAATTGGATTGTTAAATTGTCCTGAAGTGAGTTAGCCATGGTAACTTGTCCCATTCCTCCAAGAATAACAGCAGATTCAAAGGCCAAGTTAACCCTAGCAAAGCTATTCAAACTTGTTTTTCCTTTCCCCTAGTAACCTGGCTGAGGTAAATGTCACTCTTATTTGTGGCATGGATGATTGCTCTCAGGAATCTGCTGGTTGTGTGGTTTTAACCTGGGACTTCAGGGTCAAAGGGTTGAAATCAGGCTCTTGACCTCCTCTTGACTTGAGGCTTAGCCTTGCATTCTCAGGAGAGAATGTCATTGGATAAGTCAAGCAGACAAGAGAGCCAAACAGGTAGGCATGTCTGGATAAAACCTTCTTGGACAAATTTGGGTTGAAGTACGTGGAATGACAACCTGTGTGGGATGTCAGATGACCATTGCAAACAATTTATTTGTGCACTGCTTTTCTATACCTAGAAAACACATGCACACAGATCTACATCCTTCCAGTATTTAAATCGTGTTAGATCCAATAAGCAAAGAACGAGCGGAAAAAGGGAATGAGGCATATTTACAATAATATGAAAAAGTATGATTTATTAGGCTGCTGTGTCTATAGTGGAGTTGATAAAGGGAGGTGGAAGGAAGGAATTGTCCTTAGAACATCTTCTAAAATGAACGTACCTGGCTTATTTCAGAGGGAACGTTAAGACAGTGAGGAATTTTGCTATTGCCAATCACATGCTTAATCTATTCAGTAATGCTGCCGTGTTTCCCTGAAAATAAGACCCTGCACCAGGTCTTATTTTCAGGGGATGTCATCCTCTGACTCATCTCACTTGCACATGTCACCCCCCACCACCCAGCCCCCTTTTCACTGTTAGAGGCCTTCAGGAACTTCTTCTTCTGCGGCCGGCAAGGTTTTTCTGAAGGCCTCTGCAGCCAGTAACAGAGCTCCGGATCGATCTGGAATAAAATGGCCCGGCAAGGGAGGTTTTGGGGTGTGCAAGACCTGGCTACAACTGTCCAAAGGTGAGTAGTAGGGCAGCTCCACCCCCCACCATCCCCACCCAGCTTAATTTTTACCCAGGTACCCTGGAGTGAGGCAGGATCTTAATTAGGGCTTATTTTGGGGGTGGTAGGGCTTATATTGGGCACATGTGTAAAAAAATCAAGCTGGGACTTACTTTCAGGGTAGGTCGTATTTTCGGGGAAACACGGTATTAATGTAATATTACACCACTTGGATATTCCTCATGGCCACTGCAAAGTCAATAGGGAAGCCAGATTCACTTAACAACCGTGGCAAGAAAAGTCATAAAATGGGACAAAACTCAACACATTTCTCACTTAGCAACATAAATTCTGGGCTTGATTGTGGTTGTTAGCTGAGGGTTGCCTGTATACCTCACAGATCTACCTACTTAGGAGATTGCTAGTAGAAACCTCAGAAGGCTAAATTCAACGAATCTGGGGGGGAAAAACTTGCCAAAATCTTAAAAGATGGATAAGCCATTTTCTCCCACTTGGAGACCAGAGCTATCTTGCATTCTACCAAATTTCAGTTGAACAAAAAATAACCACCACCAAGAAATTATTTATATATTGCCTACCTTGATAAAACACTACAATAATGGAAGAGTTAATTGACCCGCAAAGTGATCTCAACTGAGTACGACCCCTTCAATAAATCGTTCCAGGAAACCCATTTTGATCCACTCTGATCAAAATGTTTTCTCTTTTTATATCTGATTTACTCAGCCTCTCCTTGTACAGGTAGTCCTCCACTTGCAACAGTCCAATTAGTGACTGTTCGGAGTTACAACGGCACTGAAAAAAAAGTGACCATATTTCACAGTTACGACCTTTGAAGCATCCCTGCAGTCATGTGATCAAAATTCAGAAGCTTGGCAACTGGCATGTACTTATGACAGTTGCAGTGTCCCCGTCTGACCAGCAAACTCAATGGGGAAGCCAGATTCACTTAACAACCATGTGACTAGCTTAACAACGGTGGTGATTTGCTTAACAACTGGGGCAATAAAGGTCGTAAAACTGGGCAAAACGCACCTAACCAATCTCTCACTTAACAATGGAAATTTGAGGCTTGATTGCAGTCGTAACTCAAGGACTACCTGTATTCCTTACCACGGTGACCCAGGGCATGTGGATGAGACACTGCACAAAAGTCATTTGATTTATGGTGTGTTTGGGGTTTTTTTTTGTGTGTGTGTGTATGATTGCCTACACAAATGTGTTTTCTTGACTTCACCCAACCGACAATTATACAGTATTAGAGTGCTCCCTTCCAAAATGCCCCTTGGGGTCTTTTTCATGTCCTCTCAAATGGATTTTGATTCATTTCTATACTGAACCCTCTTTTCTTGATGATGTTTCTCTTTAGCGACTGTTCTCTTCCGCTGTCATCTTTTCCACCGGGTTGAATTTGTTTCTTGGGCGTTCAAGGAAGGGGAAAACCAGCACTGGCAGCAAATCGCTCCAGAAATTCTAGAATTAGCTTTGTTCAACCAGGAGTAGCTACCCCAGGGGACCAGATTAGGGGACGACCTCTGAGGTGGTAGTGGGGTGGGGGGAGATTTGGTTCCTGGGGGCATCACCCAACGTTGATCTGTGTGGCTACAAGGCACCAGGGAGTGCTGACAAAATTCTCCATTTGTTGATTATTGTTCACTTTCTTGATTCTTCCACCAGCTGGCCAGCAGGATAGGTCACTTCCAGGTTTTCAACTTCAGGTGCCCCCTCCCCAAATTTTAAGCTGCAAGAAAAGTGGGGGGGGGAATCAAATCATTTGCTAAACTGCCCCGCCAGATCTCATCCTCGGTGAACGCTCCCACTGGATTTCTGTCCGAGTGGCTCACTCCCAAAAAGATTCCTTATTGGGTATTCTTTATTTTTTATTTTATTTTCCTCCCCAAGTCACTTTCCTCCCTTCCCTTCCCCTGTTTCTGTTTCACCACATCCAGTTGTATCCTCTGTATATTTATATATTCTATATTTATGTTAGCAAAATGTAGTATTTTGTAGCTGTTCCTGGTTTGTTTAACTTGTAAAAATACCGATGACAATGATGATGATAAAAATCATCCTTAATATCTCATTCCGATGCTCCCTGGCCTTTTTTTGGGGGGAGGGGATTCGTTGGGGTTTTTTTTTTTGCCATCGGCCCCTAGCCTTGTTTTTCTGCCTTTTTAATTTAATGACTTGCCATTTCTTAAATTATTTATTAGTTGTGTTGTGGAGGTTTTGTTCTTTTCATGTCCACGTGGTTGGACCCGTTTTGATTTCTTCTCGGACAGCTCAAGCAATGTGATTCTCAAACTTCACATATTTGTTTTTCCTTATGTGGGAGTGTGTGGGCGTGCGTACGGGACTGAGTGAGTGGATGGTTATACTTCAGTATATTTGTAAATAAAAGCAACCTGTAAATGGAATGGATTATTATTTTTCTTTATTCATTAAACATGGAACTCAGTCAACTGAACATTCAAAAATTACTCACAGATATCATTGACTGGCTCTGATTCCTTCCAACCCATGAGTCTATGTTCTAAGTAGTTCTTTTCCACTTGCTGCTCCAACAATGGAGGTTTTCAAGAAGAGGTCTGGATCGCCATTAGTGCAGGATGGTATAGTGTAGCTTGGACTAGAAGACTTGTTATTCTGTAAGAACAGATACGGGGGGAAAATCTTTTTCTCAGGATCCTAAGTGGTTGATTTCCCATCTGGGAATAGCTTTGCTAAGCACAACAACAAATCAGGTGGATTTTGTTCAGGTGAGGAGACACCACTAATGATAGAGACAAAAGAACTTGTCATCCTGACCACCAAGACACGAAACCAAGCCCAAGGATGATTAATCAGGAGCATCTTGTATCTTATTTCATGTTGTTTTCTTCTGGCTTCTGTTTCTGGTGTCACCAAGTTGCAAATCAAGACTGATTTACACCTTATAGCTCTACTAAACAGGAGGCAAATGAACATAAAATGCAGAAGGGGATAAAAATACAATGGCAATCAGGGTGTGGGTGTGTGAAAAAAGAATTCCTGAAAGCACCTGAAGCATTGTTCTTCCATCCTACACACAAGCACACATCTCTGAGCAACTCTAAATCAGATTGTCAGTGTGGATGGATAGTTTAATCATTCAGATTTCTTAATCAGTCTAGGGCATAAATCTAAATTCCGAAGAGATTCTTCCCCTATTTGCCATCTCTTTGGTTTCTGACGGCTAAAACAATTAACCGGTGGAATGGCTGGCCTCCAGAAGTTGTGGGTGGTCTGTCACTGCAAGTTTGCAAAAATAGACATTTGGCCAGAATGGTATAGGGTCTTTTGCTTAAGGAGGAGGCTGAACTAGAATAGAATAGAATTGAATTCTTTGTTGGCCAAGTGTGATTGGAACACAAGGAATTTGTCTTGGTGCAAATGCTCTCAGTGTACATAAAAGAAAAGATACATTCGTCAAGAGTCAAGAATCATCAGGTACAATACTTAATGATGGTCACAGGGTACAATAAGAATAGAATAGAATAGAATAGAATAGAGAATAGAATTGAAAGAAAATAGAATATAGAATAGAATTGAAAGAGAATAGAATAGAATTAGAGAGAAGAGAAGAGAAAATATGGAATGGAATGGAATAGAATAGAATATAGAATAGAATTGAAAGAATAGAATAGAATAGAGGAATAGAATAGAATAGAGGAATAGAATCGAATTAAGAATGATAGAATAGAATCGAATTAAGAATGATTAGAATAGAATAGAATAGAATAGAATAGAATAGAATAGAATAGAATTCTTTGTTGGCCAAATGTGATTGGACACACAAGGAATTTGTCTTGGTGCAGATGTTCTCAGTGTACATAAAAAGAAAGGATACATTCGTCAAGAGTCAAGAATCATCAGGTACAATACTTAATGATGGTCACAGGGTACAATAAGAATAGAATAGAGAATAGAATTGAAAGAGAATAGAATATAGAATAGAATTGAAAGAGAATAGAATAGAATAAAATTAGAGAGAAGAGAAGAGAAAATATGGAATGGGATAGAATAGAATAGAATATAGAATAGAATTGAAAGAATAGAATAGAATAGAATAGAATAGAATAGAATAGAATAGAATAGAATAGAATTCTTTATTGGCCAAGTGTGATTGGACACACAAGGAATTTGTCTTGGTGCAGATGTTCTCAGTGTACATGAAAAGATACATCCATCAAGAGTCAAGTATCATGAGGTCCAACACTTAATAATAGTCATAGGGTTCAAGAAGACCTCGGAAGTCCCTTCCAACTCTGTTATTCCGTTATGCTGTTATTCTGATCAATCGAGCCACTTATGCCAAGTGGGAGAGCTGAAGGGAAAGGGCCATTGTTTCAAAGAACTGTGAAAAAATCCACCTGGCTGGACCAGAAGGCGAATTAAGAATTCTGCAGAAAATGGCCTGTTTCAGTTCTTCATCGCATTGAAAAGGAGAGAAGCTGGGGGTTATATGTACACAAGTATTGCCCTCCAGAACATATCCTGGCACAACATCTGACATAACGTAAGCATACTGGAGACCCACCAAGACCAACTCAGTATGATGGCTCTCCCTTCTCCTTCAACCATTTCTTCCAAATGGCGTGAAAGTGTCCATGAAGTCTACAAATGCCAAATCGTCAACTCAAGGGAAAGTTGAGTCTATAACAGGCAACAGCAATGTTTGCTGATTTTGACAAAGATAAGGGTTGGAGTTTGATGAAAGGAGATCAGGAAATCCCCCACTGTTTGGGAAATTTTGAAAAAGCACCTTGGAAGAAAACAGTGGCAACATTTTGGAGACACATTATCTGGTTGCCCTTCCTCCCTGTCTAGTAGACACTGGTTGGGCCTAAGGAAGAGAGCAATTGCACGTCTCTTCTGATCAAGTCTCCTCCTCCTCCTCCTCTTCCTCTTTCCTTCCTCTTCCTCCTCCTCTTCTTTCTTCTTTCTTCTTTCTTCTTCTTCTTCTTCCTAGCGTATTCCTGCAGGTGCAGGATCCGCTTTTCGGATCGGGTGAAATTGGGCATAAGATGGAATTGCATGCTCTACCCATTTCTTGGAAGTTCTTCTCTCCCTGGCCATAAGTTGTTAGCCTCTCCTTCATCAAAGTCAATGCGAAGTGGTAGCATGAAGTGCAGGGGAAACTTTCACGCCCAACGCTAAAAGGAGAAAGCTGCTTGGACCACGCTGCTCTCAGTTCCAGTGGCACGCCAAGAATTTCATTTCCACCCTCTCATCATTTCTCCTCCATGCGGGCAGCCTTGCCAGGGTAAGAAAGCTGCCAGAAGCTGCAGCGCACTGTTGCTACATGCTCCCACCGGTACACCAGCCCCTGACCTGGTTTTCATCCTGCTCTGGGGCAGAGGCACACCTGGCCCATGGTCTTGTCCAAGCGGGTTGTTTTCCATAGTAAGAGGTTCCCAGCTTTGGATAATTACCACCAGGAGTACGAGAACATGAGCATCAAAAGCATTCTCCTTTTGCATCCACCCTCTGTGCTGCCTTCCTCCCCCCCCCTCCCATTCCTGCAAAAGATGCGCCTGAACATGCTGGATAATGATTATTCTTCCCACACACACTGCAGACCAGCCAAAACCTGGTTGCCTCTCCACGCACGTCAACGGCGTTCCACCAGTGAGCTCAATTAGCCAGGCTTCTTTCACCGCGGAAGGAACTGTCCAGCTTGTCACACCAGAATGAGTTATGGCTGATCTGATTAGCCTTTTTGAGACATGCCACATGTGCACATTTCTTCTCACCTGCCCTGAGTGATCTCTATCTGCAAAGGCAGCAATCAAGGCCTTGCAGACCGCAGGTCATGAATCATTCCCTGTGAGGATGACGTCTCCCCTTGTTCTAAACCGAACCGCCAGGCGTTCGGCAACAGCAGGGGAGTGGACCCACCCAGAGTTGCCCTGCCTGCGGGCCCCTCCCCAGCTTAAATCAAGAGATTACACTGTAATCATATAAACCGACCTAACAATCGTGGAAAGGACAGAGGAAGTGGAAGATCTCTGAAGAGGGCTGACGGCTGAATTGCAAAGGCTGGGTTTCTTGCACGAGATCTCCATTTCTGTGCATTGGTTAGATTTATAGTGAAGGATTTTCCACATTGCCCAAAGCCAAAAGTCTCTGGGTGGATTCCATGAGTAGTGAAAGGCAGATAGAGATTCCCCTGTCCAATATGTCCGAGTCCAGGGGGGCAGTGCTCATTTCCATTTCCCTACCAAGGGAGCCAGCATTGTCCGAAGATGTTTCCATGCTCCTGTGGCTGGCATGACTCTCCACCAAAGTGCATGGAACATTCTTACCTTTCTACCAAACCTTGGAAAGCACCAAGAAACCGATAGTCCTCCTCCTCCTTCAAAACCCCATTCTCTCCTCCTAGCACTGATGATGTTACCTAGTTTGGTAATGCAATGTCTCCAATAAACCACCAAGCTCAGAGAGCACCAAGAACCCCACAGTTCTCCTCCTCCTCTTCCTCCTCCTCCTCCTCCTCCTCCTCCTCCTCCTGCAAACCTGACTCTTTCCTAGCACTGATGATGTTACCTAGTTTGGTAATGAAGCATCTGCAAGAAAACCACCCAGCTTAGAGAGCACCAAGGACCTCCGAGCCACAAATATTCTTTTCTAAATGGGTGCCTTCTTGGCTAATGGGGGAGGAGGGTTTAAATCTCACTTAAAATAGGGTCATTGAGTAAAGATTTCCCCCTCATTTATCCTTACAACAATACTGGATAGTAGCTTGTCCCCGAAGCTGGAAATAGCTCCATCCTTTCCTTCACCACTTTACAGGTAGGCCAGCCCAAATCTCTCTGCTGCCAATTGGGACCCATTCTGTATTTCAAAGAAACCCATGGAGTTGAATGTTTCACATGGGTGGTTCTTCTCTGCATAAATGATGCCCTTCCGTTTTCTCCACCTTCCAACCGGGTGTTCTGCAGTCCACTGGGACCAGAACACTCAGGATTTCCTGTCCGTGCCGCCAAAGGAATTCTGGGAATTGCAGTCCCAACCCACTGAAGAATGCTAGGTTACAAGCGGTAGAAAAATGATACGTTTAGACCTATTTTCTCATAATGGAGTAGTTGCTACCCTTCCTGCCTGGTGACCCACCTCTTTATTTTCCTCTATTTGCTTAGGAATTATTTTGCTCAATTACCAGGGACAATTAGATTAGCCAGGTTTCTCCCCCATTCCCTCCCCCCTCCTTGAAAAGGCAACTGAGATGGAAAAACCTATAATTGGGTGCAAAGGCTAATGACTACTCTTTTTACTAATTACAGAAAGGGTGTATTCCTGTTGGCTCTCACCTGTTCTAACTTCCCAGCCTTGAGACCATCTGCATCTAAGAAACCTCGGGCTGTCTTGTAATTTTCACATTTTGCCCTGAATTCATCCTGAAGGGGCTTTCTCCAGGTTACTTCCTTGGGTAGGCCCAATCCCCATTCTTCGTACTGTTTAAAAATCATAGAATGATGCATTCTCCTCAGACATTGTGCCCATGGAAGGCAGAGGCATGTCAAGGGTTGGTCTTTGGCCTAGAAATGAAATAGATGGAGATGGAATTGCATCTTAGACTCTGGAATTGCATCTTGGAATCCTGAATTGCATCTTGGAATTTGGAATTCCAGCTTGGAATCCTGAATTTCATCTTGGAATTCAGAATTTCATCTTGGAATCCAGAATTGCATCTTGGAATTCAGAATTGCATCTTGGAATCCAGAATTGCATCTTGGAATTTGGAATTTCATCTTGGAATCCAGAATTTCATCTTGGAATCCAGAATTGCATCTTGGAATCCAGAATTGCATCTTGGAATCCAGAAAAGCATGGGAATTTCTCAAGATCTTTTCAGCCATTTCCAGCACCAAGAAAACCTCTTCATCTATAGGTGAATAGTGCAAACAAAGGCTGACTCATATAGGCAGACCTAAAGGCAGAGGTGACCATAAAATTATATACATTTCCAATAAAGGAGATATTTCTAGCACATGGCTGAAATGGGTCCTTGGTGCTGTCTGGGCTTGGTTATTTTCTTGTGGATATTTCATGACCCAACTAGGTAACATCTTTAGCGAACAGATGGAAGTGAGGTGAGGTCTTTGGTGCTCTCTGAGCTTGATGGGTTTTCTTTCAGACGTTTCATTACCAAAGTAGGTAACGTCATCAGTGTAATGATAGTTCTTCAACAGAACCACCAAACTCAAGAAGCACCAAGGGCCCGTAGGCTTCCAATTACCCTTTGGGATCAATTATCCGTATTGAGCAATCAGTACTGTTCTCCTTTGTCTGGCATGTCACTGGGAAGTTCTGATGCCGGTAGTGGACAGCCTTTCCATGTACCCTGGTGTGATGTCCTAGCCCAGCTGTTCCTTGGGGGTCTCCTTCGGTGTGCTGTTTCTTCAGTCTGAGCTGTGCATCAGTGATCATTTTGTACAATTCTTTACTCCTCCTCTATACTCCTTCCTCCTCTCTGCATGGCGATGTTTGCAAGACCCATTAAACAAGGGAACCCATTGCACAACGGATTGCGTGAACCCAGCCGTGACCTTCACGTTTTGTGCAATCCATGCTCTTCTGGGAAACCTGACATTGCAGCAACGGTGCTCTCTGAACTCAGGTGTAGGGTGCTGTGAGAACCCACCCCATATGGAAGGACGCAAGTTGTTTGGGCAGGCACACTCTCTTTAAAATAGCTGAGTGCACCGGCAACAAACCATAGACCTGTGTTTGCACACTAGCTTCTAAAGAGATGCTTTAGGATGTGAAGACGTTTGTACAGAATAACAGAGTCGGGGGCCTTTTAGTCCAATCCCCTGTTTAAGCAAGAGACCCTATACCATTCCATACAAATGGATGTCCAATCTCTTCTTAATAACTCCCATTGTTGGAGCATTCACAGCCTCTGGAGGCAAGTTGTCCCACCGATTAATTGTTCCCACTTGTCAAGAAAATTCTCCTTAGCTCTAAGTTGCTTCTCTCCTTGATTAGCTTCCACCCACTGCTTCAAAACTCAGCAAAGTCTTTCCATTTACATAGCTGGTTCAGGGGATGCTCCTGTCTGTCTCAGCATACAGATACAGATTAACAGAGTTGGAAGGGACCTTGCAGGTCATCTATTCCAACCCTCCCCCGCCCCAGCAGGAGACCCTACGCCATTTCTGACAGATGGCAGTCCAGTCTCTTCTTGAAAGCTTCCCACAACTTCTGAAGCATGTGTGTATCTACTTTGCTTCACTGAGGGTGGGAGGGAAGTCCTGATTTTCTCTTTGATGTTGTCCCCAAGGTGCTTTTTCAAGAGGCTTCCTGGTTTTTCTTTGAAGGCATTTCGCTTCTCCTCCAAGAAACGTCTTCAGCTTTGGTGTTGTGTGCCATCTCCTCTTGGCAATGCCACAGCCTCTTCCTTACATTAGATTTCTTCTTGATATTGGAGCAAGTAGAGTCTCACCTAAGTAATTAGGCTAAGAACCTGCCTTCCCTACATTTCACATGCAAAAATTCCTAATGGTAACAGTTGCAGGGAGTCTCTCACAGTAGAAGACGCTCCAAGCAATCCTGAGGCCCCGAAAACGTTTTCAGGGATATCTAGAATACCCGTGAAATTTGAAGTGTACAATTAACAGGGTTGTTGCTTCGTTTTGTTTTTGGTTTTAAATAACTCGTTATGCAGCATGAAAGTGCTTGTTTACAAATTGCCAGGAGGAAATATTCTTTGCATTATACCCGTCCATGAGAAATTCGTGTTCTGCAAAAATTGGAGTACACAACCCCTCTCCGAAGTTAATCCGTTTGCTAGACTTTTGAAAACAGTTGCAGAGTCTTTTTTTAAGGCTTTTGGAACGTAAATCTTTTAATTAGAATACAGCTGGAAGGAACCTTGGAGGCCTTCTAGTCCAACCCCCTGCTCAAACCAGGCTCATGCCATTTCAGACAAGTGATTGTCCACTCCTCTTGAAGACCTCCAGGGATGGCGCTCCCACAACTTCTGGTGGGAAGCTGTTCCACTGGTTAATTGGCCTCACTTTTAGGAAGTTTCTCCTTCATTCCAGCTTGCTTCTCTCCTTGATGAATTTCCATCCATTGTTTCTTGTCCTGACTTCTGGTGTTTTAGAGAATAATTTGACTCCCTCTTCTTTGGGGCAACCCCTCCGATATTGGAATACTGCTATCATGTCACCTCTTTTCTCTAGACTAGCCAAACCCAAATCCTGAAACATACATAGGTTTCTTCTGGATATTGGATATTGATCTTGATCCTCTCCACTTCCAAACACTAAACCAAAGGTACAGAGTTGACTATAAGTCCTTATAAGTTTCCAGAGTTCTTCTTTCCTCCCACTGCTTCAGCTTTGGTTGGTAATTTAATTCAGCAACACCATTTTTATTAGATTGTAATTGGAGTTCTCAGGCTTAGGCCCATTTGTAAATTGGATGAACATTCTAATTGCTCAGGAAGAATAAATCAGTGTGTCGGGTGGCTTATTCAATTGATAAATTTATAGCATCTCTAAATGCATCTTTGTGTTTGCAGGAAAGGGAAGGAAAGGAAAAGGAAGGGAAGGGAAGGAAGGAAGTCAGGGAAGGGAAGGAAGGGGAAAAGAAGAAGGGAGATGGGAAGGAGAAGGTGGGGAAGGAAGGAAGAAGGAAGGAAGAAGAAAGAAAGGAAAAGGAAAGAAAGATAGAAAGATAGAAAGATAGATAGATAGATAGATAGATAGATAGATAGATAGATAGATGATAGATAGATAGATGATAGATAGATAGATTCTGGGCAAATAAAATCCATGACAAAATTTGCATTGTTGAAATTCAAATGAGAGAGTGAAAATAAAATTATAGACCTGGTCAATATATGAAGGACCTTGCTGGATCTGACTATTTTCAATGCCCCCATTGTGTGAATGTAGAAATCAAGCCTATTTTCTTCAAACCTCCTCCAACTACAGCATTTCCTTTGGAAGAGGCCCACCACCGTTCCAGAAGAAACCTCTCACCTTCCTTTCCAAAGAATGATTCAATGGTTTGTTTGTTTTTTAAAATCATTTCTGTGCTCCAACCTCCATCTCAGGTGCCCTTTGAATTGGGTGAGCGAGAAAAGGGTTCTCAATTAAGACTCCAAAGGTTTGGTGCGCATTCCTTCCTCCAGAAAACAAACTTTTTGTCGCCCTGCCAAATGAAACTTTTGGCAACCACCTGCAGAAGCAAAACTGTTCCAGGCCAATCCTCCACACCCAGTTCTTGTGAGGCTTTCCAAATGTTTGTTTGAAACATCCCAGGCAGGCTCTTATTCCTTCCTCCATGTTTCTCAAAGGAACACCGCAACCTTCTGGCACATCTCCCCTTTCTACTGTTTCCTTGGCTGAGTTAGGCACGAAGACTCCGAAATATGCTCAGATAAACCACCCGTCTAAAAGAAGACAACACTATACATGGCAGGTTTGAAAGAGCTTTGGCACCCAAGTTGGGAAGCCGACATGTGAGAAAGACTTGGATGGAATAGCTATCTCAATAAGCATCTTTGGAATTGCTCCAGGTAGGATTAGCCAACATGCATGTTTTGGGAAAACCAGCTGGTGGAATGTTGAGGACTGATCCATAAGGCACATTAACTGGCTTACACAAGTTGGGTCCTCTTCACAAGGGATGCTGGGAGATGTAGTTCCATGGAAAGGGTTGATAGCAATGGCACTGATGATGTTACCTAGCTTGGGTCATGAAACGTCTGCAAAAAAAACCACCAAGGATCCCACCGTCCTCCTCCTCCTCTTCCTCTCCACAATCTCTGCTCCCTTGCAGCACTGATGGTGTTACCTAGTTGGGTAATGAAACATCTGCAAGAAAACCACCAAGCTCAGAGAGCACCAAGGACCCTTCATTTCATCCCTGAGCTACAAATATTCTCCTTTATTGGAGTCTGATATCTCTAGCAGAGGAAAATTAGCACCTGATTCTCCAGAGAAGCCCCTCATGAATAAAGCTCATTATAAAGCTCATAGTTTATTCAACTTTCTTCTTTGACAATGGTAGAACATATGGTTATTTCATAAGATAGGGAATGTGTGACTTATGGCGGTTGCATACATACTTATGCAGCCATAAGTCACACCTTCTGGGAAACAGTCTGCTTCCCAGAAACTACCTGTTTCTTGGCTGATATGAAGAAGCGATGGAGTCCTAACTATGCATCTTAAAGAGCTCCATTGTCCAGGTAAAGACCAAAGAGGTACTCAAACTATAGCAAGACTCAAACACCCTCCACAGAAGGCCTTCCTTTCCCCCCCCCCTGATCTGTCCAGGGTGCTGATTACTCTTACTAACCATTTGACATAATGCCATCTTGAGCAGAATGGGACAACTTGCCACAGCCAACTCGCTATGGCCAACTAGCCATGGCCAACTCACCAGGCAACTCGCTGTGGTTCAATCCGCCATGGCCAGCTCGCTGCAGTACAACTCAGGGCAGGACAATTTAACCATTCGATTTAATTACTTAAAATAAATTTTAAAAATCACTTTCGTTTTTGTCATTTGCATTTCATTTACTAATTCAGTAACTATAGTGAATTCTACTATATAGTGTAATAATTACCAAGAGCCTTGCTGGTGCAGGCTGTTAAATGCCTAGCACTTAGTTCCAGCTGCCTGCAATTACTGTAGGCTCGAATCCCACCAGGCTCAAGGTTGACTCAGCCTTCCATCCTCTCGGGGTAGGTAAATTGAGGACCCAAGATTGTTGGGGGCAATAAGCTGACTTTGTAAAAAATGCCGCTTAGTAATAAGCAGGCATATACAATGGAATGAAGGCTATTGCTGAGCGCATTGGGTTGTATCCCAAAAACTGTAAGCCGCCCTGAGTCTCCAGAGAAGGGCGGCATATAAATATGAATAATAAAAATAATAATAATAATAAATGCAGTATCAGGGTTTTTCAATTCAATTGCATAGAATGTGAAGGATGTGTGTTTGTGTTTATTTTCATGGTCATAATGGACACTAAAGATGGTATTTAATTTCATTGTATGAGGTGCAATGACACTAAAGTAAACTAAACTAAATTTTGTCCCTCCTTTTGCACCTGGCCTTTAATTATTCTGTTCCACCATTTCTTTGATATTAGTGTAATTCTGGAGCTGTGGCGAGTTGTTTGTGGCAAGTTGGCCATGGCGAGTTGGCCTTGCTGAGTTGGCCATGACGAATTGTCTTAGATCCATCTTGAGACCTTCCCTTTATAAAGTTGGTAAGTTGGCTGGTGGAGACTTGCAAGCCGCACGGAGGGAAAATATTCCAAGAAAGTACATGATCTTAGACAGTGGAAACAGTGGTGTAACCACTCCTTTTTGACAGCTAGTCCAGTGGTGGTTGTGTGGGGTCTGGATCTGTGTACTGGCATTCAGGAGATTTTGGGGGAGCTTTCAAGAGCCGGCTGTCAAATCCTGAAAATTTGTTTAATGATCTTTGCCTGTTCCCATTTTTGTTTGACATCTCGTCTTAAGCAAAGCTTGCTACCAGAGCCGCTGTTTTGAAACTGTCAACCTCCTTTTGATAAAAGGGAAGCAAGCAAGCAAGCAAATCAATCATAACATCTGCTTCAGAACTTCTCACTATTCCTCTGAACAGCATGACTGTACTTCCTGATGCAGTGTTTTGGTGGGAGGGGGAGAGGAGATCTAAATTTCTATATCCTGAAAATCTATTCAAATCTGCTTCCTTGGCTTCTTGTTTTCCCCCAAGTGCATTCAAAGGAACCAAATCCATTCTGGTGCAGTCTGACTGAAGAATTGAACGTGGCAGGTATGCGTCCGTTTTCGAACAGCCTTTCTGCACATTTCTTGACAGTACAGATCCTCTTGACTTACAGTGATTCGCTGTGTGACCGTTCAAAGCTACCACGGCACTGACAAAGGGGACGTCTGGCAGCCTTTGCGTTTACAAGTGTTACAGCATCCCCACAATCGTTTGATCAAAATTTGGGTGTTGACAAACTGTGTAGATTTAAGTTGCTTTAGACAGGGCAAGAAACTTCTGAAATACTTCCTGCACCACTTTGCTTTTCTGGACAGAGGTGCCTCTTATCCAACTGTTCCCTTGCTTTCAGCTCTTCCCTCTTTCTCCTATTCCCATGCACCATTACAGAACATGGCTCATCCTCACATAGATAACAGAATAACAGAGTTGGAAGGGACCTTGGAGGTCTTCTAGTCCAACCCCCTGTTTAGGCAGGAAACCCTACACCACTTCAGACAAATGGTTCTCCAACATCTTTTTAAAAATTCCCAGTGTTGGAGCATCCATAACTTCTGGAGTTAAGTTGTTCCACTGGTTAATTGTTCTAACTGTCAGGAAGTTTCTCCTGAATTCTTGGTTGCTTCTCTCCTTGATAAGTTTCCCTCCATTGCTTCTTCTCCTGCCCTCTGGTGCTTTGGAGAATAACTTGACCCCTTATGCTTGTGGTCCTTCACAAGGGGAGTCTTGCAGAGGCTGGCAGGAACAACACAATCGCTCAGATGGTGCCAAGGGTAGGAAATCAAGAAACCCAGGCACTCCAAAGGAATATAAAGATGTATTGCAAGCTTAAGCTCCCTACAAGAATCTGAACTTTGCATGAATTGACAGCAGGAAGGATTGTATTTGCACAATATTGGAAAAACGAGAACACTCCATCAGATGAGGATGTAATTCGGAAAATACTAGACTGTGCAGAGATGGACAGATTGACATTAAAAATAAAGGACAAAGAAGACACAGAATACCACTTAACATGGAACAGATTTTAGGAGTGGCTAGAGATAAGAGGTAGAAATTAGGTGAAGAAAGATTATTGCTATTTATGAATTAAATACAAAGAGGGTTGATAATTATAAATATGTAACTAACAACACTATACATAAGCTAATACAAAGAAATTTAGTTAAAATCATTTTGTTACACTGTCATTATTGTTATCTATATATATAAAAGCAAAATACCACTCATGCATCATCACAAAATCTCCAGAACCCTAAAGCCTACAAACATGAAATTTGGCATGTATGTTCCTCTTGGCTTCTAGGTGTTCACTAAGAAGAAAGGATTTTTTGAAATAACCATCAGAGCATTTAGAGTATATCCTATGTTATTGTTATTATTATTATTAACATGCTCTGATGCTAAGGAGTTCTACTCCCACTCCGCACCTGGAAAGTAATCTGTTCCAAAGGCAAAATACAAGCAGAGGACTTTCAGTTTTAGTTTCAGTTTCAGAGCACCAAGCCGTTTTAGTACAGAATAGTTGAGCTAGGCGCCACCCAGGCTCCTTGCTGTCTCCTTCTTGCTCACACAACAAATACTGTTTCAGTTCCCAAACATCCCTCAACTCTGTCACACACTGACAGGATGTTCGCCAGATGAATACTGATGGATGCTGGTAGGCAGAAGCAGAATTTTTTCCCCTAAGTTTCCTCCCCAAAGACTAAGCCTGACCACATAGTTTCTTAGCAAAGCATCGGTATCCAGCTAGTTAGTATATATGTTGACACTTCTGTTTATTTTTCCTTTGCTTATTTTGTAAACGATATGCCCTGACAATACACGGTGTTCAAAATGTGTATGAATAAAAATAAAACATATACTAAAAAGAAAGAAAGAAAAAGAATCAGAACTAGTTAAGGGTTAAAAGCAAATTGCTGCTATTAGTTGTGGGTGCGAGCTGAAGACTTCCATGCTGGTAAATCAGAGGGAACTCTGGAAAGAGTGGCCAGGATTCCTCTTTGCAGCAAGAGCGAGGAAGGAACAGGCCACGGGTGCCTCTCAGTGCTCATTGTAGCAAGTGGGAGAAGCTGAGAAGAAGGCAGAAATGGGAACTTCAGGGGTGCCCTGCTCCTTTCCTCTCCTGGATTAAACCGCCTCCGAAAAGATTCTGCAGTCCACAGCATCGAGCACCTGGTATCCACACCGAAGCTCCACACCTGGTTCAGCAAAGGCAGTTTTTTAAAAACCCTGTAATTGACAATTACGTGGATAATGATAAATAAATACACCCAGGAGGGAAGTTTCTTCTTAATCCTCATCTGTCAGCAATATCTTTACAGAGCACAGAAGGAGGATTTGCACTATATATATTGAGGAAGGGAGGGGAGGGAAGCACCCAGCGCGACCTTGAACGTTTCGGATTGGGAAGGAAGAAGAGGCCGGATGGCTGTTGAGAAGCCAGATTCGCTCCGCCCTTCCACAAGGGGAGTCTTGCAGGTGTTTGCAGAGGCTGGTGGGAATAATGCCCAGGTGGGGTTGTTCTGAAGCAAGGAAAGCCCAGGCCACTTGCTTACTGGTTCAAGAATCTCCCTTTTCGACCCAAGTGATCTACAGGGGAGCAACGAAGGGAGAATTCAAACCCAGATTGGGTCAGGTTGCAACACCCCCTCTTCAGTGTAAAGGAATTCCTGCCTGGCCATGGGATTATTCCCTCCCAAAATTTCCATTCGTAGAACATAGAATCCTACAGCTGGAAGGGACCTTGGGGGTCTTTTAGTCCAACCCACTGTTCCAGGAGACTTTATCCCATCCTGGTCAAAGGGCTGTCCAATCTTTTCTTGAAAACATCCATTGACGGAGCAGCTAGACTCCCTTCCACTGGTTTATTTGTTCTCACTGTCAGGAAATTCCTCCTTCGTTCCAGGTTGGGTCTCTCCTTAATGATCTTCCACCCATTGCTTCTTGTCCTGCCTTCAGGGGCTTTGCAGAATAAGTGGACCCCTTCCTCTTTGCAGCAGACTCCCTCAAATATTGGAAGACTGGTATCTTGTCACCCCCTAGTCCTTCTCTTCCTTAGATTAGACATATCCAGTTCTAGTTCAACCCACATCAATAAAAGGAGTGCAGGCTACATATCCTTATCAAACGACCTGAATTAATGGGGCAGCAGCAAGGTTTTCTCACTGACCTCCTTTGCTGAGATCTGGCTTCTTGACAAGGCCACACCTCGGGAGCCATTTTGGCCCAAAGCTGAAAAGTTCCTAAGGCATCTGCCGGTACGTTCTTCTCAATGTGGACTGCTGATTATAACTCAAAAGGCTCCAGTTGAACATGCTTTTCCACAACGCTAAGCATTTTAGCTCCTTCGTCATGTGCTCGTTCTTCCTTTTCTTTCTCTCTCTCCCTCTCTGTCTTATCACCACATCTTGTGGTCTTGTGACTCTGCATTTAATCACCCTTGATTGACTCGCTGCAAGCCGTCCCGAGAACACGGCGAGAACACGGTTTTTTAAAAAGAGTCTTCGCCAACCCACTCCTCCCCAGTGACAGCGGATGCCACTCCACACACCCCGAGAAGATTTGAGCCTTGCGGTTCTGTAATTACAGTCAAGGCCTTTGTCACCAAGAAAAACAAAAAGAAAGAAAGAAACTGGATGCTGTTTTCCATTTCTTTGGGAAGATAATGGGAGAGATGTCGAGCCAGTTCCATTTGGCTGGGCCGCCTGGCAGAGATCAGCACATCCAGGGCAAGTTTTGGAGAAACGACAGAATAAACGTCTACACAACAAAAGTGATGAACAAGATGAAGTTGTGTTAGGGGAGTCCCCAAAAACGCTCTTCAATCAGTACTCCAAAGATCACGCTGGTCTCCAGGAGCATCATTGTACTAAATGGTTGGCATGGAAAGGTGGTTTTGAAGCCAGAAGAGATCTTCCAGTTGCTTGTTTGTGGATTTCTTTGTTTTCCAGTAAAATGCTGAAATAATGGACAAATGGCTTTAAAAAAAAAGGCCAAGGATGCTTTAATTGCAGACATTTTGTTACCAAACTAGGTCACAATGTCAGTGCTGAAAGGGAATGGGGTGGTATGGAGTGTAAAGGGAGGGAGGGAGGAGGAGGAGGAGGAGGAGGATGACTATGGGGTCCTTGGTATTCTCTGAGCTTGGTTGCTTTCTTGCAAACGTTTCATTACCATACTTAGATAACATCACCAGGGCTAGTCTAGTCTCTGATATTCTGCCTCTTTCCCATGTCTTCCTCTTAAGCCCTCAGGATCATCTCAAACCATGAGAGAAGTGGGATATAAATTTAATTAATAAATAAGCAAAGCAACAGTCATGCCAGGTCACTGCCCAACCGGCAACATTTGGATCTGAAACCTGCTGAACTAGGTATTAACTAGTCAGTTAATGCTTCCCAACCACTCTGACCTGTGGTGCTGGCGAGGTTACAGAATTCCCCCCGCTAATCTGCTTAGCACTTCTGGAAGAAGTCAACACTTAGAAATGGCAAGCGAAAGCATGGGTGGTACTCTGATTGCTTTAGTTCAGGAAGCTTCGCTTTCAAAACTAATGTTCCCAGGCTTGTTTTCGAGGTGGTGTTTGCCACTAAAGTATTCATTTCTGGAGCAAAAGAGCCCAGGATCCATGCTTCAAATGGAAACCACGTGGAGAGAATAGGAACTGTCCAAGACAATGCCAGCCCAGGGCCTCCGCAGCTATAATGTTTGCTTTAATAGGCCAAAGGAAAACTTTCTCCTAGGTGGTACGTAAGCGAGGTCACTAGGAACTCCAGCCCTGAGACAAATTTTCACTCCTGTGGCAAAAATATTTTTCTTTCTTCTTAAATTTCCACAGGCCAGAAGGGTATTTGTTCAAACTCTTCTGTGTGTGGGGGAGGAAGGGAGAGAAAATTGGTCTCAAAGGCTTCCTTTGTCGTTTGGAAAAAAAAAATTGCTGAAGGAGACCAGAAATATGGAAGTCATGAGCAGCAGCAGCAGCAAACTCCTTGTTTGATAGATTAGATTAACAGATAGAGTTGGAAGGGACCTTGTAGGTCATCTAGTCCAACCCCCTGCTCAAGCAGGAGACCCTCCTTGCTCTCTGCACTTACATTACAGAATAATTCGGAGATGTTTTCCCCAAAGGCAACTGGATTTTCTTGCGTTTTTCCCAGAAAACATTTAGTTTCTCATCCAAGAAGCTTCTTCAGGCCTTCATTTCTCGGATGAGAAATAAAGCATTTTCAAGGAAAAAGCCAAGAAAATCCAGTTGCCTTGGTGGTGCAGGCTGTTAAACCCCTAGCACTTAGTTCCAGCTGCCTGCAATTAGTGCAGGCTCGAATCCCACCACGCTCAAGGTTGACTCAGCCTTCCATCCTCTTGGGGTAGGTAAACTGAGGACCCAAGATTGTTGGGGGCAATAAGCTGACTTTGTAAAAATGCCGCTTAGTAATAAGCAGGCGTATACAATGGAATGAAGGCTATTGCTGAGCGCATTGGGTTGTGCTCCAAACATTGTAAGCCACCCTGAGTCTCCGGAGAAGGGCGGCATATAAATGCGAATTTTTTTTTAAAAGGGCCTTTTGGACAACCATGTCCTGGATGATTGAGAACCTCCAGAGAAAGAATTCAAGGGGACCTTGGAAGTCTTCTACTCCAATCCCCCTGTACCAAGCAGGAGACCCTGTATCATTCAGGATAAATGGTTATCCAGTTTCTTCTTGAAAGCCTCCAGTGATGGAACATCTACAACTTCAGAAGGCAACTCGTTCCACTGATTAATTATTCTCACCACCAGGAAATTTCTCCTTACTTCTACGTTGGATCTCTCTTTGATAACTTTCCATCCATTAATTCTTGTCCACACTCATAATTCTCGGCATGTTATAGGCATGGAAAACATGTAATTGAAGGTTTTAAAGGTTAAATTAGCTCAGGGGGTCAAAGGCTGTGCCATAGACGGTTTGGGGAAGACGTCAGTGAGATTCACTTGGGATGTTCTCCTGAACTTTTCTTAATGAGAGCCATTGTTAGCCATCATCTTCTGACTAAAGATGGTTCCTGGTCCTGTTTTTTTTTTTTTGCATTTGCTTCTTAGGAGATGAAGGGTGTTATGCTTCTGAGATAGGTAGAGTAAGAGCTTGATGGAGTTTGGAGTTCCTCTAATCTTGCACCTTGGGAATGTACCCTTTCTAACCAGAATGGTCTAGAAGAAAACCATTGTTTTTCTGTCTTCTTCTCAGCTCTATTTCCATAAGCACCAACCAAGACATCTCCCACTTTGAGGGAAAAGGTAAAAGAGTTGGACCTCGTGAAAATGTAGAGTTAAAATAAGAAAATCTGAGGATTCTGTGGATAGGTACTTTCACCCCAGGCATGCTAGGAGAATATCGGGGGACAGGGAAGGCATTTTACTGAACCACAATAACTGGCCAAGTGATGTTGTTGGCCAAGGTGATCTGCATTCTTCGGGTAACCCCAAATTCTTCCGCCTCCCACCCAAAGTAGATGTCTATGGAGATTCTCCAGGTCATGATTGTCCCAAAGGTGCTTTTTTTTTTCAAAAGGCAGCTGGACTTCCTTTGTTTTTTTTCCCCTGAAGACATTTCACGTCTCATCCAAGTCTACTTCATGGACTGAAGAAGGTTCTTGGGTGAGAAGCAAAACATCTTCAAGGGGAAAAAAAACTAAAACAAAGTCTGGTTGCCTTTGGAGAAAGCACCTTTGGTTTCCCACCCAAAGTAGGTTACTGCAGCCAAAAGAGTTGATCCTAGATGCTGTGGAAGAATAAGTATTTTGTCCTGAGCTCTAAAAAGTCCTTTGAAGGTCCGCTTTATGCAGACCAAAGACAAAACTTTGCATAAATTGATGGCTTTCTGTTGGCTTTGCCGTACAAATTGGTCCATTTTGATGGCAGTTTTGAGGGTGAGGATTTAAGATCTGGTCGCAGGCCCCTCTTGTCAATGGGCCCAGGCATCACACGTGCCCCTTTTAGCTTTGCAAGGGTGGGAACACAAAACCCTTAAGAGATCTCCCTCCCCATTCTCTTCATTGATATCCAGGAGTGACACCCCAAGAAGGTCAACTAAAATCAACCTCTATTGTGATCGTAGCTTGTTCTTCTATTGTTCGGGACACACACGCCCAGCTGAGCTGAAGGGAGAAGGGACGGGGTATCAGGAGGGGAGGGGGAAAGATTGGGAGGGGGAACAGCCTCAGGGCCTGATCCCAGCTGTAGCCTTCCAAGAGGTCTTTTGTCACTGGCTATAAAAGCACAAAGAAAGGGCTTTTGTCTGCCATGGCGGGTGACCTGATTTCTTTTCTCTCTTCTTCCTTTTTGCTCAACTGGATGGCATTCATTCAGTCTTTGGCAATAGAAAATATCAAGCATATCCTCCCCCCCTCCCATCTCCTCTTCTCACCCCTTTCCCCAGAGCAGGAGCTCGGTGCTAAAAGAACGGTGCTCGCTTTTCTCATTATGACTCAGAACTCTTGAGTTGGCTTTGTAGCTGCCAAAAAGGACTCACAACTCTAAGCAGGGAGCATCTCAAGGGCCATAGCTACACACCTTTCAACACAATGGTAGACAGCAGCAAAAATGGCTCAAAGACCCCACTGTCCCTAGAGTCATTTCTTAAGTTCTTGAAGCTTTTTGGAAGCTTTGGTTTTAAACCTCAAGAAATGGAATCCTACCTGTCGTGGAGGGAGAACCTAAAGCTCAGAAACAGAAAATATCTTCTGTCCAAGATATCTTGGAGGCCCCATCTGAAGAAGTTCAAGCTCTGAAGCTTTCAAGCAGAGTTGAGAAAGATCTAGATCTAAAACAGCAGAGAATAAAAGCTGGTCAGAACCTGTAATAATCTGCTAGATCAAGTTTGATCAGGTTTTATTCAGAACGCAACAGGCAGGCGGCTTGGGAGAAGTAGAGAACAGCTTAAAGCTGGACGTGTAATTCCATCTATCTCATCTAATCTTAATCTGGAACCCTTGAACCCAGTTGCCAATCTGTTCTTCAATCTGGACCTAAGGAAAACAAAGCAGAGATCCACTGGATTACAAAGTTAACAGAAAAGGGGGGGAAACACTTTGATTTTGACTCTTGGCTGAATGTGTAATATTGGGAACTTCTTGCTCACTTTTCTGTCAATTCCTCTGCAATTGTGTCAATTACAAAACCATGGGGAGGCAGGACAATGTCTGGTGTTTGTTCAGAAGCAACCAAGCCCTTAACTCTGAGACATGAATATACCTGAATTATGTACTGGCAGCCAGAACAACACAAGTCAGCTGTTTGTGTTCCTTTTGCAACACTTGTTACGTAAGTTGTATCGACTGCTTAATAAATCATAAATAAATAAGTGCAAGAAGAGCAACTTGGCTTCACTGAAGGAGATGCTAAAAGTTGAGAAAACGCTGTCAAACATGAGAAATCAGGAAATCCAGGCAGTTCAAATGAATATAAGAATGGGCTGGACTTAGTTCTCTTGCGGGCACAAAGGGACTCGAAACTAATGACATGTCTGACCCCCTCCTTCGGGCTCAGCTCCTACATATCTGTGGGATTCTATCCATTCCTTTATTAAATTTATATGGCACTCATCTCCCTATTGGACAATTATCCACCTTCTAAATGGATAAATGGAATAGCAAGAGGAAATTCACCTTGACTCATCTTAGTTCATTGTAACTCCTCACCCACACACCCCTCTGGTTTTTAAACCCCAACTCTCCAGATTGTTGACCATGCATCTAGGTGAGAAATCAGAAATAAAAATAGGCTTGGTGACATGGTTGGAGGATGTTTTAAAGGAGCAAAACAAGTCTGCAGGACGAGACATTTATTTGCATATTTTTTTTACAAGCAGGGCTGTTCTCTGGCATGAGGGATGTAGGACTTCAAGCTGGAGGAGCCAATTCTCCTGTGTACGTTGTGAGATTGTCCTTGTTGACCTTGCCACGCCCTTTTTGAATATTGAGGGCCAGGCCTCTTGGGCAGAGACAGCCTCGCTCCGCATCTCTGCATCTTCTAACATGGTGGGGACATGAAATGAAGTGGGGCCACCAGATGTTCCTTCAAAGGAAATGCCAATGGGGGTTTCCTGCTGTCAATCAATGCTGTGACTCTACGATGGAGAATCACGAACACGTGTGCCCAGAGCAGGGGTGGGGAGAGTTGCTGAAGCTGGTGTCACTGTCATTCATGCTTTTTCTTGCCTGGAGCTAATTGGCAGGTTTTTGACACAAGGAACAGGACTATTAGGAAGAAGACTCAGCTCTCAGTAGTTGAGGGTTTGATTGACACGCAAAGATCCCAGATTCATATCCTTTGTATTTCCAGTTAAGAAGAGGAGATAGAGGAAACAAACTTTCTCCGGTGTCTTGAGGAGCTGGCTCTGCATTTGAGTCTGTAGCCCTATAGATTTATCAATTCTGTCCACTGCCATCTAGTGGCTAAACTATAAAACTACATTATCCACCTGTCACAATAGGTTCATTTTTGCTTCATGACACTGGAGGCCAAAGTAATCTGAACGGATGATAACCTTGTCCCTGTAGTGTTGGTGGCATCAGGGACAACTTGCTGCCTCCTATGCTGGATGTGAAAATGAGTGTGGAAAACAGGGTAGTGGGAAATAGAGACGCTGCCTAGAGAATGCTCAGATAAGGGATCGCATAGCCCAGAGCTGCGTAAGGGGCAGAGTGAGAAACATGAAGGAAATTCCCTTTCCACTTCTCAGGTTGTAAAAAAGGTGGATGCAGAATTGTAGACTTGCAAGACTGTCTTACCGGGAAGTAGAATTAGCTCATTTCTTGTGTTCCCTGTCTGGTTTAACCTAGGAAGACTGACAATTCAATAGAGCCATTAACCCAGCCATGGTCTTCAACCACTTTCAGCAACCATGATTGGCTAATGCAACCTGGCAGAAACTCACAGGAGAATAGATGGAAGGGAAAGTGTGTTCAGGAAAGCTCATCTGGGTGCAAAGTTCTCAAAGCAAATCTCCTTCAGGCCACACCTGCAGTAACTTTCTCAAAAGTGCCAGGACAGGAGGTGGAAACCTGGTGAGTCCTTTCTCAGCTTGTCTGTGACTCATTGCAACAGCCGGTGAAGGCGGCAGCTGGGCTTGGCCAGTTCTTGCAAAGCCTGAGAGATAAGCTCATTTGATGCTCACCAAAAGCTTGGTCTGCCTCCCACACATACACACACCGATAGACTACACACAAACACCACACAGAGACAAGCTGAAAGGTGTCATTTCCCCACCCACCCATCTCTGAATGTATTTCCTAATACACAAATCTACATTTCCCTTCCTAGGAATGTTAGTACACGAGAAAACTCCGCCAGCTCTTTGCAAATCAGAATACAGTATAGAAAGCAGAATAACAAGAGTCAGAAGGGACCTTGGAGGTCCTCTAGTCCAACCCCTACAACAGGGCAAGACCCTTGTATACAATTAAAAAAAAAGGCAACCCCATTCTCTTGTAGCATGGAAGATGTTACCCAAGTTTGGTGATGAAACAACAACCAAGCTCAGAAAGCATCAGGATCCCACAGTTGTCCTCCTCCTCCTCCTCCCCCTCCCCACCACAAACCCAACTCCCTTCTGGCACTGATGATGTCACCTAGTAAGGTAAAGAAACGTCTGCAAGAAAACCACCCAGCTCAGAGAGCACCAAGGATCCCCAGATTTCAACCTTGAGCTACAAATATTCTCTTCTATCAGAAGGTTATAGGGTTGCTTGGAATCTACCTGATTCTTAGAGAGAGAGAGAGAGGAGAGAGGGAGGGAGGGAGGGAGGGAGGGAGAAAGAGAGGGAGAGAGAGAAGACAGACAGACAGACAGACACAGGTGAAAATCTGGGTTCTCCCCAACGCACCTGAAAATATCCATCTTCATGAAGGTACCACTCACCTAACCACCCACTAGCCACCCTGCCACCCAGTTATTGAGTCAAAGAAAGATCTGTATCCATGCCAAAAAAAAAACCACACACACACACACAAAACTCATCAAGGAGAAGTCAGTGAGATGGTGTCTCCACAGCTAATTAGGCATAAACGAACCCGCCTGTCGGCTCCACACTGCCGGTGGAAGGAGAGAGTTCTGCTGACAAGGGGATCCCTTTTGCTGGTGTTGGATTCTTGAAGAACCTCTATGGGAAGCAGTGGGAGGTCGGAAGACGATGCCACCCACAGGTGCCCATCCCACCCTCTTCTACCTCCCCAAAATGGGTCCTGCCACACAACGACCATTTTTACACAAGCCCTTGGCTCCCCTGTCCTTCCCAGTGGCGAGAGTAACCCAGCTCAGCTCAGGGACAGCTGGCAGCAGCATGTCCCTCCGTGGTGCCCGGATGAGATTAGTCATAGTTTTCAAAAGCCTCTTAATTGGGATTTACGCTAAGGCGGATTACACTCGATGCTGCAGACGTTTATTTTGGAGGAGTGGAATTCCTTGCCTTCTTTTTAAACAAAAAAACAAAAAAACAGGAAGATGCAAATTGAGGGCGATGAATCCATCACGAAGCGGGTTGTTGATACATCCTTCTTGCTGAGCAGAAAGTGAAGCGTTGGCTACTATGCTCCATTTTCCAAGAAAAGCCAAATGTAGGTCATGTTTGATATATTGCATCTTTCTTCTGGAGATCTGGATTTGGGGCCTTTATGTGTATTTATTAAGGGCACCCATCTAATAATTTCTATTGATAGATTAGCAACAGTTCAGTAAAAGCGATATACAGGGTATATATTCCTATCTTCAGGCCCCACCAACAGTTTATGAAATAAAGAACATTAAATGTTCAAAACGGTTGGCATTTTTTTTTCTTTAAAACACCTCCTTATTCATTTGAGCTGTGGTTTTTGAACATTTCCTGATTTTCCATATCAAAGTGTACAGGTGCTTAGAGAAAAACTTTGAAAGCACACACACACAAACACACACTTACCTATCTTGATCTGCTTCAATATACAACTGCATCAAGATCTTCTAGGTGTGGTGATTTAGCAAATGTAGATATAATATTATACCCTGATTATATCCATCCATCCATCCATCTCTATCTATTTATTATGTATCTATCATCTATCTATCATCTATCCATCTATCCATCTATTGTCTGTTTGTCCATCCATCCATGCATCTATCTATCATCTATCAATCCATCTATCATCTGTTTGTCCGTCCATCCATATCTATCTATCTATCTATCTATCTATCTATCTATCTATCTATCTAATTTATTCTAACATCTATCTGTCTGTCCATCCATCCATCTCTATCTATCTATTATTTATCATCTATCATCTGTTTCTCCATCCATCCATCCATCCATCCATCCATCCATTCTCATTCTCATTCTCTCTCTCTCTCTTTCTCTCTCTCTCTCTCCCTCTCTCCTTACAATACCTGGATGACCCTCATGTAACATTTCCAAACCTCTTTTTGCAGTTTTGCAGGAATAACCACCCTGTTACCCCACAAAATACATCCTCTTAATACAGATAATTCAGTTTGCCTGGATTTAAAAGGTTGGGCAAGGTGAGGTAGATCTTGAAAAGGCCAACCTTTCTTAATCCAGCCTATAACAGGAGCCAATAAAGTGTCTTTGGCAGTCTCTCTGGCAATTTCAGCAGTGTGTACTGGAAGCTTGGCAACAGTTTCTAGGAAAAAGGTGTGCACCTCAAGTTCAACATCCTCAGTGTGAAACAGAAGTGGGCAGCGACTCAAGGCATCAGCATGGCCAATGTCTTTGCCAGGCTTGTGGATGAGCTTGTATGAATAAGCAGCAAGAAATTCAGTCCACCTCAGCATTCTTGGTGACAGGATAGTGGGTGTAGGTTTGTCTCCTGCCACAATGCCTAACAAAGGTTTGTGATCTGTGACAATGGTAAATGTTCTCCCATATAGATACTCATGGAATTTCTTGACAGCTGCAACAATTGCCAATGCTTCCTTGTCCAATTGGCTGTAATTCCTCTCTTTGGTCAAAGTGCGAGAGTAAAATGCAATAGGGGCTTCCCTCCCGCTGGGAAGCCTGTGGCTCAAAAAAAACCCACTCCAAAGGGGATGCATCACAAGTCAGTACAACAGGCAAATTCTCAGAGAACTGTATCAGTACAGCATCAGACGTGATTAGTCTTTTAATATTGTTAAATGCTGATTGTTCCTTCCTGCCCCAGACCCAAACAGATTTTTGTCCAGTAGTCTGTGTAATGGTTCTGCAATGGTTGCCTTCTGAGGTAGGAACATGTGATAAAAGTTAATAAGTCCAAGGAAGGCTTGCAAATCTGTTTTGCATTTTGGTCTAGGGGCTTCTTTGATTGCTTGAACCTTGGCATCTGTAGGGTGGATGCCATGCTTGTCAATCATGTAGCCCAAGAACTCAACCTTGTCAGTTCTAAGAGTGCATTTTTCTTCCTTGACTTTTAACCCCGCTTTCTTGAATCTGGTAAGGACTTCTCTGAGTCTCTCTTGTAATTGAGTGTCATTTTGCAGAGATTAACACATCATCAAAGTAAGGCACTACCCTGGCAGTCCTTGGAGCATCCTTTCCATAAGGCTTTGGAAGATGCCTGGTGCCACGCTTACTCCAAACTGTAACCTTTTACATTTGAAGGCACCTCTATGAGTCACAATGGTTTGGGCCTCTGCAGTGGCATCATCAACTGTTAGTTGTTGATATGCCTGGGCCAGATCCAATTTGGCAAAGACTGTACCCCTGCCAAGTGAATGTAATAAATGATGCACCACTGGAACTGGATATGCTCTGTTGAAGCGCATGGTTCAATGTCCCCTTATAGTCTCCACAGATTCTCACTGACCCATCAGTCTTGACTGGTGTGACTATGGGTGTCTCCCACCTGGAGTGGTCAGTGGGCTCTAAAACTCCTTGAGCTATTAGTTTATCTAATTGTGCATCAATTTTTTCCTTTAATGCAAATGGGACCCTTCTGGGCTTTAAACGAATTGGAGGCACCTTGGGATCTAGGCTGAAAGTGATAGGGGTCCCCATATACTTGCCCAATCCGTCGCTGAAGACCTCTGGAAACTCAGACTTCAAGGCCTCCTCCCATTCAGTGTTGCTCACGTGATTGATGCCAGTCACCTCGATGCCTAGTGGATTGAACCACTCAAGTCCCAGCAAGCTTGGGCGATCCTTGTCCACGATGGTCAGGGGCAAACGTTTGGTGTGGCCTTTGAACTTCACGTTGAATTCTCTTGTTCCAACTACTGGAATCTTGTTCCCTTGGTAGTCTTTAAGAGTCAGTGCTTGCTTCTGGAAATGCTTCTTCTGAATGTTTGGGAGTAGTCTGTGAATAGTGTCCCATGACACCATAGATAAATAGGAGCCTGAGTCCACTTCCATTTGGCAAGGCCTTCCTTCAGTTAGTACCTTCACATGTACGTTTCTGCTTCTTAAGGGTGAAGAATGACCAATGGTGACTGTTTGATGAGTTTCATTCTTCCCATTTGCTTCTGTGTTGCACCCCATTTTCTCACTGTTGTTACGCTTGAATTCTTTGTCAGGAAACTTCCTTCTGTGTGGTGGAGTTCTGTATGATTTGCAGACTCTTGCTAGATGACCTCTTTTTTCACAACAGAGGCAGATGGTATCAAGAAACTTGCATTCAGTGCGGGGGTGGCTTCCCCTACAACCTCTGCAGTAAAAATCTTGCCTCTTTCTTCCCAGGTCTTTCTTTTTCCTCTCCATTCTGAGTCTATAAATTCCTTCCTCCACCTCACTACAGTCTGACTCAGAATCTATTTGCTCGCAATGAGTTGTTGTGGATCTTTCCACATCAGGATGGCTTGAGGCCTTGTTAATTTTCTTCATGGCTGCTGCTGAGGACTTGGTGGCTTCTGCTGAGGAGGCCTCTTCTATGGCTTCCTTCAATGTGATCTTAGGTTTTAATAATAATTTGCTCTGAAGCACCTTGTCTTTGAGGTCTAGAACAAATCGATCACGCATGGCCTCTTCCAAGTTGTTAAACTCGCATGCACCCCCAATGTCTCTTAAACTTGCCACGAAGTCGTTAACGTGCTTCCCTTGATCCCGACGGTAAAACTCGTGTCTCTTAATGAGGCACGATACTTGTGGGGCGTAATGGGCTCTTAAAAGCTTTTCTAAATCAGGCCATTCCATTACCTTCACGTCTGCAGCTCCCACCAGTGCCTTTGCCATCTTGAAAACTGCCGGACGCAGTGCGTGAGAAAGACCCCTCTTCCGCTTCTCGGAAATGTCGGCGAGATCGTTTCCTTCCAGATACATTTGGAAGCGATCCGCATACAATTCCCAGTCTTCTGCCGCCGGATCGAATGGGGCTGGGGGTGTTCAGCGCAGCCATCTCTCTCAGCTTGTTTTCCGCGTCTTCTCTTCAGGAAGGATCCCACCTTCGTCGCCAGTGTTAAGTTTGCATGAAGAGTCAGATGCGGAGTGCTTCAGTGAAGAGTTTATTAGTGACTACAGCTCATAACAGACCCGATTTGGCTGGGCTGCGGCTGCTACTTATAGCCAGCAGCCAGGTTGCCAGCCAATCAGAGTGCAGGATTTTCCCGCACTTTTTAAACCAATCATTTCTGACATTTTACAAGAACAGTTCAAACTAAACCAATGACATTCAAACCTGCATACATAACACCCTCCCTCCCTCCCTCCCTTCTCCATCCGTGTGCCATTTTTCCCCCTTGTCCAACCCACCATCTTTCCGGAAGTTTGGGGTCCTCGTTGCCATCCTTCCTGTAAATTTTTGCAACCTCTCTGAGAGGCAGAAAGGTAGAGAAGATGATTGTCAAGCATAGGAAATCAGGAGTCCAGGCAGTTCAAAGGACTATAGTCTTATTGTCTGCTAATGCTCTTTAGAAGAATCTGAACTACTAACGGTCAAAGCAAATTGGTGGTAGATAAGAGTCAACAGGTGGGCTGGACTTAGATCTCTCGTGTGCACAAAGAGACTCAAGACTAATGGCATGTCTGACCCCTCCCTCGGGGTCAGCCTGGTCATCTTCTACAATGGTTTTTCCTTCACATCTTCTCCTTCCTCTGCAAGTCCCATGGAATCTCTCCCAAACCAAGCCACAAGATGGGTTGAAAGAGCTGATTTCTGCCTTCTGAACGTGTCCTCTTTTGCCTCGTCCTTGTTCTCTTCCTTCTCCTCCTCCTCCTCCCCAAAGGCTCGAAGCGTGAGTCAAATCTTTGGTTTTTGCCAAGAGTGAGTGTGAGAAGCCTCAGGGGCCTTCTAATCAGGAGAAGTTATCTGAGTTTCCTACAAGAGATGGTTAATACCTTGTGTCTTTTTTTTCCCCTGACTTCAAAAAGCTTGTTCGTTTCTTTCTTTTTTTTCTTTCTTTCTTTTTTTGAAGGCACCTCGTAGGATCCGGAACCCCGTTCAAATCAACCCTTCAGGATCTCTGCTTTGAACATTTTGACTCTTGTCCTTGGCTCATGCTCACCTGCCTTGCACAAGCTGCAAAGAAACGATACCAGAAATCATGCAGGGTCTCCTGCTTGGGCGGGGGTTGGGTGCGGGGGTTGGACTAGATGACCCACAAGGTCCCTTCTAACTCTGTTAATCTGTGTTAATGATCTGGTTTCTCCGTTGCTTTTGTTGCTTTGCTGTGAACGACTAGTTGCTTTTCGGAAGGCCGTGGGTTTGAATGGAGTGACAGTGCTGTGTGCCCAAGCATGTGTGTTGGAACACTTTCTCCCAATAAAGGGCTGGTAGCTAAGGTTTCCAATGCTAGATGAAAATATCTTAAGATCAGAGCAAAAATGTGCACCCAGCAGTGGCCAGTATGGTATTCACGGACATGTCCATTTTCTCAAAAAATTCCCCCGTTTATGTTACCCAACATCTCTGCTCCTGAGCGAGACATTTCTTGTGGATTTTACCCCCATTTGATGACTTTTTTTTTTTGCTGCAGTTCTTAAGCGAACCATCATCGATGCTAATTCTTAGTGGCCATTGTAATTTCGAACGGCCACTAAGCGGATTGTAGAGGGCTAGCTGAATGAGAAACTCTGTTTTCAGGTGAAGCCTGAAGCCTGGTGGTTTGTTCTGTTCCTTTTCATCCAGGACTCCATCTCTGGGTTTCAAAGCCAAGTCCTCTCCTAAGGACCCTTAAGATAGCCGCCACCCAAGTTTAGGCCAAGTGAAGCCTTTCCCCTGTAAAGAAGATGCATTGAATCACGGCCACATCAGGTGTTGTTGAGAGCTGCACTGTTCCATCATGCCTCAACTGTCGGCTTGGCAGGCCTCCTGCAGGCACTACACATATGTCCCTGTGGCTGCTCGGTCCAACCAATGCAGTTAGGAATGTGCATTACGAAGACTGACACATGTCGTCCCTCCTTCCCTCCCTCTTGTGGCTGCTCGGTCCAACCAATGCTTGTTAGGAATGTGCATACCGAAGAAATGAAGGGGAGAGTGGGGAAAGAGTACCAAGAGAAGAAAAACAAGCTAGCCAACACAGAGTAGCTTCATGCCATGCCTAGGAATCCTGGCAGGGAGGGAGGGAGGAGAGAGAGAGAGAGAAAGAAATACTCAGTAGTCACTGGAAGGCAACCCCACCAAGTGCCAAGTTGGATAATTTACCCCGAAGAAGGAGAACACTAGGGGAGGGAGCGAAGACGGGAGGGAGGGCATATTTAGAGGGCTCTCGTAAAACACTCCTGAAATTCTCCACCGTGGGTGGAGAATTGAGGCTATAAAAGCAACCACCTGGTTAGCAGAGTAGCAGAGTTGGAAGGGGCTCTTGAGGTCTTCTAGTTGAACCCCCTACTCCTGCAGGAAACCCTACACCATTTCTGACAAACGGTTGTCCAACCTCTCCTTTAAAAACCTCTAGTGATGGATCACTCACAACGCACAAGGCAACTGCTTAATTGTTCTCGCTATTGGGAAGTTTCTCCTTAGTTCCAAGTTGCTTCTCTCCTTGATGAGTTTCCATCCGTTGCTTCTTGTCCTGCCTTCTGGGCTTTGGAGAGTAGGTTGAGTGCCTCTTCTCTGGAACAGCCCCTCAAGTACTGGAAGATAGTACTGCTATCGTGTCATCCCCAGTCCTTCTTATCACTTAGCCTGCTGTTGTTGTTACTTGCGAAGTCATGTCTGACCCATCGCGACCCCCCTGGACAACGTTCCTCCAGGCCTTCCTTCTCTACCATCTTCTGAAGTCCATTTAAGCTCATGCCGACTGCTTTGGTGACTCCATGCAGCCCCCTCCTTCTCTGCCATCCCCTTCTTCTTCTTCTGCCCTCCATCGTTCCCAGCATTCGGCTCTTCTCCAGCGAGTCCTTCCTTCTCATGAGGTGGCCAAAGTACTTGAGTTTCACCTTCAGGATCTGGCCTTCTAAAGAGCAGTCCGGGTTAATCTCCTCTAGGACTGGCCGTTTGGATGGCCTTGCAGTCCAAGGGACTTGCAGGAGTCTTCTCCTCCAGCCCCAGAGTTCAAAGGACCTCCATTCTTTGGCGCTCAGCCTTCCTTATGATCCAACTTTCACAGCCATACGTTGCAACTGGGAAAACCACATCCATCACTATACGTCCTTTTGTTGGCTAGCCATACCCAATTCCTTCAGCTGTTCCTCAGAGAAACCAACATTTCTCCACCATTCAGTTCAGAACTGAAGAAGCTTCTTGGATAAGAAGAGTATCATCTTCAAGGAAAAACCAAGGAAGTCCAGCTGCCATCAGAAATGGGGACTAAACACTTAGCTCAAATGCTGCACTTCACCAGTACAACCACTAGGGGCAGGCCTGCCAACCCAGCCCCCAGATTCCTTAGGCTGGTGTTAAAATAAAAAATAAAAATGAATCTCCAATTGGGAATATTGCCAAACCGCAAACAGGGCAAGGAAGCCCACATTACACTTCTAAAGCTGTGCCAATTTAATATTGTTGCTTTTCAGAGGCTGGTTAAA
>CM019157.1:9047472-9062472 GCA_009733165.1 Naja naja
CCCCTCCCTCTCCAAATTTCAACCCAAGGGGTTGTATCCTCAGCTTGTGTTGCACTGGGGCAACGTTGTTCTTTGCTTAATGGGTACTGTAGGGAAAATATTGTGCAGCAATGTATGGGCTGGGTAGAAGAAAAGGGAGAAATGAGAGAAGGAGGAAGAAAAGCAGGCAGGAGAGGGATAAAAGAAAAAAAGACGACCTCCCCCCCCTTTCTCCGTTTTAGAGCAATCCAGCCCCACAGAACCCCAGTAGCCGAACTGGAGCTCTGCCCATGAGGATGGTGGCCCACCCCTGACTGAAGGATCTTCTGGGGGTTTTAAAGGATGTTTGCTCTGAGCGTCACTCTTGCTCCCTCCTGCTGTCCCCATCTATATTCCTTGAGTTAGAGCTGTCTTTTCTTGTGAAGCCAACAGAGACAATTAAGCGCATCAGGAACCCTGCAGAAGGCGCATTTATTTTGCCGATATTGTTTCCAAGTCATCAAATATGCATGCAGTTGATGAGCTAAAGGGGGAAGGAAAAGTGTAAAAGTTGTATCTGGGGGGTTAGGCAGTTCACGTCGAGGAAAAAAACAGAAAGAGAACTGATATTCGCTTCAGCCCCCTAGCTCTGAGCTGAAATTCCCTTGTTCTCTGATTCTTTGAAACAAAAATAGGCTTTTTCCTTCCATTTCCTACGTGGAGACCCACTTATGTTTTCGTTAAGAAGAAATGAAAACAAATGGGAATACCTCAGGGATGGTCTGATGCAGCGTTTGCTCTTTGCTGCTGCTCCCTTGGATTTGCCAAATAACAACAACAACAACAACACCCCAGACTTCACAATTGTCATCCATAAGAAAGACCAAAAAAAAAAAAGTCTGGATAGTGGGTGTGGCAGTGCCTGGAGACAGCAGAAGAGAAGAGAAAGAACTGGAGAAGATCACAAAATACAAAGACCTGCAAATGCTAATGGAAGGACTATGGCAAAGGCAAGCAAGGGTAGCACCCATAATAATAGGTGCCTTGGGAGCAATCCCAAAACAACTGAAGCACCACATCAGTGGCATTGACAGATTTGCCACCAGTCAATTGCAGAAGGCAGCTTGACTTGGAACAGCTTCCATCCTGCAGTGACACCTGTCTATCCCAGGTCCTTGGTCAGGACTCGATAGGTAGACAAAAATGCCAAACCCAGTCTGAACATCTGGCTGACTGTGCGATGAATAATAATGATGATGATGATGATGATGAGGTAAGCATGACTTCTGACCCAAATAACCAAGTTAGAAGGGGCCTTCGAGGTCTTCTAGTCCAGCCCCCTGCTCAAGTAGGAGATCCTATATCATTGCAGACAAATGGCTGTCCAATCTCTTCTTAAGGTTTTAGTAACAACATATGAAGTCCTACATGGCTTGGGTCCGGGGTACTTGTGGGAACGTCTCCTGCTGGCATCACACTCCGATCGCCCTGTACGCTCCCACAGACAGGGCCTCCTTGGGATACCGTCGGCCAGACATTGTCGGCTGGCGGGGCCCAGGGGCAGGGCCTTCTCTGTGGGGGCACCCACCCTGTGGAATCAACTCCCCTTGGACCTTCCTTTGGCTCTGGACCTCCGCTCCTTCCGCCGTGACCTAAAGACTTGGTTATTTCAGCAGGCTGGCCTGGACTGAACCAAGAGGGGAGGGCGGTTTCTTTTAAATTTTTAATGGTTTTAATAGTTTTAATGTTTAATATTAGGCTTGTGCTGTTTAATTATTTTTTAGTTAACTGATTGTATTGTATTTTTTATTCTGTGAGCCGCCCTGAGTCCTTAGGGAGAGAGGGCGGCATACAAGTCTAATAAATTATTATTATTATTATTTAAAAACCCCATGGAGCACCCACAATTTCTGAAGCTAAGTCATTCCACTGATTAATTGTCCTTACTGTTAGGAAATTCCTCCTTAGTTCTAGGTTGCTTCTCTCCTTGATGAGTTTCCACCCATTGCTTCTTGTCCTGCCTTCAGGCGCTTTGGAGAATAGCTTGACTCCCTCTTCTTTGTGGCAACCCTTGAGATATTGTGTTATGTATGCAGGTTTGAATGTCATTGGTTTAGTTTGAACTGTTCTTGTAAAATGTCAAATATGATTGGTTTAAAAAGTGCGGGAAAAACCCTGCACTCTGATTGGCTGGCAACTGCGGCTGCTGGCTATAAGTAGCAGCCGCAGCCCAGCCAAATCAGGTCTGTTATGAGCTGTAGTCACTAATAAACTCTTCACTGAAGCACTCCGCGTCTGACTCTTCATGCAAATCTAACACATTGAAACACTGCTATCCTGTCTCCCCTAGTCCTTCTTTTCATCAGACTAGACCTACCCAATTCCAGCAACCCTTCTTCATATGTTTCAGCCTCCAGTTCCCTAATCATCTTGCTTGCTCTTCTTTGCACTCTTTCCAGAGTCACAATGTCTTTTTTTATAGATGTTCGTCACCGAATTGGGGGGGGATGAAAGAGTATAAATAACTGAACAGAGTCTGAAAGTGCAACACTCTTATTTTGGGGTGGTGGGAGAGAAAAGACCCTCTGGGGGGAGGGGGAAAAACCAAACTCCTTTGCTGTAGCATTAGGTCTGCTCTTCCTCTTCAACCTGTTGGAGAGACACCTCCGCATGTTTTCAGCTCTTGTAATTACCCTAGAGAAACAGACAAGACCGTGTTGATGGGATTAAAAAGCTCTTTTCTTGACACCCTTTGAGTGAGAGCAGCCATGGCAGCCTCCTTGCCCATCAAATCTTGAAGGAAAGAATGATGACATCTTCAGAGCAGACAACGGCGTGTTGCAACTGGCCTCTTTCAGGGTGCAGATACAGCCCAACTTGGCAGATCATGCTTGGAGACGCCAAGCCAGGGAGAAACGAAGCACAACCAAAGGCCAAGGAGGTTGGTTGCTGAAAACCATCCTCTGGTTGTGAAAGCTCCATAGCAGGCTTGAAATGTTTTTTTTGGGGGGTGGGGGTCATGTAGGACCTCTCCGCTTTGATGGTCTGAAAGCTTAGGTGGTTCCATCAAACCATAATTGCTCCTGGGGATTTAAGGGTTCATCTGGCTGTAATTCTAGACTTACCTCTGAACTGCTACCTTCTGATCACCTTTCTTGACACTCAAGTCATACAGAGCTGTTGAAGTCATGAAGGCCAACTAACTCTTCCCGGTGCAGGAATCAAAACAAAACATCCATGATAGCTAACTCTGCCCAAAACATGTCCCGGGGAAGAGGGAATTGTCTCCCGTGTCAAACTGTTTTTCCTGTGGGGAAGTTTTCTAACGTGTGTCGGGAGTCTGCCTTCTTATAACTTCAGGCCGCTGTTCCGTATCCCAGGAAAGCGTGTTGTGGATTGCTTCTGGAATGATGTGCCAATCAGGTATTTCCAAAGATCTGCAATGTCCCCCTTGGCTGTCTCTTTTCAAAGCCATTGCCCTTCTAGTCTCTGGTTCACTCACCTGCCATTCTATTGAGGCTGACCTATGATCGGTAACTTGAATTGCCCACATGTTGCTGACCCAGTCGAGAGAAAGTAGACATTCTCCAGTGTCCCAGTTAAAGGTCTGAATTGTGAAAGGAAAGGAAAGAAAAGAAAAGAAAGAAAGGAAGAAAGAAAGAGGAAGAAAGGAAGGAAGGAAGGAAGGAAGGAAGGAAGGAAGGAAGGAAAGAAGGAAGGAAGGAAGGAAGGAAGGGAGGGAGGGAGGGAGGAAGGAAAGGAGGGAGGGAGGAGGATGGATGGAAGGAAGGAAACCCAAGGAAGCCAACGCTGTTTTTCATTTTATTTTAAACAAAACTTTTTTAACTCTTAAAATCCAAGACCCACTGGACTGCCAGCAATGCTAATTCCACGGGTCCACCCCGCTCGAGATCTGTCCCCGATCCAGATCTCTCCGGTGCTGGAAAGACAGTTCCGCTGGGCCCACGAATAAAAACCCTGTTGTCCCGGGGAAAGAAGCAAAAATGTGAAACGGCGGCGAGCACCTGGAGAGCCCAGGCCCATAATAAGCCCGTCTGCAGGGGTTTTCGGGGGGCTAACGCCACCTTTTCTTCCTTGTCACTTTTATTTCCCTCCCCCCCGTCTCCTCTGTGTGTGCGACCTATTGAACTTTGGTAATTCCTGGGAATCTCCTGCCCTGAATGACACCGCAACAGAGGCTCTCAAATTAAATTCCATCACCACCACCCCAAAAAAATACAACCCCACCATCTGAGATTAAACCCCAGCCAAAGGAATCTTTGGAATAAAGCCTCTGGAATGCAGCTGGGCCCAACGTTGCAGAAATCAACTTCCCAGCTTGGCTTTGGAGGTTTTATGATGCATTCCCAGCCTCTCTTCTCACTCTCTTCCCCTGGGGGCATAAGGTTTTTTCTTCTTCTTCTTCTTCTTTTGATACTCTCAAAGGACACAAACGTGCGAGAAACATGCTACCTCTCACCCCTTCTGAAGGCTGCTCTGTTTTTGGAAAGAAAGGAATGTGTGATAGATTGTCTCCCCCAAAAATTGCTGGTTGGGGGTCTTTCCCATCAATTCTACCTTGTCCCGCAGGCAGGGTCTCAAAGGGAAGCCCATCGTTTGGAGGGTAAGGTTTGGTTTGGGGACCAATGTTGGAGTCTTCATTCCCCCACCCACCCCCAAAAATATGGTAGGAGGCAGGAACAGGACAAACCTAAGATTCATTTCCCTTTGCATTGAAGAGTGAGGCAAAAAAATGAAATACAGGTTACATGATCACTCTTTCCTCTCTCTTCTGTCAAAAATTAAATCACAAGGTTATGGCCCACCTCTATTATCTGTCACCTTTCTTTCTTTCTTTCTTTCTTTCTTTCTTTCTTTCTTTCTTTCTTTCTTTCTTTCCTTCTTTCTTTCTTTCTTTCTTTCTTTCTTTCTTTCTCCTTCTTCCTTCCTTCTTTCTTTCCCTCAGTCTTCTTCTTCCTTCCTTCCTTCTCCTTCCTTCTCTCATCTTCCTTCCTTCATTCTTTCCTTCCCTCAGTCTTCTTCCTTCCTTCTTTCCTTCTTTTTCATTCTTTCTTTATCCTTCTTTCTCTTTTCTTTCTCTTCTCCTCCTTCTTTCCTTCTTTCCTTCCTTCCTTCCTTCTCTCATTCTCCTTCCTTCTTTCCTTCCCTCAGTCTTCTTCCTTCCTTCCTTCCTTCCTTCCCTTCTTTCTTTCTTTCTTTCTTTCTTTCTTTCTTTCTTTCTTTCTTCCCTCTCTCCCTCCCTGAGCTACAAATATTCTCCTTTATTTGCAGCCCAACCCCCTGCTCTCCCTACCCTACATCTCTGCTGATGGCGAACCAGCCATGGCTACATCACACTAATTTTTTCCTGGCTCCCGATATAAGTTCCAAGCCAGCGTGTCGTGTTCTTGAGTCAGCTTTTTTTTCCCCCTCTTGCTAACTGCCAGCTGATGGGCAGTTTAATAAAAAATGACAAGAGGGAAAGAATTTATCTTCCTGCGGTGTTTGCGTGCCTTTTGGCCTCTTCTTAATCACTGTGGAGAATGCAAAAGCGATTTTAAAAGGACGGGGGTGGGGGAGAAAGGGGGGAGAAACAGATGAAAAAGTGGATCGTGTTAGAACAGCAGCCTCCCCGGGCTTTGGAATATTTAGCCTGAAGGAGGTCTGTGCATCCCCATAGGGTTGGCTTCCAACGACAAACGAACCCTGAGATGGCTGGCTTTGGGGTGAGATTTGAGTTTTCCTTCAAAGGGAGCATCTGCCTTCCTTCCCAAAACAAAGTCTCGTTCTTGGAGAAAGTTATTTTGGGAAGGAGAGGAACCGAAGACTTCTAATCACCTTCTCAATCAGAGCTGGTTCAAGCAGGAGACCCTAGATAGGTGGCTGTCCCGTCTTTTCTTAAAAGCCTCCAATGATGGAGTCCTCAACAACTTCTGAAGGCAAAGCTGTCCTCCCTGTTAGGAAGTTTCTCCTTAATTCCAGTTGCTTCTCTCCTTGATGAGTTTCCATCCCTTGCTAGACTGATATGGAGCACCTCAGAAAGAGTTTAGAGTATAGTGTGGACATGTTTTTAGCCATACACCCCAAATTTGGAGGTGTCCTTTGGATATCCTCAAGGTTTACATTCCAGGAGACTTCCTGGGAGGTCTAGCTTGCTTTTGCAACCTGTGGATTCCTCAAGTCATCTCTGTGGTGGTGTCAGCGTTCCAACTAACCAACTCCAACCCAATAAACTCCAAGACAAACAATTCCTCAAAGTTCCATTTTATTAGAGTTGTCATATTGGCACATCTGGGAAAACCCCAATCTGAGAGTTCCCGGTTTTCCCTTCCCAAAAGAGAAATCAAAGATCCATCCCCTGTACCCATCGGTCCATCACATGGCCCAATCAAATATTCGGCCCAACTGGAAACATCCCTCCAGTCACTCCCCTTCAGGTGCAGGGCAACATGTCCTTGAATCTCTGAGAAAAGAATGTTTTTTGTCTAGCTTTCTACCCCATTATGAAATCCCCCTCCCACATCCCCAGGCACTGAATGTGGCAGCCTCGAAACTTCCAAGTGAAACATGGCTTCCAAGGCTGACAGGTGGCTTATTAAACCATCATGAGGGGTGGGTTTCAATCACATGACCTTGGGAATGCTGCAGTGGTCATAACTATGAGGAATCCCTTATTGAGTGCCTCACATTGTGGACATAAACTGCTTCAACTCCTACCTTCAAAACGACACTATATAGAGCCCTGCACACCAGAACAACTAGACACAAGAACATTTTTTTCCCAAACGCCATCAGTCTGCTAAACAAATAATTCCCTCAACACTCTCCAACTATTGACAAAGTCTGCACTACTATTGCTATTAATCTTCTCATCACTCCTTATCACCCATCCCCTCCCACTTGTGACTGTGATGACCCGTAGTCTCTCAAAATAACCCAAAACCCACAACATGAATTAAAGTCCGGCAATACCTTCAACTTAACTGTTTTATTAGTCACAGTTTAAAGTGCCAAAAGTAAATAATGAGGCAAAAGGAAAACAAGAACAAACCGCCTGGTGAGAGTTCCAAAGCAAACCAAGATAAGTAATCATATGTTCCAAGCAGATAACTGGGGAAAGTCCTTGGGAAGAATGCCAACAAATAGAAATTTCCTTCAAAGGAAACACTAACTTTGACTCCAGCAATTCTGACTACGCAGTTACAAACTTATATACATAGCTCCCAGCTGTAATCCCTGAGGAGGATCATGGCCCTCTCCTCCCGAGTAGATCATGCTTTGCCCTGATCCTCTCCTCCCTGCATGCCCTGGGATGGATAGGAGATTTATTTATTTATTTATTATTATTTATTATTTGAACTTGTATGCCGCCCCATCTCCAAAGACCCGGGGCGGCTCACAGCTAAAAACAAAGACAATAAATACTTAAAAAACAATTAAACAATTTACAAGCCCAAATACTAAAAAGTCAGTCTCCACCAGGGGCATGACAGTGACTTTGTCGCTTGTATCCTTACAATTTATATTGAATGTTTCCTAGCATGATTTGATTGCTTATTGTACCCTATGACTATTATTAAGTGTTGGACCTTATGATTCTTGTTGGATGTATCTTTTCCTTTTATGTACACTGAGAGCAAATGCACCAAAGACAAATTCCTTGTGTGTCCAATCACAGTTGGCCAGTAAAGAATTCTATCTATCTATCTCTGAGCAGACACTAAACAAATAATTGTAAGTCAAGGACTACTTCGGTTAGGTGTTTGCATATGGCATGAATCCTGGCTTGTTGAGTTCCCTGATAGCTCAGGGCATTGCACAAACCCAGAAAACGGTTTGATTCAGTAACCAGGTAGCGTGTGTGCACAACCCCAGTGTGATAGCTATATGAATCAATCAGGCCTCAGATTGTGTTGCATAAGAGCGTGGCTGATTTTTGCAAAGCTCTCTAGCCGTTCGCGTATTCCTGGTGTGTGTGATTTTTTCTTAAACCCATAGGGTCAGGTGCAATTATGTACTTTCCTCCTCCTCCTCCTCTTCTTCTTCTTCTCCTCCTCCTCCTCCTCCTCCTCCACCACCACCACCTCCTCCTTCTTGTCTCTCCCCAGCCCATCATCCACGTTCCTGGCCCAATAAAGCAACATTACCAAACTCATGTTTCTTTCCCGGGTTGCCATGGTAACCTCCGAGCTGGCGATGTCAGGCGGCTTGGCAGCAGGGACCGAATCCCAAAAGGACATTTGCTCAAGGTCAGGAGAAAGTGACTCCTAGCAAAGACACAAATTGTGGGTTTGCCAAGGTGCCCCTGGCTTTACTGAAGGCTCCCGTTGAGACCAGGGCCCCAAATCACATTAACTTTGCTCCTTTTGCAAAAGATTCGGTGTGTGAATCAAAGGGAAGAGAAGAAAAATCCTGCTAGACAACCCTTTCCTACAAAAAAACTCTCGGGGTGGGAACTGGCTCCCTCCTGCATCGTACTTTGAGAATTCTCTACTTGAAAGCCGACAGCCCAGGTTCGAGATCCGAGCGTCATGTGACGGGGCGAGCTCCCGTTCCTTGCACCAGCTCCTGCCCACCTAGCAGTTTGAAAAGCATGCAAATTAGAGTAGATAAATAGGTACCACTTTGGTGGGAAGGTACCAATGTTCCGTGCTCCTCAGCATACAATCATGGTGGCCGCGTGACTACGGAAATGTCTTTGGACAACGCTGGCTCCCTTGGCTAGGAAACAGAGATGCCTCCTAGAGTCGGGCTTGACTGGACAGAAGAAACTTTTATCTTTACATATAATTTGTTTATCCCATGTATTTTTGGAGTGTCGTTTCTCCAACTGTGCTGTTCTATATCATCAGGTGAAGATCTAACTTAGAATTAAGGATAAATTTCCTGACAGTGAGAACAATTAACCAAGGGAAGCTTCCAGAAGTTGTGGATGCTCCATCGCTGGAGGTTTTCAAGATGAGATTGGACAGCCATTTCTCCAGAAGGGTATACAGCAAGGGTCTTCAAACTTGGCAAGTTTAAGACTTGTGAACTTCAACTCCCAGAATTCCCATGCTAGCATGACTGGAGGCAGAAGAATTCTGGGAGTTGAAGTCCACAAGTCTTAAAGCTGTCGAGTTTGAAGACCTCTGGTGTAAGGTCTTGTGCTTGAGTAAGAGGGTTAGACTACAAGACTTCCAAGGTCCCTTCCAACTCTATTATCCTATGTTCTGTTAGAGGAGTCCCCAAAGAGGTTCTCCAAGCCAAATCTAGGTTTATGTTCCTGGAGGAAACTAAGTGTAACCTTCTTTATTTTGTACTAATGACTTATTGTGTTTTATTTAGGCCACTTTCCTTTTCTTGACTGAGCTGGGGAGAGGGGGTAGCAAATCCAAATTAATGTCAATTTAAGACTTCCAAGTTGGTGCTCAACATTTGGCCAACAGCGCTACATCGGTTGAGCTGTCCATCATAAACAAGCGCAACCCGTTTTGTGGCAATCACACTTACTATAAATAGTTGCTTACAGATCCACCTCTCGTGTACACCCCTAGCCCACCCCACCTAATATGAAACATGGAATTGCAATATTCTTTGTAACAGATGAGAGAGATCTCATTTGTGCCTTTCTTTCTAACCTAGGGATGAGACCAAAGGGTGAGATTAAGGGGATGGGAAATTAAGGCCAAGCTAGGTCAGTTCATATATTACAGCTACCAGTCTAAATTTCAAGGGACTTCGAGGTAAGATACAGTTGATGAAAGCTGCATCCCAGATCTATCAGCACATTAAAAAAAATGCTCTTTATATTAACCTCTTCGTGCCAACTCGAGCTAGTAAGTCTTCCCAGCTGCTTAAGGGAGCTGACATTAAGAACCAGCAACACTCTGCCTTGTTTCCATCAGGGTTGGGTTTGTGTCAGGAAATTATTGTGGTGGCAGAATGGCCTCTTTGGATGTCTTGAACTCTGGGTTTACTTCTTGCTCATAATTAAAGTTGCAATGGAACAAGGAGATGGGAAGCAGTAGAAAGAGAGAGTGATAATAAATAAGAGAACAACAGAGTTGGAAGGGAGATTGGAGGTCTTCTAGTCCAGCCTTGTGTGTCAAGCAGGAGACCCCCACATCATTCCAGACAAGTGGCTGTTCAACCTCTTCTCAAAAGCCTCCAGCATTGCAGCTCCCACAACTTTTCAAGGCAAGCCATTCCACTGCTTAATGGTCTCTCCTCAGTTGTGGTCCCAGTGATGGCTGCAAGTCAAAGGTGACCTGCAGGCCATATATTATCACCCAGATGTAGTTGGGGAAGCTTGAGCAGAGAGAGAATTGTCTAATTTCAGTATTAGATCATGCAGTGGTGCATGGACAGGAGGGCTCACCCCTTGCCATTGTTAGTCTTTTCCAATTGATATTTAGGACATGCTGCCTTAGATCCTGGAGGCAACATCTGGTCCTGAAAACTAGCCAAGATCCAGGATATAAAAGAACAGTGAGATGATGGTGGCTAAGACAATCCTAGACTCTGGAAAGAATGTTAGTTATCATTGCCAAAAGAGCATTTTTTCTCTCTCTCAAAAACTTCAATAGCTGGGGATATAGAATATGAGTGATCCTTGGTGCTCTCTGAGCTTGGATGACTAGCACTGATGATGTTACCTCATTTGGGTAATGAAACATCTTGAAGGAAAACCACCAAGCTTAGAGAGCACTGGGGACCTCTCATTTCAACCCAACCCTGAGCCACAAATATTCTCCTTTATTGATACAGAGAACCTAATAAATATATAAAAATATCAGGCAGAAGGCAGGTGACTGAAGTAGCAATAGCAATAGTACTTAGACTTATATACGACTTCACAGTGCTTTCCAGCCCTCTCTAACTGGTTTACAGAGTCAGCATATCGCCCTCAACTATCTGGGTCCTCATTTCACCGACCACGGAAGGATGGAAGGCTGAGTCAGCCTTGAGCTGGTGACAATTGAACTGCTGGCAATGGGCAGAATTAGCCTGCAATGCTGTATTCCAACCACTGTGACCCCATGGCCCTTCCTTCCTTCCTTCCTTCCTTCCTTCCTTCCTTCCTTCCTTCCTTCCTTCCTTCCTCTCCACCTAGCAATAGCACTTAGCCTTGTATACAGCTTCACAGTGCTTTCCAGCCTTCTCTAGGTGGTTTACAGAGTCAGCCTCTTGCCCCGAACAATCTGGGTCCTCATTTGACCCAGCCCCAAGAATGGAAGGCTAAGTCAACCTTGAGCCTGGTGAGATTCGAACTGCCAAATTGCAGCCAGCTGGCAATCAGCAGAAATAGCCTGCAGTACCACCCTCTAACCACTGCGCCACCGTGGCTCATTGCTTAGCATTGCTTCCAGTATGTTTGACATCGTAGCATGGATACGAAGAAGCATTTCTCGAATCCTGGACTTTAATTGCACGGGTCATCCTTACGGGCTCATGAACTGCTCATTGTTCAGTCTGGCCTTCACAAACACAACCCAGATTTTTTTTATGTCTGCTTGTGGCCTTGCCAAGCATTCCAGAGCACTCCAAGGCAACCTTTCAAGGAAGGCGTGAGACAAAACACCTCTGCAGACATCCAGGAGTCTTCTCTAATGAGAGGCCATACAAAATACAAGCAAATCATAAGGGCATGCCCTCCGGGCGCTGGAAGACTTGAGGGAAAGCAGGCAGGTTACTCAAGACAGGGATGCCAAGTCTGCAGGTGCAGCTGGCAAAGAGCTACTCTCCAACAGAAACGCTCCCTCTGAGTAGGACTGTCCAGCTGGTTATGTCTCCAAGGGGTTCTGCTCCATTCTTGGGTGGAGGCAGCTACCTGTGGAATGGCTTACCTCCAGAAGCTGTAGGGTGCTCCATCCCTGGAGGTTTTCAAGAAGAGACTGTCCAGAATAGTTTAGGATCTCCTGCTTGAGCTGAGGGTTGAACTAGAAGGTCCCTCCTAACCCTATGATTCTATGTTCTGTGCAGCATTGAGGAATATCGGTTTGGTTGGGCATCTAACAAAGAAGGGATAGGATTCTTGAATGAGATTGCATGGAGGTATGTGGAGTGGGGTGTGTCCTCTGCTGCCTTGCCCTGCCCTACCCTGCCCCCTTGATGGGGATTATTGATCTTCTCCTGCCCCATAAGACTTTCTGTCTCATCTGCCACTTTTTAAAGATTGTTTTAATTTAAGAAATGAAAACAGAAAGGGGACAGGTTACAAAGAGAAGCAGCAGCATTGAACCTTGCAACTGGTGGCAAGAATGACTTCGGACCTTACAAAGATCCCATTGGGGTGATATAGTGAAGTGGAGGAGGAGGAGGAGGAAGAAGAGGAGGAGGAGGAGGAGGAGGAGGAGGAGGAGGAGGAGGAGGAGGAGGAGTTCATGTCTGATCCAGGGTGCATCACCAAAGAGGGTAAAATCATGTCCAAATCTTAAAATACTTGCAACACCAATCCATCATCAGTTTCCACTCTCCTCTCCACCCCTGTTAAGAACAGGGAAGGAGAAAACGTGTTTGAGTCACGCTTTTAAGCAATCTGATTTTTGTTGCAATGGCTTGGACCGTTCCTAGATCAAAAGAAAGCTCTTTTCTTTGAATTTTGCAGTGAGTCCTGGGTTGTTCTGAAACGGTTGCAGGTGGAACTGTGTGTCTTAGAAAATGATGCATATTGAAATGTTTTGCCTTAAGGAAAGATGCCACCACGCACCTAGATGTTAAGAAAGTTGTATGCAAAAAACACACAGCTCTCTCTCACACACACACACTCTCTCCCTCCCTCCACCCCCACTCTTCTCTCTCTCTTTCTCTGTCTCTCCCTCCCTCTCCCCCCTTTGGGGGAATATACACAGAGAGAGAAGGAGGGAGGGAGAAGGAGAGAGAGAACGAGAGAATATCACAGAAAAGCAAAGCAATTCATTGGCTGAGATATGGTACAGAATGTATGTGAGACTCAACAGGAACCCCAGGAAACTTTTCTTATGCACAATTCAGCTGAGTCATACTACCTGAATGTAAGGCAAATTTATCCCGGATTAATAAAATGACACTTGGGCAGATTATGGTAACTCACCACATTTGCTCAGACTAAACCCTGATGTAAAGAGATACTACAGCAAGAGTTTGGGTTGGCCTTGACTCCTAACCATGACTGATCTGAAGGCAGGGTCAACTCTGAGTTGCTTTCAATTGAGTTGTTTCCTTGAAGCCACGGCAGGGGCTTTCAATGCATATGTTCAACTGTTCATCCTTTCCTTTAGGAAAATTAAGAAATTATGGACTTTGGGGGAAGAAATAATGAACTGAGGATAGCACCACTAAACGTGAAGCTAAAACTGTGGCAGACCGAAGACTTTGTATGGGAACCTGCTCTTCATAATTCTTCCCTGAACAAGCAGTGGACTTAAGATCACCCACAAACGCTCTGGACAGCTGCTCCTCACCAGCAGACTGCAAGACAGAGATCTCGATAGGGAATTTAGAATTAAAATAGACATCTTGTTCAATCCACAGTTGGCTATTTTAAAAGGACACTGGGTTTGCCTACTTCCTTTTTAAAAAATACCTTTGGAAATTGCTCATTAACTGCTTCTCCATTATTAAAAAAATTCGGATCGAGAAGCCTGAAATCACAAGGTGAATTTTCGTCTTAGTGAAAGAAATTTCAAATGCAAGTTCAAGGACTTAATTTATTTATTTTTAAATAAACAGCAAAAGGACGATTAGAACTTTGATTCCGGACAGTTACAAATGGGTCCAGATAAATGTGAAATGGATTATGGAGCCAGGTAAATCTCATTATGAATCCAGATAAGTTAGAGGCCCAAATCAATTTGTAACAAGATTTTGGAATTCAGTATGAAAAATCATTCCTGTGAGGAAACATTGTGGTTTTCAGTTCTTTGAAATAAATGATAGGTTCGGACTTTGGTTGGCCACTAAGATGAACTGGAAAGAGAACTCTTCAAGAACATTTAAATTTAACTGACCAATTTCATGTCTGTCTGTCGAATATCAAAACCTTGCAGGCGTGTTCTTTTCTCCAACACAACACAAATGGTACTGACTTAACCACCATTACGATGGGACTGGCTCCTTAAACATCTCTGGCAGCACAAAAGAGATTTTAAACTGCATCTGGAGAGGAGGTTTTGAAGTTGTGGCTTTTCATTAAATGTGGTGGCTGTGGCAATGAAGAAGCCTTTTTATCTGTTGGTTTCTGTTTGCTTAGGTGTCAAAAAATGGGCAGGGAATAGGTTTGATCCAGATACCAGTGTAAGAGGAGTCACAGCTGAGCTGGGATAAATTCTCGCTGATAGTTTCAAGCAATAACATTCATATCACAGAACGGCGCAGATAAAATCAGCTATAAAACCAGCTCTTTTATGTTCAAATCCAGACAAAGGCAAAAGAGTGATTTCATAGCCTCTTTCTTTCATAGCCAATAACCTTATGAAGGAGCTCCCTCTAGCTAACAAATTTGCAGTTATTGGCCATCTATTTTTCTCTCTCCCGTGCCTCAATTTAACCGCCACTTTGTTTACAGAAGGGGAAGGGGGAGCTTTTAGATAGCTGGGTAGCTATTTCTCACAAAGTTTTTTTGGGGAAAAATTTACTTGTCTGGCTTTCATTCCTCAGCATCAAGAACATCAGTGTGTAGATAGACAGTGTTGGATATTGTCAATCACGCCGTTGGCCATTTTTTTAATGGCTAAGAATTTTTTTTTTAATGGTTACTTCTATTCAGAAGGGAAGGAACGCTTGGACGGATTGGACGGTGTCTCTTTCCAAAATAAATTCTCCTGTAAGTATTTTACTACAAAAACAATGGGCAGCGTAAACCTTCTCTGCAGATTTGCTATGAAGCCTGATTTTTTTGGGCAGAGGGGAAATTTGCCCCCCTTATTTGATTGTAAATAAGGTTTGGACTTTTGAACATTGATTTAATATTTCTTTTTTTTTTTTAAAAGGCCCTAAACCTAGCCTGACTTAATCATGCATTTTATCTACCGCCTTGTGCTGAAATGCTAATTTTGGTAGAGATTAAGGAGATGTTTTTAC
>CM019157.1:9067472-9157730 GCA_009733165.1 Naja naja
CAATGGTCGTAAGTGTGCAAAACAAAAAATTGCTTTTTTTTCAGGGCCATTGTAACTTAGAATGAATAGAGTAGGGTAGAGTAGAGTAGAGTAGAAAAGAACAGAACAGAACAGAACAGAATAGAACAGAACAGAACAGAACAGAACAGAATAGAATAGAATAGAATAGAACAGAATTCTTTATTGGCCAAGTGTGATTGGACACCCAAGGAAATTGTCTTTGGTGCATAAGCTCTCAGTGTACATAAAGAAAAATTAAAATACATTCATCAAGAATCATAAGAGACAACACTTAGTGATAGTCATAGGATACTAATAAGCAATCAAATCACACTAGGAAACTAAATAAAAATATATAAATCATAAAGATACAAGTGATAAGGAGTGACGAAAAGATTAATAGTAATAGTAATGCAGACTTTGTAATAGTTGAACAGGGTTGAGAGAATTATTTGTTTAGCAGAGTGATGGCTTTTGGGAAAAAAACTGTCCTTGTGTCTAGTTGTTCTGGTGTGCAGTGCTCTATAGCGTCGTTTTGAGGGAAGGAGTTGAAACAGTTTATGTCCGGGATGTGAAGGATCTGTATGTATGTATGTATGTATGTATATATATATATATATGTAGGTCTTGGTGTATTCGGGTCTTGTCCCGTGTAAGATTGAGAATACCTTGGCAACGTTTGGCAAAATCTCATCCGTCATCTTCAGGCTGGTGTCTTCAGCTTGGTTCTTCTGGGAGAAGTGTGTGATAGTGGCTGTTTTTCCCTTTTAAACTCCAGAGTTGGTTGTGTTGTTACTTCTTGATTGGTTGATGGAGTTGATGTATTCAGATTGGTTGGCTTTTTCATAAGGGCCTGTGTGGCTGAGGTACTGGCTATGTGTCTCTCAGCCTTTTGTGTTGTAACGACCTGGGTAATGGGCTGTGTGATGATCTTCTGAGTTCTATTGTTGTGACATCCTGGGTCTTGTGCTGTAATCTCCTGGAGAACAGAATTACACACCCTCACCAACGTATTAATGTCCAATGGATTCCAAAGAAGCACAATCACCAACCTAATCCTAAGGAGACTCCCCAAAATCAAGACACAGAACAGGACAATGGCATCGCCCTCCTCCCTTACATCAAAGGCACCACAGATAAAATCAGCAAAATTCTCCACAAACACAATATCAGGACAGCCTTTGGCACTGACCAAAAATAGCCAACATCTTAAGAAACCCCAAAGACAAGATCCAGCTAGAAAACCAAGGAGTTTATAAAATACCGTGCAAAATTTGCCCAGCCACATACATTGGACAAACCAACAGGAGAATAAATGCACATCACAGAACACAAGAACACAGTCAGAAAAGAAGAAAAACTTCCTCCTTTTCCAGCACCTTAAAGCCACAGGACATGAAATTGATTTTGAGGGATCCAAACTTATCTCCAGCACTGAACACTTCAACAAGAGAATAATTAGGAAGCCATCGAAATAGAGAAACACCCCATAACATGAATAAGCGGGATGATACTTCCGCCTACCAGACATCTGGAAACTAGCCCTCATCAACAAATGAGTCCCAGCCATGAAAACCAACACCAGACCCAAAATAACACATGATGCCACCACCAATCTCCCTCACCAGACTCAAACCCAAGCCCACCCCACAGACAAAAGGCAACCACCATCCAGAAACCAGACCATGGCTGCAACTCCAGCTGCTACACCCCTCTCCGACCCCCAAACTAAGCAAACTGACACCGCTATAAACACATAGCCAGACCTCAAACTCGAGCCAAACCAAGGCCGAATGTCACATCACAGCCTTCCACCCAGGATACTACATCACAGAACTCAGGAGATCACAACACAAAACATCAGGAGGTTGCAGCACAGACAACGACCCAGGAGATTACAGCACCACACCCAGGACGTCACAACAATAGAACTCAGAGGTCATCACACAGCCCATTACCCAGGTCGTTACAACACAAAGGCTGAGAGACACACAGCCAGCACCTCAGCCACACAGGGTCTCAGGAAAAAGCCATCCAATCTGCATACATCAACTCCACAAACCAATCAAGAAGTAACAACACAGCCAACTCTGGAGTTTAAAAGGGAAAAACAGCCACGATCACACACTTCTCCCAGGAGAACAAAGCTGAAGACACCAGCCTGAAGATGACGGATGAGATTTTGTCGAAACATTGCCAAGGTATTCTCAATCTTACACGGGACAAGACCCGAATACACCAAGACCTACATACCCTTACCCATGAAAATCTACAAAAACAATGGAATCCATTGGACATTAATACGTTGGTGAGGGTGTGTAATTCTGTTCTCCAGGAGATTACAGCACAAGACCCAGGATGTCACAACAATAGAACTCAGAAGATCATCACACAGCCCATTACCCAGGTTGTTACAACACAAAAGGCTGAGAGACACATAGCCAGTACCTCAGCCACACATGCCCTTATGAAAAAGCCAACCAATCTGAATACATCAACTCCATCAACCAATCAAGAAGTAACAACACAGCCAACTCTGGAGTTTAAAAGGGAAAAACAGCCACTATCACACATTTCTCCCAGAAGAACGAAGCTGAAGATACCAGCCTGAAGATGACGGATGAGATTTCAGAAAATTTGCCAAGGTATTCTCAATCTTACAGGACAAGACCGAATACACCAAGACCTACATATATATATACACACACACACACACACACACACACACACACATATATATATATATATATATATATATATATATATATATATACATACATACATACATACATACATACATATATCATATTCACTTTGGCTTCTCCACCCTGTTGTAGCCCTTCCTGGGAAGATTTTGTGAGCCCTCGTCTAGACATCTCTGAATTTCTCCCTCCCTCCTCACCCCCCAAGTGCTAGAGGTAATTTAAAATTGTTTGGGATAAACTCGGCTTCTTAAGCCCAGGGAGCCAATAACAATCTTCAGTTCCCTGACCTTTGTCGCGCCATCAAACGCCCAGCACCAACCCGTTCGGTTCAGTTGTGGGTCAGGAAGGCTGACCTCCCTCCACCTTTCTTGTAGGTTTTAAAATTGTTTTGAGAAAGAAGAGAATAATAATAACCATTAAAAGAGAGAGAGAGAGAGAGAGAGAGAGAGAGAGAAGGAAAAAAAGGCGGGGGGGGAGAAATCACTGAAGACAATTTTGATACTTGCCCTTCCTTTTCCTACCCAAGTTGCATGTTTCAACAGATGGTAGCAACTAGAAATAAAGCTTTGGTTAAACACCTCCTCTATCCTCACCCTTCTACCTTAAACAACCAAAAAATCAAATTGGAATGCTTTTGGTGTCATCAGAGACAACAACAATAGAAAGAAAGAAAAAGACTTTCGAACTATAATTCTATCCCTCTATTAACACAATCCTAGGTGGCGTTAATGATAGGCTCAGGATCACGCGAAATATTAGTACCGCTCTGTAAAACCTTAGCAAGACCACACTTGGAATACTGCCTCCAGTTTTGGTCACCATATTATTAAAAAAAAAAAGATGCTGAGACTCTGGAAAGAGTGCAGAGAAGAGCAGCCAAGGGGAGGCTGGCTGGAGGATGAAACCTATAAAGAACGGTTGCAGGAATTGGGGTATGTTAGATTAATGAAAAGAGGGTGACATGATAGCAGTCTTCTGATATCTGAGGGGTTGCCCCAAGGAAGAGGGGGGGTCACCCTATTCTCCAAAGCAGCTGAGGGCAGGACAAGAAGCAACAGTGGAAACTGACCAAGGAGAGAAGAACAACCCAGAACTAAGGAGGAATTTCCTGACAGTGAGAACAATTAACCAGTGGCTTCCCTCCAGAAGCTGTGGATCACTGGAGATTTTCTAGAAAAGACTGGACAGCCACTTGTCTGGAATGGGATAGGCCAGGGTCACCTGCTCGAACAGGGGCTTGTGGTCACATTGTGGTGCAGCCTCTCATGCCTTTCTCTCTTTCCCAAAGCTGGGAGGGCAGCAATCCACAACAGAAAGGAGCAAATGATGTCATTGGGGCAACATCATCTGATGCCAGGGTGACATTGCTGCCTTCCTTTACCCCTCCAAAGCTAGAAGACCCCAAGATTCTGGAACCGTCATAAGGCAACCTTATAGGGATCTTCCCTATCTTCTCTTTTGGTTGATACGATGATGGTGGTCATTGAAGTCCTTCAGATGTTTGTAAGGAAACTCACCATTACCCCAACCAAGACTTCATTCAATATTCAGTGTATGCCCATTGCATATCCTGTATTATGAATTGAATTGAATTCTTTACTGTCATTGTACGTATATACACAGTATACCTACAACGAAATTCACATAACACCCAGAGACCAGACTCAACATGCACACACACACATGACAATCCCCAAACACCCCCCACCCGCCAAAATTCCCTGCCCCCTAAAAATACACAAGCATCCATACAACAGACCAAGTAATCCTATCCAACAGCTCACCGATGGTGGTCCTTAAGTTCATTGTTAAGTGCAATTATAGCTCTGTTCAGGAAACGTGTGGTCCGAGTTTTAATTTTTCTGCATCTTCTGCCAGAAGGCCAACAGTTCACAAAGATTGTGAGCAGGATGGGAAGAGTCTCTAAGAATGTTGTGCAACTTCCTCAAACAGCGAAATGCGAAGATGTCATCCAGGACTGGTTGCTGGAGCCCAATGATATTCTGGGCAGTTTTAGTGATTCTCTGTAGAGCCTTTTTGTCCACTACAGAGCTGTTCCCATACCATACAAGAATGCAGTATGTCAGACACTCTCAATGGTGCTGTGGTAGTAGGACAGAAGTAGATACTGAGATTATTAAAGATACCTGATGCATTCCTATTTTTCTGTAGCTAAGAAATTGTCAGAACATTTTTGGAATTTAATTTGTACTCTCCGTTGACTTTGAAGGAAGGATTAAGCAACTTGCAGCCCGTTCCATCCAAACAGGGTTCTGGAATGCTCACCTGGATTTTAATATGCTTGCACAAAATCTTGCCCAATGTGGAATTCTTACAATAGTTGAGTCATGGGGTTCTGAAATTATTTTCATTTCAGGAGGTGGCAGTGGCAGTTTCAACGGCTTCTACAAATATTTCCTTGAGGAACCATGATGTGGGGAAAAAAGATCTGAATATTTCAAGTTGGTAAGCCATCATTTCTTGCTGAGCTGAGAAGAATGATAAAATATGAAGTGGTTCCATTCCCTGGAAATGTATAACTATAATAATGAAAGTACTTTGGAGAGAAATAGTCAGTCCTCCTCCTTTTAAAAATCCTGGAGTGGGCTGGAAAGCAGGATGGGTGCAAATTCTTTTTTTTTTTAATAACAACAACACAGAGATAATACATACCAAAGAAACCCAAAAATACAGATTAAAGCTTGCTGCAATCTTCATAGATAATCATCTCTGATAAAGTCAGCTGCTTAGATATAACAGAATTGAGGGCCTGTTATGAGTTACATGCACAGAATGCCTGTATCGTGGTTTGGGTTGTGATTATTTAAATTTAATTTTCTGTATTTCTGCATCTGATTATGATGTTAATATTACGTATATGGACTTCCCAATTCGACATTGGCGTATGCATTCAGTTAATGCAAACCACACACACACACACACACAGAATCAACCATGATACGTGAGGGTCCCAATTAGGATTTCACATAAGTTTTTAATTTTCATATATATATATGAATATTAAAAACTTATGTGAGATCCTAATTGGGACCCTCTCGTATCATGGTTGATTCTTTTGTACCATTTATAATCCTAGGTTTTAAACAGGGTGATTTAAATCCATTTCTTGTGTATAAACAGTAGCATATTTTGGAGTAGGAGTATTTTTCTGTCTCTGGTTTCCACTTGCAATTTTTCTTTTTGGTTGGTCCCTCTCTTCACTGTATGCCGTAGTAGACTCATTTGAGCTCTTACTCAATCACATCAGCCAGGATTGCTCAACATGCAGCTAAGTCTTTTAAATTTGAAGTGTGGTTTAGAAAGCCCATTGTCTGAGTTTACCTAGGATACAAAATCTAAGTTGGTAGAATAAATTAAGACGGGCTGAACATGTGCAAAGTGCTGTAAACAACAACCATCATTATCTAGGTCTGTCCAGGAGGTGTTGCCAAAACCAACAGCATGGATGCACTTAAATTTGTGTATTTTAACAAAACCAAATTACTTTTCTGAGGGCTTTACAGCTGCACCCGCATTTCTTTTTTTTTAAAAAAACTTTGCAGAAAGTTTTCTTTCCTCCTTTAAGGTACAAAATAGATACTCTAAGTCTAAGAGAATAATGGGGGAGGAGGAGATGATAGAGAAGGAGGAGGAGGAAGAGGAAGAGGAAGAGGAAGAGGAGGAGGAAGAGAAGGAGAAAAGGAGAAGAAATAATGTTTTGTATTTATTTATTTGTTTCTTAGTTTAGAGAAATTGTATCTGCATTTATTCCCTCTCAATATTTCCTAGAATGGGCTAAGAAAATAATTTACAAAGTATTTGCCAGGTCTAATTCTGTTTAACTTTTCTCAAGATCAGCCAAGGTTGGTTGGTGCCATCTGCATTACAGGTTTATTTCCAGAAACATTTCTTGTGGTTCTTCACCATGGACCAGAATATAACCTGGCAAGGCAGATTTCATAAATTCAGGGAGGAGAAGGGATGGAGAAGCCCAGCGGAGGAGAGTAAGCAGACGTAGCAGTTCTGATTCTCAAGAGCTTAGGCGAAAGGAAGCCTGTCCATTCCTACGTTGACATGACATTCTTTATGCGTTATAACAAACCACACAGCTGCCAACATCAAAGATACCAGCCAAAAGAAAAAGAGGGAAAAAAGAAAAACAAACTTAGATTTAAAAAGGAAAGTGAAAAGCACAAGTAACCCCCCCCCCCAAGTATGGACACGTTCTCCTAATCCAGAATCTTCTCTTTTTTCACAATTTGGGAGATTTTAGTACAACAGATCAACAGAGCTGGAAAGGACCTTAGAGAAAATCAACCGCCTGCTAAAACAGGAGACCCTCTACCATCTCAGGCAAATGGTTGTCCAATCTCTTCTCTAAAAACCTCCAATGTTGGAGCTCCCATAACTTCTGGAAGCAAGGATTTCCACCGATCAATTTTCCCACTGTCTGGAAAGGTCTCCTTAGTTCTAAGTTAATTCTCTCCTTTTTCCATCTGTTGCTTCTTGTCCGGCCTTCAGGGGCTTTGGAGAATAGATTCACACACACACACACCCTCTTCTTTGGGGCAGCCCCTCAAATATTGGAAGACTGCTATCGTGTCTCCCCTGGTCCTTCTTTTCATTAAATTAGACCTACCCAATTCCTGCAAAGTTCCCAAAGGGAATTTGTCCAGGTGTGCCAAATGCTTTAGCTTCACACCCACCCACCCCCAATGGCAGCTACACCCAGAGTCCAGTGCTGGCAAACACCTGGACAATAAATTTCCCGAAGAGAAATCCTCAGCTTGTTTTTTTATTTTATCTTATTTTCAAAAAATGCTTTTCATTTTTGCAACTACGGAGACGAGGAGGTCAGGAGCTAATACTGCCATTCCACAAGTCCACAGGTCTTGTCCCTCCTCTAGGCTATGCCCACATTAGCTCTGTTGGCCATTTCTTTGGCATCCCTTTGTAGTCCCTCAAGAGCTGTTTGAAACAATGACGGTATTTTTGTGCTGAGAAGAGGCCACGGTTGGCCCATCCTTTGATGCTGCAGCCTGTGTTCACCAGGGTGTGCAAAACCGTGTAAACTGATCCCTGCCAGAGGCATTTTTTGGAGACTGCATCACCCACAGATAGACAAATGCACGTTGGTTCCCTCCCCCTGAGGCCTTGATCATCAGAAGTCACTGCTGTCTGAGCAGCCCGTGATGAAAGAACGTGGAAAAGAAAGGACCGAGTTCAACTGCCCAATTCTTCCGGAAAAAACAAGGAGAATGCTTCCAGGTGGATTGATGCTACCACCACTGCTGAGTGAGCTGGGTGGAAAACCAAACTGAAGCAAATTAAAATAAACAGGGATCAATCAATCAGAACAGAACTGGGAGGGATCTTGGAGGTCATCTAGTCCAGCCCCCTGCTCAAGCAGAAAGCCCTATACCATTTCAGACCAGGGGCTGTGCAGTCTCTTCTTAAAAACCTCCAGTGATGGAATACCCACAGCTTCTATAGGCAAGCCATTCCACTGGTTAATTATTCTCACTGTCAGGAAGTTTCTCCTTCATTCCAGGTTGCTTCCATCCATTGTTTCTTGCCTTCTGCTGCTTTGGAAAATAAGTTGACATGCACACATCCCCACACTCTTCTTTGTGGCAGCCTCTCAAATACTGGATCAGGATGATAGCAATAGAATTTAGATACATAGCTGACATAGATCCCAGTCTCTAGCGCTTTACAGCGATCTCTGAGTGGTTTATAATGTCAGTCTCTTGCCCCACAACAATCTGGCTCCTCGTTTTATTCACCTTGGAAGGACGGAAGGCTGAATCAACCTTGAGCCGGTCAGGACCGAACTCGGAACTGTGGGCAGAGTTAGCCTGCAATACTGCATTCCAACCACTGCGCCACCAGGGCTGAATCACCAAGTGACTGAAAGAATTCTGCTTGGATGCAGTGAGTGACCAGAAGAAGTGCCTTAAAAAGGTTTCTTAAAAAGCCAGGGGGGCTTTTGCCCAGGTTCAGCTGGTTCGCCAGCTTCGCCCTTATTTGGACCGAGATGCCCTTCGAACGGTTACTCATGCGCTCACCACCTCTAGAATCGACTACTGCAATGCTCTTTACATGGGGCTCCCCTTGCGGACGATCCGGAGGCTACAGCTGGTGCAGAATGCAGCCGCGCAGGCTGTGATGGGGGTATCCCGATACCCCATGTTACACCCTCCTCGCGGCTTGCATTGGTTGCCGGTCGCCTCCCAGGTTGCCTTCAAGGTATTAGTAACAACCTATAAAGCCCTCAATGGCTTGGGTCCAGGGTACTTGGGGAGCGCCTCCTGCCAGCATCATTTTCCGATCGCCTGTTGCTCTCATAGGAGGGGCCTTCTTGGGGTGCCGTCGGTCAGGCATTGTCGGCTGGCGGTCCCCAGGGCTAGGGCCTTCTCTGTGGGAGCCTGCCCTTTGGAATCAGCTCCCGTGGATCTCCGTTTGGCCCCTGACCTCTGCTCCTTCCGCGGGACCTGAAGACTTGGTTGTTTCAGGGCCCTGGAATGACCCGGGGGTTTGTGGGTTTTAATTTTATTTTTTAATCGTATTCGGCTTGTTTATTTGTTTAATTCTCTTTTATTGTAAATTTTCTCTGTTTTAATGTTAAGCCCCTGAGTCCTTAGGGAGTAGGAGCATACAAATCAAATAAATAAATAAATAAATTGGAATTGTTACCTAGTTGGGTAATGAAATGTCCAGCTCCAAAATGTCAATTGATAATTATCCCTACCAACTGGTGTCAGGCTCGAATCCCAGCCAGGCTCAAGGTTGACTCAGCCTTCCATCCTCTCGGGGTAGGTAAATTGAGGACCCAAGATTGTTGGGGGCAATAAGCTGACTTCGTAAAAATGCCACTTAGTAATAAGCAGGCATATACAATGGAATGAAGGCTATTGCTGAGCACACTGGGTTGTATCCCAAAAAATTGTAAGCCCTGAGTCTTGAGAAGGCGGCATATAAATGTAATTTAAAAAAAAAATTACTTGGCCAGAGTGAGAAGGAAGAAGGTCAACTCCTGGCTATCAGTCAAGTAAGGCAATCCCAGCCACCGCTACCAAAAACTTGGATGAGTTTAATTTCTGGGATGGGGAGGACCCAAAACGCACCTTCTCCTTTTTCAAGGGCAGTGACTGGTTTCCCCCCAAATTGAAGGGATAATTTTAGGGAGCTGTAGCTGAATAAATTGTCTAACTGGACCAAGGTCCGGTACTATGTTAGGCCGCTTTCCAGATTGGTGTAGTTAATAATGTTTTCGCAGTCATTTTAAAACAGTATTAAGAAGGCATCAATAATTCAATCCGTGCTCAGGAAACCAGCCCGAATGCCAGGCAACTGAGAATAAAGCAAGAAAAATCATTAGTCAAAGTTAATGTTAGATTGATTAATTTTTGACTCCTGGACTTTTTTTCCCTCCCCTTTTTTTCCCCTTTCCCTTGAGTGATGGGAGCTGCAAGCAAAGCTTAAGCCTTCCTGGGTATCTTGGTGTTTCTATGGTAACACATTCTTATTGCAAAGCGGGGTCACCCACAGCTTAATGACAGAAAGGCGGAGGGGGAGAAAGAGCGAGGAGGGAAAGAGGGGGAGAAAATAACCCTTAAGTAGCGGTGACAAGGTATGTTAAACATCCTTAACTCTTGAAAATACCTTCAGGATGTCAACATGATGCTTCCAGGGCTCCCCCCAAATTAAATTAAAATAATAGAATCAATCAAAACCACTTTTAACTCCTAAGATGCTTTTCCAGCACCCTCTATGTATCTTTGTCTTATATCTGGACAGGTGGACCACCTTCAAAACAAAGTGATGGGTTGTTTTTAATTCCAAGGAAGTTCTCTGGGACTCAAATGGGACCCAGAATCTATTTTTTTTATTATTATTATTGATAAAGATGAGTCCAGAGGCTTTGAAGTCAAGGATGCCAGCTCCAGTTCATGTGTTTTGAATGCAAATAATATTTAAAAGTCAAGCAGAGAAAGGATTTTGGAGGAACCCAAGCGTGGTGTCCATCAGCCTCCAGAGAACAAGGTCCCACCTCTGCTGTAGTTCCACTTGTGGGATGTTTGAGGGCTTAGAAAGTGATCCTGCAGCCCCATCTCTTTTTCAACGGGGAGCAGAGAAGTCACAAATGGTCTGTCTCCTTTGAAGATGCCAAGGGTTGAGAAACTTGGTGGAACTGCGCATCTCGCATCTCGGCTTGGCTTGGCAATTCACCATGACCTGGAGCTATCTCTCTTCATCCCATGAAAAACATGTAATCAAGGTGTGACCAAATCCATTTGCAGATTTTTCCTTTCAGATGCTGGAAAGCCAGCTTATCCAACCTGAATGGTGGCTGGTTTGGCCACTTTGAACATAGACAAGCGTTGTTTCTATAGACACTCCCTGTCTCCGACTTGCGATCGGCGCCACACAAGTACACTCTGTGTTTTTATGTGTTCCAGCAGAAGGAGGTCTGGGCTCTTTGCTCATCGCAAACAAAAATGAATCAACATGGAAGGACATTAATGCAGAAACATCAAGGCAAGGCGAGGATGTTCCCAAGGCTACATCAAGTGCTTACAGCACTCAAGAAGCACACTGAAGATTTGGAAGCCCATTTCGGTCCAATCTGTCTTATCCAGAAACATGTCCCTCAGTAATCTTTTGAAGGCCAAGAAGATACTAAAAAACCAAACAACTGTCCCTCAGCTCCAAAGAACGCTGGCTTTAACATACCATGTTTCCCCGAAAATAAGACCTACCCCGAAAGTAAGACCTAGTGTAAATCTCCAGTTCCAGGAAGACTTTTCAGGGAGTGCACCCACAAAACCCCCCCTACACACACACCCACTATTTGGCACCATAATATATAAGACCTACCCCAAAAATAAGACCTAGTGTGTTTGGCAGCCAAAAAAATAGACAGTGTCTATTTTGGGAAACACGGTATTTCACTGTCCTCTCAAGGGATGTTCTCCTGAGCCAATCAAGCTACGATTGTGTTCTTATGGAGAAGAAGGATCCATAATAACAACTATGACTATTCTAGGAGGTTTATCAATGATGGCCAACCCCCTACAAAGAGTGAAAGTCCCTTGGAAGACTGTAGGACTCCAAACATCACTTTTTCCCAGCATTTCACTTCCATGGAGTGTCTCTTTCTCCTGCCAAGCTATCTCTTCATCAATAGCTGTTGGTTGGTTGGCTCAAAGTCTTCAGAGAAAATTACCAGGCTTAGAAAGCACTAAGTACCCCACTGTTTTCCTCCTCCTCTACACAACCCTTGGCAGCGCCAAGATCTTCCATCCCTATTTTGCTGGCAGCCTTCCAAATCACCAGAGGTCATTTTCTATCATCTCAAATCAGCAAGCTGAAGTGCTGTGATATCAGCAAAGGATGACACGGCAGCCGATGTCTAACTCAACCATTTGAGGAAGGCCATCTTACCCAAGGAAGCAAAGATCTGAGCTACTCTTTGGTTCTAAAGTCTACTTGGAAGATCAGAAGCAAAAGCCATTCAACAGTCACAGATTTCTTGTGATGGGACCCTTCAGGAAACAACCAGAGCTGAATTTTGGGGATTATCTGAAAGAATCAGTAAGCTAGAAAACCTTCTGTCTTAGCTTGACTGATTGCTGGAACAACTTTGGATATTGGTTTGGTATTTCTATTTCTTTTTCCTAGTCTTCCCTGGCTTCTGTTGGAAGTTGATCCATCAAATATTTCTTAAAATCCTTGGAATGCTGCCAGTGAGATGAAGAGAGCCGGTTGGGTAACTCCAGGCCGTGCTGAGCACACTACATTCCTGAGACTTAACCAAACAATTAAATATGCAAAGGTGAAAATTTGGAAATCCACGATCAAATCTGCAGTCTTTGAAACCCCACTTTTCTTTTTCATTTTAAATCAGGTGTTTGTTTGTTTTTCCCTAAAAAGAAAAAAAAATAGATCCATGTCCTGTGGTTTCAGAAGGGGAACATGTTTGCCTTTGTCATCCTCCACGGCCTTTTTACAAGATTTGCTTTTCTTTCCAAGACAATTTGAAGTGGAGAGGATTGTAGTTGGAAATCTGAATCCCGTCAAGAGTGATGAACTGTCCAGACTTATCCCAGGCTGAGTTATTGATGGAATTACAACAGACACGAAGAACGTCTTGAGGTGATTGGAGCAGAGGGAGGGAGAGGCTCTTGAACAGACAATGGCTGGTATTATTTACTGGGATAAAAGTGATATTTTGGAGGAGAACAAGGGCGACCGCTGAAATAGTCTCTTTGTCCGCTTCAACTTGTAGCCAGCAAGGCTCAAGGTCTGAGGGAGTGAAAGGAGCCCAAAGTTAATCAGTTTAAATCTCCAGACATGTCAGCTTCTGGCTGAGGTGGATGTGTTCTCACTTCGCAGGAGTCCGCTTGATTTATCTGAGGTGTTACACCTTCCTTTCATCCTTCCCTCGATGTTTTCTCTTCTCCTATTAAGATCCAGAAAGATGTCCTTTTTAGAGTAGAGTAGAGTAGAATCAGAATAGAGTAGAGTAGAGTAGAACAGAATATAAAGAATAGGACAGGACAGAACAGAACAGAACAGAATAGAATATTCTTTATTGGCCAAGTGTGATTGGACATACAAGGAATTTGTCTCTGGCATGAAAGTTCTCAGTGTACATACAAGCAACAAGCAATAAATCATGATCATAATCATAAAATACAGTAGTCATAAATTATCAGAGACAGCACTCAGTGATAGTCATAGGATACCAAATAAGCAAACAACATAAATCGTAATAGAATACCAAATAAGGCAATTGACATAAATCCTGAGATACAAACAATGAAGTTTATCCTTCCATCCTCCACCATTCTGATGAAACTGAAGAAGATTCTCAGATGAGAAGCCAGACATCTTCAAGGAAAAACAAAGCCCAGTTGCCTTTTGAAAAAAATCTCTTTGGGTCCCCTCCATATGTTTTCTCCAAAGTTAAAGTTTCCCTGATGAAGTGGTATCAAAAGTTTGAGTGTTTGTGTCCATTTGAAGAATGAAGAGGACAATTTTCATTTGGATTTGGGCAAGGAGAATTATAGATTTTGAGTTGCTCGGTCCCATAGTCTTCATCTGCACTTTTGTCTTGGACGGTGGCTCAGATTAAAATTGTTGTTGTTGTTAGTCACGAAGTCATGTCCAACCCATCGCAACCCCATGGACAACGTTCCTCCAGGCCTTCCTGTGCTCCACCATCTTCTGGAGTCCATTTAAGCTCATGCCAACTGCTTTGGTGACTCCATGCAGCCACCTCCTTCTCTGCTGTCCCTTCTTCTTCTTCTTCTGCCCTCAATCTTTCCCAGCATTCGGCTCTTCTCCAGCGATTCTTCCTTCTCATGAGGTGGCCAAAGTCTTAGAGTTTCATCTTCAGGATCTGGCCTTCTAAAGAGCAGTCAGGGTTGATCTCCTCTAGGACTGACCATTTGGATGGCCTTGCAGTCCAAGGGACTCGCAGGAGTCTTCTCCAGCCCCAGAGTTTGAAGGACCTCAATTCTTAGGCGCTCAGCCTTCCTCATGGTCCAACTTTCACAGCCATATGTTGCAACTGGGAAAATTAAAACAGATTAAAATAGACTGATGTTATTCTTTCCGATAAGGAGATTGCAAAAGAAAAAAAAACTCGTGTACTTCCAAGATTAACGGGACATCAGTGAATGAATGGGTCCATTGTCACCCAGTGTCATTGTCATGAATGCATCCATTGTCTTGTCTAATTCCAGAAAGGTTCTCGAGTATCAACTCTTTGTAAGTTTCCAAAGAACCCTCTTCAAAGAGTTTCTATTTTTCCTCTTCCCTTCATATTTTGATTTTGGTTTCCCTCCTCCCCCCCTCAAAAAAGCTCAGCTGTTCCTCCTGTAATTGTTTTGCAGTGATATTTGCCTGTCTACTGTCAGCACCTAATTATCAACCTATACCTGACTGCCCCCCATCCTGCAATGAAATCTAATTAGGACTCACAGCTGCACAGAACTGCACTCAGACCTGTTTCCAGGGGAGAAACCCAAACCCGAGACTTTATCCTTCGAGTTGACCCACTTTCAGAAAAATTCAGAACGGTGCAGCTTGGCTGAAAAACTCAAAAACTTGGAAGGCACACGAGTCACAAAGCAAGTAACCGGACTATAAGATCCTTGGTGCTCTCTGAGTTTGGATGTTTTCTTGCAGACGTTTCATTACCCAGCTAGGAAACTGTTATGTTTGCATGAAGAGTCAGACGCGAAGAGCTTCAGTGAAGAGTTTATTAAGTGACTACAGCTCGAATGGACCCAACTTGGCTGGGCTACGGCTGCTACTTATAGCCAGCAGCCGTAGTTGCCAGCCAATCAGAGTGCAGGGTTTTCCCGCACTTTTTAAACCAATCATATTTGACATTTTACAAGAACAATTCAAACTAAACCAATAACATTCAAACCTACATACATAACAGAAACCTCATGAGTGCTCGAAGGGACTGAGATATGTGGAGTGGAAGAGGAAGAAGAGAAAGACTGTGGGGTCCTTGATGCCCCCTGAGCTTGGCTGCTTTCTTGCAGAGGTTTTGATGCCCAACTAGATAACACTGTTAACTCTGATGATGTTCCCTAGTTGAGTAATGAAACATCTGCAAGAAAACAACCAAGCTCAGAGGCACCAAGGACCTCACAGTTCTCTTCCTCCTCCCTCCCTCTGCCTTGCAAACCTTACTTCCTTCTAGCACTGATGAGGTTACTTAACTGGGTAATGAAACGTCTGCAAAACCCCACAAAGCTCAGAGAGCATCAAGGACCCCACAGCTGTCGTTCTCCTCCTTCTCATCCCTCCCTCCTAGCACTGATGATGTTACCTAGTTGGGTAATGAAACATCTGCAAAAAAAACACAAACATCAGACAGCACCAAGGGCCCCGCAGCTCGACACTGAGCTACAAATATTCTCTTCTGTAGTTGAGTACCTGGTGAACACCCATCCCTCATGGGTAGTCCGTGGTTCAGTGTATAGTGTAAATTCACTCATTTGGATTGAGTAAGCCATGGTTAGGTTTAGTGCTTTGGGGGCACGATGAGTTTGATTTTTTTTCCAAGTTCACTGCTAACTTGAAAAAACTCATCCCAACTTAGACGAGAGACCTCAAGAAATCTCTGAACTGTAACCCAGACTGAGAAGTGAGAAAACTTAGCAGGAAATGACTTCTCTGGTCCTATAAAGAAAATAGCACCAGGTCCCCAGGAGTCAAGCATGACTCAAGGGGGAAGTTAAGCCAATTTTAGGGATCCTGTTGTAGTTACTGTGCGTTGTCGTGAATTGTAGTCTCGGAATCCGGGCGTTCCAGAAATCTGGAGATGTGGAGGATGCGGACTGCATTATGGCCTTAAGGCCTAACAGCTCATCTTAAACCCATCCAAATCCATTTCAGAACTGCGTAAAGAGAGCACAGGGAAAGGCAAGAAGAAATTTCCAATAAAGAGAGCGCTCCTTTTGCAGCGGGAAAGGGCCAGATCTCCTTATTTGTCAAGTGAGACCACATTTAGCGAAGAGAGCCGGTGAGAAAAGATTCATCTAAGTATTAGCCGTCAGTATTAAATTTATCACAGGAGACCCTTCCAATGGTTTGGGTTGCAGCAATGTGCAGAATTAAGTTTCTTTTTTTGTTTTGCTTGTGAAAGCAGCTCCTTTCCTGAGATATTTATCAGCTGCAGGTAGTAAAATGTGTTTTAGCTGTGTCCAACGTGTCTCCTGCCTGTAATTAGCTATTAAAACATTAGCAGTCTTCTGCTGTGTTAGCGGGTGAGGTTTATTGCATTGTGGATAGGGATCTTGGTGAAATATCTCCCGTGCTATTCCGGAGAATGGTTGTCAGTGAAACAACTGCCACATTGGGCCATTTTGAGTGTGTGGGGGTGGGGGGAGGGTTGTGTGTGTGTGTGAAAGGGAGGGGAGAAGGACTTGTAAAGCTGAGCTCAGCTGGGTAACTTGGACAGAGAGACAGAGGACACAGCAGCCTTTCCTGTAAAAAGAACTGCAATTTTTAGTAAATTGGGAAATTAATACAGAAGGATCATGATGGTGATATTATCCATTCAGTCGTGTCCGACTCTTGGCAATATTTTGGGCCAGGTCTCTTCTGATCTTCCATTGCTTCTTTGAGTCTGTCTGGATTCAGGTTTAGAACATAGAACCATAGGGTCAGTGGTGGGATTCAAATATTTTTTACTACCAGTTCTGTGGGCATGGCTTGGTGGGCGTGGCAGGGGAAAGATACTGCAAAATCCCATTCCCTCCCCACCTCACTAGCCTGCTTTCCAGCTCCATTCTCCAGTGCAGGGCAACCAAAGAAGACCCAGCCAATCAGTTGGGACTTAATGGGAGGCAGAGAAGAAATGGGGTTGGTGGGGCCAGTCAGAGATGGGATTTGCCGGTTCTCTGAATGACTCAAAATTTCCGCTACTGGTTCTCCACAACCGGTCAGAACCGGTTATAACTGGAGTTATAACAACACTGGGAAAAAAGCAACTTATGGCTGGGTTTTTTCACACCAACAACTCTTGCAGCATCCCCATGGTCACGCAATCCAGATTCGGGCGCTGGGTGAATTTATTTATGGTGGTTGCCTCGTCCCTGGGTTGTGTCATCCCCTTTGGACGAGCAAAGGCAACGTGGAAACCAGGTTGACTGAATAACGGTGTGGCTAACCTAACCCATTGCAGTCATTCACTTAACAACAGGGGCAAGAAAGACCTTAAAATGGGCCAAACCCCACTTCACAATCGCCTTGCTCAAATGTTGGGCTCAGTCATGGTTGTAAGTCAAGGACTACCTGCATATGGTCTCAGAAGAGAGAGAGGAGCTTCAAGAACTGGCTGAATACCCACCTCTGCAATGAGTTGGAATCAGAATAGAACTGGAAAGGTCCTTGGAGGACTTATGAAGCAGGAGATCCTATACCATTTCAGACAAGAGGCTGTCCAGTCCCTTCTTAAAAACCTCCAGCGATGAAGCACCCACAACATCTGAAGGCAAACTGTTCAATTCAAGGTTGCCTCTCTCCTTGATTTCTCTCTAATTCAGTTTCTCTCTAATCCAATCTATACATTCCAGACAAAAGGTTGTCCAATCTGTTCTTGAAAACCTCCAGTGATAGAGCACCAACAACTTCTGGAAGCAAGTTCTTCCACTGATTAATTGTTCCCACTGATAGGAAATTTCTATTTGTTTGTTTGTTTGTTTGTTTATTGGATTTCCATGCCTCCCCATCTCCCTAGGGACTCGGGGCGGCGTACAAACATAAAAATAATACAAATACTATACAATTAAAAGAAAATGAAATGTGAAACCCAATAATCAAATTAAAAATAGCACAATTCAATTTAAAAACCCCATTCCCCCTCCTCAGTCCAGGTCGGCGAGTTGAAACAACCATGTTTTCAGGCCCCGCCGGAAGGACCGGAGGTCGGGGGCCACCCAAAGCTCCAGGGGCAGCTGGTTCCATAGGGTGGGTGCTCCCACAGAGAAGGCCCTACCCCTGGGGGTCACCAGCCAACATTGTCTGGCCCACGGCACCCCAAGGAGGCCCTGCCTGTGAGACCGCATGGGATGTTGGGAAGCCGTTACTGGCAGCAGGGTCTCCCTCAAGTACCCCGGTCCTAAGCCATGTAGTTCTTTAGTTCTAGGTTGGATGTCTCTTTGATAATCTTCTATCTTCCTGTCCTGCCCTCAGGTGCTTTTGGATAATTGGTTGACCCCCTCCTCTCTGTGCCAGCCCCTCCAATATTGGAAGACTGCATCATGTCACCCCTTGTCCTTCTTTTCACTAGACTAGACATGCCCAGTTCACGCAATCATTCATTGTTATGTTTTAGCCTCCAGTCCCCTGATCCATTTCTATAACTTAAGCCTGTTCTCCAATCTTCCTCTTGGCACTTAAACATCCAATTTTAATCAAACCTACATCATACCATGGTGTCCATCCACAGTTCATAGGTGATGGGACTCTGACTCTTAAAAACTCTCCAGCATCTATTCCGATTTCTGGAGAGAACTGTTTGACTCTCATCCAACACCTGCTTCATCAGGAGGAATGACTGTACCCTACAACCAAACAGAGGAGCAGATAAAAACATCGCTGGACAAATTTGAAGATGTCAGAAGAAAAAAAATTGATGAGTGACCTGGCCGAAGTTGGACATTGTGGTGGACGCTCCTTTCGTTAGTGGGTGACTTTATGGAGATTCTGAGTCATTCAAGTCCTGGTTGTCCCAAAGGTGCTTTTTCAAGAGGCAACTGGACTTCCTTTGTTTGTCTTTGAAGACATTTTGCTTCTCATCCAAGAAGCTTCTTCAGCATCTTCAAAGAAAAACCAGAAAGTCCAGTTGCCTCTTGAAAAAGAACCTTTGGGACTTTGCTAATGGATGAACAGATAATCCTGGAGAGAGAGCATGTCCATCAAAAGAAAAAAAAGACATTCAACGATGTGCCACCCACCACCCACCAATAAAAATATGTGTCCTCTTCTCAAATGCCTCTTTCAACGGCTACCAGAAGTGCGACTTGATTAAGGAGCCACTGAGAGGGTCTTTCAATTTATGGTGTCTTTCATAGGAATGGCTTTGAGGGGAGGGGCAGGGGAGGCACAGTTCTACCGAATGAGGCTTGATCTAATTCAAAACATTTATTTGCTTCAGAAAACCGAGCCAATTCCATCTGCACTGATTGAAAGAGTCAACTCAATTAGATTTGGATCGTCAAATCCCTGCGCTTGGTTAAGAAGCCCGTTCTGCCCATGCATGGGGAAATCTTGAACTGATTTGGAAGTCCCGAAGATTCGACTGAATGAAATCTCCGAACTGAATTCACACCAGCTGATTCTCTGATCTGGCCCACATTGAGGCAGACAATCAGAGACCTTCATAACAACATGGTCTTTCCAGATTGACCTAATACTGTATTCTTATGTTCTTACTTAATGCCAGATTAATACTAGGATGTCCTGGATTTTGTGGAATTCTTAAGAAGAATTCAAAGGAAAGTAACTCTATTTGTCTCTCTGTCTCTTCCCCTCTCTTAAAGCACCTGAAGGCAGGTTAAGAAGCAATGGATGGAAACCTGTTAAGTAGAGAGGCAACCTAGAGGGAAACTAATTAAGGAGAGAAGTAACTCTAACTGGATTTGGAATAAATCCTTCCATTCCCCACCATCCAAGTCAGAGCTGAAGAAGCTTCTTGGATGAGAAGCGAAAAGTCTTCAAAGAAGAAAAACAAGGAAGTCCAGTTGCCTCTTGAAAAAAAACAGCATTTTGGGGACAACCATGACTTGATCAATGGTGGGATGCTGCCGGTTCAGATTGGTTCTAGCGAACCGGTAGCTCCAACGATCTGCTGGCCCCACCCTATCCTGTCCTATATTTCCACGTTTTTCAGCTCAGCTGATTTGTGTGGCACAGTGGATTCCCACGCCTCAGCTGTTTTACTTACTGAGGCTGCCCTAGAAGGTAAGCTGTAGAGGTTAAAATTGGTGTATTTTGAGCACTGCGCACATGCGCAAAACAAAGCACACACTCATAGAACAGGTAGTAAAAAAGTTTGAATCCCACCACTGGACCAGATGGATGACTGAGGATCTCCATATATTTTTATTTTATTTATTTTCTCCATAGTTTGAAGCGAAATCTCCATAGGTTGAAGCAAAAGGGGTTTTTCCTCTGTCCTGGTCCTATTAGATCTCTCAGCGGCTTTCAATACCATCGACCATGGTATCCTTTTTGCACGCTGGGGTTGGGAGTGGGGGGGCACTGTTCTTCAGTGGTTCACCTCCTACCTCTCGAGGCGGTCGCAATCGGTGTTGGCAGGGGGGCAGAGGTCGACCCCGAGGGTGCTCTCTTGTGGGGTCCCTCAGGGGTCGGTCCTCTCCCTCTTTATTCAACATCTACATGAAGCCGCTGGGCGAGATCATCCGTGGTTTCGGGGTGAGATTCCATCAGTACGCGGATGATACCCAGCTGTACATCACCCCGAACCAGATCAGTGATGCCCTCTCCCTGATGACCCGGTGTTTGGATGTGGTACGGATTTGGATGAGTGGGAACATGCTTCGACTCAACCCGGCCAAGACTGAGTGGTTGTGCATACCGGCATCTCGGCCCAGTCAGGAATATCCATCTTTGGCCATAGGGGAGAGGTGTTGCCCCTGTGGAGAGTGGGGGGGGTCCTCCTGGATGTACGGCTCGGTTGGAGGAGCAGGTGGGGGCCGTTGCCAGGGGGCCTTTGCCCAGCTCCGCCTTGTTCGTCAGCTTCCCATTTCTGGACCGAGATGCCCTGCACAGTCACTCATGCCCTTGTTACCTCTAGACTCGACTACTGCAACGCTCTCTATCTAGGACTGCCCTTGCATACCATCCAGAGATTGCAGCTGGTGCAGAATGCGGTGGCGTGGTGATGGGAGTTTCCGATTCTCCCATATTACCCCCCTCCTGCGTGGCCTGCATTGGCTGCCGGTTGCACTCCGGGTGCGATTCAAGGTTTTGGTTTTAACATACAAAGTCCTTCACGACATGGGTCCTCAATATTTAAGGGAGCAACTCCTGCCAATATTGAGCACCAACCGCCCTGTGCGAGCACATAGGCAAGGACTCCTCGGGGTCCCGTCGGCAAGCCAATGTCGGCTGGCAGTCCCCCGGCCACAAGCCTATTCTGTCGCGGCCCCTGACCTCTGGAACCAATTGCCCTTGGGGCTCCACCTGGCCCCTGACCTCCACAACTTCCGCCATGATTTGAAGACCTGGTTGTTTGACCAATCCGGGCTGTGACCCCTCCCTGGGGGGGGACGGGTTTTAAATTATTAAATTATTGTAAATTTTAGTTTTGTAACTTTGGGCTTGTAAATGGTTTAATTCGTTTTTAATTATTTATTGTCGTTGTTTTTAGTTGCGAGCCGCCCCGAGTCTTCAGAGATGGGGCGGCATACAAGTCCAATAAATAAATAAATAAATAAATAAAAGTTATGGACATCATTTTGTTATAAACACAGCTTTGTGTTTGCATCTGGCTTGTTTTTTTGCTCAACACGGATCCCTTTTTGCTTCAATTTCTGGATTTTTTTTGGCCTCTCTCACTTAACACTGTCTCTCAAACCATTCTGTCTGCAGTCTGAAACGCCAAGGATGGACGGGGGGGAAGGGTTATCCCCCTGCAGTGCCCACAAGCCGTGGGAGAGCTTTCTTCGGGTTTCTTCCGTTGACTTATATTTTGACATAGTTAAGTTCAAACAAGCTCTCTTCGTGCTCAGCCAAGGCTGAGACATTCTCCTTTGATCTGAAGGTCAACATGGCTGTTCTACCTCATCCAGACTCCTGCTGATGTGCCATGCGGTTTCTGTTTTCAAATTATACAGCAAGAGTCAAGAGAGCCCGGGGTTGGAATCAGCCTAAGCAAGGGAAACCTGAGAGCCACAAGCAAGCAATGTTACATCGTCACTGCTGGGTGTCAGAGGTGGGAAACTTTCTGGGATCCGTTTCAAGGAACAGCTGTCATGTTATGAGTTAAGCCTAGCTAAGTAGGTCTGAGAAGGAACCTTGAGTGGCCTCCAAAGCGTTTCTCTATCTTTTTTTTTTTAAATATATTTCGGATAATAAATGGAGTTGCTTTTGAGATACCCTGCTAGGGAGGAAAATTTGAAGAGGGCTTTTTTGGGGTGGGGGGAGCAACATGGACTTGGACTCGGTGGCAGCTAAGAGGTACATATGTCCCAAAGTCACCCAGCCGGCTTTCGTGCCTAAGGTGGGACTAGAACTCCCCATCTCCTGGTGATTGGCTCAAAGTCACCCAGCTGGCTTTCATATCTAAGGCAGGACTAGAACTCACCAGTCTCTCTCAATCTATCTTGCAACTATTACTACTTGGGGTGATGTGAAATGGAGGGGACGAAAATTTCACTGAGCTGTTAGGTTGAATATAAGGAATAACAGCGACTGGGTGAATGGGCTTCCTTAGGCAGGACTGGCAAGAGCAGGAGATGTTGAATTTGTCCAGTGTTGGGAGCTATGCTCTGGAGCTGTCCAAGGCTATTTAGTGCTGATGCCCAGCCTGACATCAGCCTCTGAGGAGTGATGGAAAATGGCTTTCCATTTTGGTGCAGAGTAGAGTAGAGTAGAGTAGAGTAGAGTAGATAGAGTAGAACATAGAACATAGAACATAACAGAATAGAATGAACAGAATGCAGTGGAGCAGAACAAAACAGGATAGAATAGAGAATGGGATTGGATGGGACAGGACAGAACAGAACAGAACAAGTTTATAGGCCAAGTGTGATTGGACACACAAGGAATTTGTGTCCAATGCATAAGCTGTATAAGTGCAAATGTACCCCTTGTCTTCCTGATTATATAAGTTGAGCCTACTTCTAAGCTGGCAGCCTCTCTTGTCCAGATGTTGCCAGGCAGCTCCCTTAGATGCAAAGCAAAGGATAGTGAAACACACATTTCATAGACCTACGAGGCTAATGAGTGGGAAATTGCTTGCAAAGTGAAGAAATGCAAATATTAGAGAGGAGTGGGGGAGCACACTCCAAGGAAGTGGACAATGAACAGAAATAAGGACTTGTTGCCTGGGGTTCAAAACAAAGCACAGGGAAGGTAGGAATGGACCCAAATGGTCCATTCCAGTGAGAAAACGGAACGAAACCTGATTCACCCAGCTGTCCTCCATGGAGAACAAGGCTCACAATGTATTTGGCTGGCATTCCCCAGCAGACAAGTTCACTCCCAGCATTCTGTTAGAATTAATAGGCGGCCTTTATATCACGCTTATCAAAAACACACACTCTAAAAGGACCCACTTGGTTCAAAGATTCCCCCCCCCCGTTCTGTGGCCTCGTTTTTGTCCTTTTAAGAAGACCTCTTGAACTTTTGCTGCTTTACTGGGGCAGGGCGGGGGGGGGCAGTCAAAGGCACCCAGCCTTTCTATCAAAAGCTGATGAGATGTTTGCCCAAATGAAAACAAATCCCAAGCCGTTTTCCCTTCACCATAAGACCACCAAGGTGTTTTCTGGGAAACTAGATCAACCAGCCTGGCCTGTTTATTGATCTAAAATTATTTGAAGTCGCCCTATTGAGATCAAGTCTACCCTGGAGTGCAGTATTGTGTTCCTTGAGGAAGCTGAGCATCTTAGGTGGCTTTGGGGAGGTACCCTGCCCCGTTGCTTCATCAACTCAGCCCTTTCCAGACCCACCTTCTCAAATTCAGGCCACATGTTGGAACCCAAGCTATCGCCCACTAATGAACGTACACAAAGGGACCTCCGACGCTGCTGTATTGTTATGTCTGAAGGATTGCTTTCTAAAAACAAAATGGGAAAGGAAGCAGGATCGCCTGGGAGAAGGAAGTGAGGAGTCCCTATTCTATGAGACCTGGGTTTCTCATAGGAGGCCAAGTTGGGTTTTGAGCGAAAGGAAAACAACAACGATTGGCAATAATGCAGGCTCTGAGACATCCACCCCTGTGCTTCCCAGCACTAAAGGATGTGTCAAAATACAGGGTGAATCCTAGTTATGCACGAACTGAAGGTCACACATCATGCTGCATCCAACCCAGGCAATAAAAGAACAACATCCTGCTTGTGAATAATGCCCTTCTTGGACCTGACTTTCTTAGAACTAGAAGGACATGAATCCATGCCTATTTTTTTAAGGGCCAGAAAGTTAAAAAAATGTCAGCAGTTAGCACTGCTTCCACTAACTTTGCCAATACAGTGAGCTCCACAACATTTTAAACAAATCCCACAGCTCGGGGAGCTGGCACAGCAGCCTCCTTAGAAGCAGTGTGTGTGTGTGTGTGTGTGTGTGAGAGAGAGAGAGAGAGAGAGAGAAAGAGAAAGAGAAAGAGAAAGAAAGAGAAAAGAGAAAGAAAGAAAGAAGAAAGAAAAAAGAAAGAAAGAGAGAAAGAAAGAAAGAAGAAAGAAAGAAAGAAAGAAAGAAAGAAAGAAAGAAAGAAAGAAAGAAAGAGAAAGAGAGAGAGAGAGAACAAGCAGCATGGCTTAATAGATCTGGGCCAATCCGCTCTAATCCACTTCAACTCATCAAAACACGCCGGAGAGGCAATTCCACTCCGTTGCCCCAATTTAACAGGGAAGAAAAGGGGATTTGAGCCCTTGCCAATGACTCCCAATTAGCCCGATCCACACAGAATGTCCAATTTGATCCCGTTGAATTCCTCAACTCCATTCAGAAAAAAAAAAAAACCCAGAGAATCTAAGTTCCACATTGATGGCTTCCACTCCCGTGTTACGTAGAGTTCTCAATGAAGGGAGAAAAGAGAAGATTACCTCTGAGTTCGTGCAGAGCTTTTCTTTCAGAGTGGCTGACTCACCGCAGGGAAGCCTCTAGTGTATCCAACCCTGATCTCTTTCTTCCCCCCCCCTCCTTTTTTCTTTATTTCTTTTTTCTTCTTGTTTGATGCAAACTTTAAAAAAAAAAAAACCATTTCAGATAAAAGGAAGCCAACAGGGGTTACAGTTGCTCTGAACAGGTGACTGCCCTCCAGCTGCAAACACACCTGGATCAGCCTGGAGTTTTTTAAATCCTGAAAAGTTTCCTGGGCTGTAATCCAAGTCTCAAAAATGAGAAAAAGCACCAGCAATGGCAAAAGGTTGCACGAAACGACCTGCGGGAAGAGATTCACGAGAGTTTGGAAGGTCAGCTAGACTGTCCCAATTCAAAAGGCCTCTCCGGGCCTCTCCCTCGCCTAGAGTGATCGAATCTGTAATCCCTCTTACATCTTCCATGTTGTGAGAGAAGGCAGGGATACCGTAATAATCCAGCAAGGAGAGATTCAACCTGGAAATAAAGGAGACATTTTCTGACAGTGAGAACAATCAACCAAATGGAACAAAAGTTGCCTTCAGAAGTTGTGGGAGCTTCATCACTGGAGGCTTTTAAGAAGAGACTGGACTGCCATCTGTCAGGAACGGTGTAGGGTCTCCTGCTTGGGTGTGGGGGTTGGACTAGATGACCTTAATTGCGCCTTGTCTGGCCTTCAGGTGCTTTGGGAAATAGCTTGACCCCCTCTTCCTCTCTGTGACAGCCCTTCAAATATTGGAAGATGTTCTCCTGTCTCCCCTGGTCCTTCTCTTCACTAGACCAGCCAAGCCCAGTTCCTGTAACCGTTCTTCATGTGTTTTAGCCTCCAGTCCCCTAATCATCTTGGTTGCTTTTCTCTGCACCCTTTCTAGAGACTCAACATCTTTTTTATACCTTCATTTGAAGCTTCAATAGTTTCTGATGGCAGAGGGCTGGAAGGATAGCTTCTGATAGGATTGTATTTCTTTGCAGTCATCTGGTCATTAGCACTCTCTCTGAGAGTTCTTGAGGCCACTTGCCAGTGTATCTGTGACCTCAGGGTCATCCGAATCAGGGTGTGAGCTCTTTTTGGGGGGCAGGAACTGGTGTGAGGGCTGCATTGTAAACTGGAGGTAGGTGGTGTCTTATTCCTTCCTCTCTGTTGAAGGAGGGATGTTCGGTTCTAACACAAATGGATTCTGTTACCCCTCTTTCAAACCACTGGTCCTCTCTATCCAAAATGTGAACTTATTATATTACTAGCTGGATGCCCGTGCTTCGCTACAAAACTATGTGGTCGGGCTTAGTTTTGGGGGAGGAAAATAAGGGGGGAGGATTCAGCCTCTGCCTACCAGCCTCCGTTGGTATTCACCTGGCTAGCGTCCTGTCAGTGTGTGAGAGAATTGAGGGCAGTTTGGAAACTGAGGCAGTATTTGCTGTGTGAGCCAGAAGGAGACAGCAAGGAGCCTGGGCGCTGCTTAGCTCAACTGTTCTGTGCTAAAGCTGCCTGGTGCTGCTGTGAAACTGAAACTGAAATTCCTCTCCTCTGCTTGTGTTGTGCATTTGGAACAGATTTCTTCTCAGGTGGGGAGCGGGGGTAGAACTCCTTAGCATCAGAGCATGTTACTAATCATAATATAGGAAATACTAATGCTCTGATGGTCATTTCGAAAAATAATCCTTTCTTAGTGAGCACCTAGAAGCCAAGAGGAACATACGTGCCAGATTTCAAGTTTGTAGGCTTTACAGTTCTGGAGATTTCGTGATGATGCGTGGGTGGTATTTCGCTTTTATATAGAGAGAGATTCTCTTTGTTCCTTCCAAGATCTGTTATTCAGAAAGGTAACAGCCTTGAACGTGGAAGCATTTAAGGACTGTTGATGGATGTAGCCTCTAAGAATATGTCCCTTCCTGCTTTATAAAGCGACATTCATCCCTGACCTTTTGGGACAGTGAATTTCCAAGGAGTCCTCTCTTCTCATTTGATGGTCAAAGTATTTATTTATTTATTTATTTTATTGGACTTATAGGCCGCCCTCTCTCCCGAGGGACTCAGGGCGGCTTACAATAAGAAATAAGAATACAAATATGAAAATACAGTTAAACCAATCGAATTAGCCCAATAAAAATTAAAACCCAATTAAAAACTAAAATCAATAAAACCCCACCCCACCCCATTCAGTCCAGGCTGGCCTGTCGAAACAACCAAGTCTTTAGGTCGCAGCGAAAGGAACGGAGGTCAGGGGCCAGCCGGAGCTCCAAGGGGAGTTGATTCCACAGGGTGGGTGCTCCCACAGAGAAGGCCCTACCCCTGGGCGTCGCCAGCTGACAATGTCTGGCTGACGGCACCCCCAGGAGGCCCTGCCTGCGGGAGCGTACAGGGCGATTGGAAGTCGACGCTGGCAGGAGACGCTCCCGCAAGTACCCGGGACCCAAGCCATGTAGGACTTTATATATATTTATATAAATATAAATATATTTATATATTTAAGCTTCAGCTTCACCATAGGTGGCTAGTTTTATTTTAATCAACCAAACTTCTATCTCCTTTTGGGTTTTTTTTTCCCCTGGCTCCGCGCACACTGGAGATGACCGTCTCGCAATATCAAAGGGTTACCAAAATCCCACCACAACCCAAAAAATGATTATGCACTCCCATTTGAGCAGGCGAGAGGGGGGTGGAATCAGATTTCCTCAGAAAAATAGCTTGTTAAGCAATCTTGACTTTAGAAAAAAATCCTGAATTTCTTCTGCTCAAAGCCAAGGAAGAATCACAGATACTTTATCAGCCTCACAAAAGGTCCCCAAAGGGTTTTCCTTTTGTTTGTTTGTTTCTACTTAAGAGTTCAACAAGTTTGAGATGGTGGGTTAGAGCACAAATGAAATGCAAGTAATCTCCAGATGAACATTTTTCAAGCTGATGAATGGAGCGAAGGAAACCTCACCAAACACAGCAAGAGGCCTGCATCTCGTGAGCAATTGAAACGTCTGACTTCCTCACTCTTGTAGTTGCTTGGACAACATCTCTGGCAAAACACCAAGGGGAACACCTGCGACCCTCCGAACAACACAAATCACAATGCCCACAAATGGCAACAGGGAAGGATGCTGGAAATGGCTGGTATCAACCCTGAAGCTGGCCTGACCGAGGCCATTTTGAGACTTCAGAGCTGACACGCTGGAGCTGAGGGATAGGGAGGGGAACAGAGATAGTTGGGGGTGTTATAGTCAAAACAAAATACTTTCTCTTGGGAACCAAGGACATTCCTGCAGGTGTCCGGAAGGAAGGGTTTGATGTCACCTAGAAACTGGACTGCATCCTGATTGGGCCATGTGAGTGGTTGTGTTGGAAAAGTGACAAACTTTTTTTTTTCATTAGTTGAAAACCGCGGAAATGTTTAGAGTCGGTTTTCACCAGCCTGTGCCAATATGACGTATCCAATAAACTTATTCTTTAAGTTTGGCTTCCTTACCACAATGACCGGGTTGCCCAACAAGCTAAACTGAAATGAAATTAGCCCTCAAAGGCTTTTTTTAAAAAAATTCACATTTATATGCCGCCCTTCTCCAGATACTCAGGGCGGCTTACAATCTTTGGAGCACAACCCAATGTGCTCAGCAATAGCCTTCCTTCCATTGTATATGCCTGCTTATTACTAAGCGGCATTTTTTACAAAGTCAGCTTATTGCCCCCAACAATCTTGGGTCCTCAATTTACCTACCCCGAGAGGATGGAAGGCTGAGTCCACTTTGAGCCTGGTGGGATTCGAGCCTGCACTAATTGCAGGCAGCTGGAGCTAAGTGCTAGGTGTTTAACAGCCTGCACCACCGAGGCTTTATTCTCCATATCACCTGGGGACCAAATAAGAAGCAACTGGAAGCTTGTCAGAGCAAGATCCAGTCTAGAAATAAGGAAGAATTTCCCAACAGTGAGAGCGATTAATGAATGGAACAGGTTGCCTTCTGCAGCTGTGGGTGCTCCATCACTGGAAGTTTTCAAGAAGAGATTGGACAGCCATTTGTCCAGGATGATATAAGGACCTTCTGTCTTGAGTGGGGGCAGGGGGGGTTGGACTAGAAGACCTCCAAGGTCCTTTGCAGTCTTGTGATTTTATGATTGATCCTATGATTTTGTGATTCTACAATTCCATGATTCTATGACTTATGACATTCTGGTGTAGCAGGGAACACCATTTAGATTTTATTTGGGATTGAGGGACTCTTGAATGAATCTTGACTGTCTTTCTCTATCCCCCTCCCTCTTTCTAAATTCTAAATGTCCCAATTCGTTAGGGAATGTACAGTGGGCAAAATTCAGATTGTAGCCAGGACAACATCTATGGGTCTATCGCCATCTTGGTTCTGAGCACAAGTAACTTTCCTGTAGCTATTAGTCAAGCAATGCTGACCCTTTTTTTTCCTAGGGGGCAACCCCAAAAAATAATTCTTCCAAATGCTTCCCACCAAATGCTGTGCTTATCCTTGGAATTTCTACCATGGATCAGATCCAAGGTTTTGATGGAAGTTGAAAAGCGTCTCCAATAGAAGAAAGACTTAAGGTTTCTTCCTGAAGCTTTTTCCTGCCAAACTGTCTCATACCTTCACTCAGCAAAGACTTCTGGAGTTCAAGTCGAGGTCCTGTAAACACAGCCAGAGCCTTAGAGAAACAGAGAGAGAGAGAGAGAGAAAAACCAAGCATCCCTTCTCCAAGAAGCAAAAGTTTATAATTTTTCTTTTCTTTTTTTCTTTTTTACATCTCTGAAAGAGACAGGAGAGGGGGTGGGAAGGGGCTCCCTCCAGCTACAGAGCTTTCTCCAACCCTGCTGCAGACAAGTGACAGCATTAGGCGGAAAATGCTTAACCGTTAGCAGATGCACCGCTCTGGAGGGCTGGAAAGCTGGGATTTTCCTTCTGCTTGTTCATCTCCTTGGCTCAGATCCTACGGAGAAAGAGTTGAGTCACTTTTAGTCTTGTCCCAAAGGTGCTCTTTTTTTCCTTTTGAAAGGCAACTGGACTTCGTTCTTCCTTGTTATTCCAAGTCATGCAGGGAAAAAAGAAAAGAAAAGCTGTCATGCCTTGAGTTGAAGCAATGAAGCCTTAAAAGAGCCTAGTTTATAAAACAAGCACAGTGGGGGTCTACCTCACAGGGTGCTTTCAGGGGTCATATACAGCTTGCAAATCATCTCCAGCTCCATTTTTGATGGACTCCCAACTCTTCCCCAAAATTACACAACTGGAGTTTGGCTACAATACTGCTGATTCCCAGCATGGACAGAATAAGGACCCCAAGAATGTTCTCCCCCATGCTGCAAATAAAAAAGGCTAAAATAAAAGTCCACCCTAAGGCCCTAGGGCCTTGGTGGCTCAGGCTGTTAATTGCCTGCACTTATTATTATTATTATTAATTACATTATATGCGCCCTTCTCCGGAGACTCAGGCGCTTACAATTTTGGGATACAACCCAGTGTGCTCAGCAATAGCCTTCCTTCCATTGTATATGCCTGCTTACTAAGCGGCATTTTACAAGGTCAGCTAATTGAACAATCTTAGGTCCTCAATTTACCTCCGAGGGATGGAAGGCTGAGTCAACTTGAGCCTGGTGATTCGAGCCTACAGCATTGTAGGCAGCTGGAACTAAGTGCAGGCAATTAACAGCCTAACTTAAGTTCCAGCTGCCTACAACTGCTGTAGGCTCGAATCCCACCAGGCTCAAGGTTGACTCAGCCTTCCATCCTCTCGGGGTAGGTAAATTGAGGACCCAAGATTGTTGGGGGCAATTAGCTGACCTTGTAAAAATGCCGCTTAGTAATAAGCAGGCATACACAATGGAATGAAGGCTATTGCTGAGCACACTGGGTTGTATCCCAAAAATTGTAAGCCGCCCTGAGTCTCTGGAGAAGGGCGGCATATAAAATGTAATTAAAAAAAAATTCACCACAGTTCTCACTTGAAGGCTGGGGGGGAAGAGTTTTTAAACCTGAATACTGTGTTTCCCCAAAAATAAGACCCTGTCTTATATTTTTTTGTCACCAAAAAAGGCACCAAGTCTTATTTTCATGGGATGCCATCCACTGACTAACCTCACTGTCCAAAGGTAAGTAGTAGGACAGCTCCACACACCCCCATCCCAGCTTAATTTTTACCTGTCCACTCTGGAGTGGGCAGGATCTTAATTAGGGCTTATTTTGAGGGTAGGGCTTATATTGGGCACACGTGTAAAAATCAGGTTAGGACTTACTTTCAGGGTTGGTCATATTTTTGGGGAAACAGGGTATTACTCAGAGAACTTTTGCTCATCCTTAGTTAGCAAGTGGGTCCACCCTTAATTTCCACTGAGGTTTGCATCCTGCAGAAGAATGGCTAAATCTCTTGAGCTTCTCTGAGTCTCTTTTCTAATCCCGTTTTATAGTTATCTATCGGAGAAAGCGGGAGGGAAAGAGAGAAATTGCCAGGGCTGCGTTTATTGCCAAACCAAAGTGACCAATCCGTCAAACAGGAGGACAATCCTGGGCAGTAGCCGGTTGCCACCAATGGATGGGAAACAGGCCACCGAGAAGGCCGGAAGATGAGAACCTTGGAAGCTGCTAAATTATTGAAAGAACGATTCAGCGAACGTCAGGATTCCACTGCCCCGTAAATCAAGCCCCTTCCTTAAATTGCATTAAGCCATGGATTCGGCACAATTTCTCCTCACCAATTGATGCGGGGGGGTTTTTTTTTCCCCCGTGAGTGTAGAGTATTGATTGCAGTGGGCAGGGTTGTTTTTTTTTTCCCAAGGCATGCATCATTGGGAGCTTCGGCAAAATGCATCAACCCAACGGAGGCCTTTAAAATAAATAAATTTTTAAAAAGCTATCATCTCCTAGGTCCTTCTCAGCCAGGGAGAAAGAAGACTGGGTAGGACAGAATGCGGCAGAGTTCCCCCTCTGTCACGCTAAGCCATGGTTTGCCAAGAACCCAGGAGGCAGAATAAAGCAGAATTATCTCCGAGGGGCAAAAGTAGTTGAAATGCAACTCTTGAATTGGAGAACCTTTCTTTTAGCCCCTGCCTTCCTCTTTCCTTCTTTTTCTTCTCCCTCCTTCCTCTTCCTCTTCCTTTCCCTCTCTCCTCCCTTTCCCTTCCCTTTCTCTTTCTCCTTTCCTTTTAACATGGATTCATGGCTGAGATTAATGAGTGAGTCCAGCGGTATTTCACAAGAAGAGTCCTCCACTCCTCTGCTTGCAGTAGAATACCTTATGCTACTAGGCTTGAAATGTTGGACCTAGATAACCTAGGACTATGCCGCCTCCGGTCTGACCTAAGCTTAGTACACAAAATTGTCTGCTACAACGTCCTGTTAATGACTACTTCAGCTTCAATCACAATAACTGGTAATCACCTATAAAGCCCTTCATGGCTTAGGTCCGGGGTATTTGCGGGAGCACCTACTACCAACAACAACTGCCCATCGCCCCGTGCGCTCCCACAGACAGGGCCTCCTCGGGGTGCCGTTGGCCAGACAGTGTCGACTGGCGACCCCCAGGGGGAGAGCCTTCTCTGTGGGTGCACCCGCCCTTTGGAATCAGCTGCCCTTGGTGCTTCGGATGGCTCCTGACCTTCGATCCTTCCGTCGTGACCTGAAAACGTGGCTTTTTCAACTGGCCAACCCGGACTGATGGGGGTTTTATTAATTTGTTTGTGGATTTTAATTCTGTAATTGGGCTTTATTTATTTAATAGTTTTTTTAAATGTTATATTCCTGTTTTTATTGTTGTGAGCCGCCCTGAGTCCTTCGGGAGATAGGGCAGCATAAAAATCCCACAAATAAATAACACACGGGCAAACAATAGATACAAACCCAAAGTAAACCACTCCAAATTCGATTGCAGAAACTACAACTTCAGCAACAGAGTGGTCAATGCCTGGAACTCACTACCTGACTCTGTTGTTATATCCTCAAACCCCCAAAACTTTAACCTTAAACTGTCTACCATGGACCTCCTCACTCCCTTCCTAAGAGGTCCTTAAAGGGGCCGTGCATAAGCGCACCAGCGTGCCTACCGTCCCTGTCCTACTGTTCCCATTTATTCCTACTCATTTATTATATATATATACTTATACCTGTTTATACTCATATGTTTATATGTTATGTTCATACTTATACTTGTTTTCTCATACATGCTTGACAAACAAAATAAATAAAATGAAATAAATAAATAAAGATGTAGCTATGGGAGAATGGTTTCACCCGTTCCTGGGAGCATCTACCAGAAGTGAACGCAACCTCAGGTCTGCCTGCTAAATAGTTTTCCCCACTCGTCAAATGCACACGGAGACATTAATGCCTTGCTTTTTGGCAACGGTTCTCTCAATGTGTTAAGCCCATGCTTTCATTTTTAAAGCTTGACTTGTTTTTCCAGCTGGGGGTAGCTGGAGGGAGAACATTACCCACCTCTAAAACAATTATAATTGGTGGTATAAACAGTAGGCTGTTCCTTCTATTCAGTAGCTCTGAATTAACTGTTAGATCTCTGTAACCCATTGTGAGGAGTGAAAGCAGCCATTTATGGACTCAGCACTCAAAAGGTGGCTGGTTCTTGGCTTGAAATGAAGCAGGAGGGAGAAGGAGAAATAAAATATGTCAACTAAATTTGGATGAGATTGAGACCCTGAATGGGCTTGAAGAATTTGAGAGTTTTGTACTGAATTCAGGTTTTCCTTTACCTGACTTTTTTTTTTTTGTGCCTGCTAATATACACAGAAAATCCCAGTCAGAAATGAAAATATGTAGAAGGGAATTTTGTGGGTGTGGGGGGAGGGGGGAACAATAATAAAGGCCACGGATCGTTTTAAAAAAAACAACAACAAAGAAACTGGAAATTTGAAATGGAACGGGTGCTATCCGATGGGGAAGAAGGAGAAAGCCAACATAAACTCCAACTGCGGGAAGGAATTTCAAACAGTAAAAGTTAGATTTGGCCAGAAAAGCTGAGCAACAAATGTTTTGTTTGTTTTGAGGAATACCTTACTGACTTTCATAATTTTTTTTTTCATTTGTTGGATATCAAAACTTAAATCTGGAGGGAGGAGGAGGAGGAGGAGGAGGAGGAAGAAGAAGAAGAAGAAGAAGAAGAAGAAGAAGAAGAAGAAGAAGAAGAAGAAGAAGAAGAAGAAGAAGAAGATGAAAGAGGAGGAGAGAAGGAAAAGGGAAATATGGAGGAGGAGTAATAGCCATACTTATGAAGGGTTGCATGGATTGCAACATGCACATCAGTAGTAGCTCCCTTAGGCTGAAATAGGCTTCCTGCCTGTTAAGCTCTACCTTGAAATAATCTTTCATTCCCCTGATTACTTTGCCCCATCCAGAGAATTATTCCTCCCAGGGCAATGGCTTACTTCAATCCCCCACCATCTTTCTCTAATCTGCTTTCTGGCAGGACATCGTTTGGAGGACGACCATCTCCCAAGGCTGAGGCAAAGATTCTTATTTCTGAAATCTTTTCTCTCCATCCAAGATTCGTAAGCTCTCTAAACAGACAAAAGGAAGGCCGGTGGGTTTGTAGGCCACGGGAAGCACCTGGTTCGAATTTCAGCTAAGCTCTCTTGAGCCGCTTGCAGACTGTGGAACTTGGGGTAAGTTTTCAGACACAGCGAGCCACGCACGGAAGTCCAGCTTTCGACCGAGCCCCATGACAAAGCCCTAGATAGTTGACTTTTCTGGGCAGTCTGTAACAAATCAGGCCTGATATGAAAGAATTAAGAGCCTGTTGCCTTTCAGAATTCTCCAAGGAATCTTTAGGAAACTGTGAGGGAGAGAATCGCCTTAATAGGTTTAGCATGAAAGGGCCGTTGGACATCCACAAGGCAAATACCAGCAAGTCCTAAGCTTACAACATAACACGCTCGTAACTACTGTACAAAGATAATCGGGTTTTGATCGCCTGGGTGCCCAAATGAAACACATTTTTCAAAGGTTCGTCTTTATTAAAAGAAACTTCAGGGGCGTGGGGGTGAGACACCATTGGCATCTCTGTTTAGTCCTTTCTACAATCCTCTATCCACCCGCCTTCCACTTGCATGAATGGAACTTGGTGAGTAATCCTAACCCTTGCAGTAATGGAGTGGCACACCTGCCACTCACCACACACACACGCACAACGTGCCAGATCACTGTTCTACTCCAACCCTTGCTCAGACCGGAGACCCTCTACCAGTGGTGCATTTCAAATATTCTTACCATCGGTTCGCTGGGTGTGGCTTGGTGGACGTGCTTTGCGTACGTGCACACACTTTGTGCACGTGTGCGCTAGCCAAATGCACACTTTGCGCAGGCGCAGAGGCTTCCAAGTCACCTCCTGCAAGTCTGTACCCTCCCGGTCGCTTCAGCAGCTGCCATGCAGCACTCGGCTGTGCCGTGCAAAGCAGTTGTGCTTCAAAAGCAGGGGATAAAGGCCAGTATGGGAGCCCGGGTGGGCCAAACAGCAGAGCGGCGGAGAGAACTGGTTTGGTCTCCACTGCTCATCGGCGCTACCGGCTCAGCAGAACCAGGCCGAACCGGTAGAATACCACCCCTGCCCTCTACCATTCCAGACAAATGGCTGTTCAATCACTTCTTAAAACCTCCAGTGACAGAGCGCCAGGCGTGGAGTTCTACCAGTTCAGACCGGTTCGGGCAAACCCCTTGCTCCGAAGATCAGCTGGCAGAGAACCGGTTCGCTGCCACGAGCATGTGGGCCCACCTCCTCCGCCCCTGCTCTTTCCTGTGCTTTATTTCCCCCCTTTTTTTAAGAGTGCAGCTGATTCGCACATCAGAGCGGTTTGCCGCGCCTCTGCTGTTTTATTCACAGGGACTGCAGAAGAAGGTAAGTATTACAGCTTTTTATTTTTTAAATAAATTTTTATTCTTTAAAAAACAAAATCTCTCCATTACAGTTATTGTGTCATTGTATGTACATGTTTCTTGTTCTGTGACTACCCACTATTTTTATCCTTATTCTTCACCCGTTCTGCCAGTTCACAGCATGGAACAGCACAGGTATCAGAGGTGGTGTTTATCACTCTTCCAATTTTGCTAACGCTTGCTGCAGTTAAGATGAGCGTGTGTGTTTCGCGTGCGCGATCACCAAACCGGTTGTTATACCGGTGGAATCCCACCCCTGCAGAGCACCCACAACTTCTGGTGGCAAGCAGTTCCACTGGTTAATTTGTCCTCCCTGTCAGGAAGTTTCTCCTCAGTTCCAGGTTCCTTATCTCCTTGGTCAGTTTCCATCTGTTGTTTCTTGTTCTGGGTGCTTTGAAAAATAAGTTGCTTCCCTTCTTCTTTGTGGCAACCTCTCAAATGCTGGAATCCCGCTATTGTGTCCTCCTCCAGGCCTTCATTTATTTTTTATTTATTTTTATTTTTAATTACATTCATATGCCGCCCTTCTCCGAAGACTCAGGGCGCTTACAATTTTGGGATACAACCCAGTGCGCTCAGCAATAGCCTTCATTCCATTGTATATGCCTGCTTATTACTAAGCCGCATTTTTACAAGGTCAGCTAATTGCCTCCAACAATCTTGGCTCCTCAATTTACCTACCCCGAGAGGATGGAAGGCTGAGTCAACCTTGAGCCTGGTGGGATTCGAGCCTACAGTAATTGTAGACAGCTGGATCTTAAGAGCAGGCATTTACAGCCTGAGCCACCAAGGCTCCAAAATCCTGCAACCGTTCTTCTTATGTTTCCATCTCCAGGCCTTGATCTTCTCAGTTGCTCTTTTTTCTTCGCACTTTTTCCAAAGCCTCCACATGCTTCTTTGTAATGTGGTGCCCAAAAGCGGATGCAGTATTCCAGGTGTGGCCTTACTAAGGTTTTACAAAGCGGTGCTAATACTTCACGTGATTTTGATTCTATTTTGGGACGATAGTTGAGCTGACTGAGAATGGTTAGTTATTCATTTATCAGCGTTCTGGTATTGCCCATACGATGACTCCAAGGGGCGGCAGTCTGAATGGTTTGGACAGGAACACTACCTAGGTAAAGAAAAAGTAAGAAGGTTGGTGACCCTCATCACCCAGAGTTAGCTAAATGATAGGGAAATTTTGCAAAGACTAAGAGACATACAAGGCTGCCCCTTTGTGGCGAGGAAAAACATCTCCATTAACTTGAGATTCAGCCTTGTTGACCTACAATACAGAATTTGTCTGCCTTTCTATATTCTTCTTCCCCGTGGTTTAATTCCAAGTTGGGGTGGGGGAAGACCCAAGGATTGGTGAATGAAGGTAGAATCCATTTGGGTCTGCTTATTCGTGTCAGAAGCACCCCAGTTAAAAGAAGGCAAAGCAGAAACGTGTAACATTCAGGTTCAATGTGTTGGGATGGTGGGAGTTATAGTCCAGCATAGGTGGAGGGCAGTAATGTTTTCTATGGGGGGGGGAGGCTGGTGTATGGGGAGGAAGACTTGGCTCAGCTGCTCTGAAGAACTACCTTCCGTGGCTGGTGTGTGTTGTGTCCGACATTCATTTAAGATGAGTAATTATTTGGTTTCAAAACAGCCCTGGTGTTTCTCCAAGTCCGGCTGTACTTTTGATCCCACCCCCACCTCAGAAAAGCAAAGCTCTGGATAATGGAGTTAAACCCTCATCTGACTTATGGTAATATTTGAGTAAGCTCCCTTAGTCCAGCACCCTGCCTATTGTCCAATCTGCAACATGGTTAGCACTAGCAAGAAGTGGGAATTTGGAATGGGGCTGGAAGAGCAAAGCAGGTTCCCCATGAGAAATCCAAAACAGGCTGTAGCTGTCTCCTCCTCCTACCTCATTCTTTCCCCCTCCTTCTCTTTCCCTCCTCCTCCTTCTCCTTCCTTCTTTCCTTCTCTTTCTCCTCCCCTCCCTCCCTCCGTCTTTCCTTCTCCTCTTCCTCTTCCTCTTCCTCCTCCGCACCCACAACTGCCTGCCTGCCTCGTTTGCTGTTTCTTGCTTCTCTCTAAAAATAAAAATCGGGGCAGGTGGGGAAGACGATCCCAGGGGGGTTAAATCCACAACAACAAACAATTCCCACGAGAGAAGAGGTTTTCTCCCAGCATCCTTCCTCCGGCAAAAATCGTGGTTGTCCCTGCTTATTAAAAAAAAAAAAAAACAGCCCACGGCATCAGTGGGCCCTCCGCAGCCAGCGGTGGGGCGTTACTAATGCAATTTGTCCCCTTCTCTTGAGAAATGTGGCATTGATTTACAGGAATTAAAAACAACAGCCCCTTGCAACGTTTAAGCCCAGGAGCCCAGCGTTGAGGCAAACACGCCCCCGCCCACCCCTGTGCTGCGAACTCTTTCCTCGGATGTGTGAAGTTATTAAGCAAAACTTTATTGGGGGGATACCCCTCGGAAATGCCATCGGAGGGGGAGAGGAACAGGTGGGGGGGTATATCCAGTAATGCAGAGATCAAAGAGCATGGGAAAAATGCACCTTCCCCAGCCAGGCTGGGATGCAGGAATGTGCCTCCAAACCCCTTTTCCCATGTTGGGAGGATTTAATTAATAACTTTCATCTGTCTCTAATCATTGCATCAAGGCTCCAGATTTACAGCCTTGGAGATCTGGAGGCAGCCTACACTGAAATTGGGGGCTGCTCTTGTCTACCCAGATAGGGGTCTCTCTTCTGCTGTCTGGGGGGGGGTGCAATTGGTATTCTGACCCACTGGGGTGTTTTTTAGAGGGCTTAGGAATCCTTTAAAAAGGCACGTTGGTTTTAATAAAGAAGAATATTTGCAGGTCAGGGATGACATGAGGGCCATTCGGTGCGCTCGGAGCTTTGGTGTTTGCTTGCAGATGTTTCATGACCCAACTGGGTAACATCATCAGTGCTAGAAGGGAGTTGGCTTTGGGAAGAGGAGGAGGAGGAGGAGGAGGAGGAGGAGGAGGAGGAGGAGGAGGAGGAGGAGGAGGAGGAGGAGGAGGAGGAGGACAACTAGGGCTGAGAGAGAATGACTGGCCTAGAGTCCGCCAGCTGGCTTTCATTCCTACGGCAGGACTAGAACTCACCATCTCCTAGTGATTGCCCAAACTCACCTATCTGGCTTTCATGCCTGAGGTGAGACTAGAACTCATTGTCTCCAGGTGACTGGCCCAAAATCACCCAACTGGCTTTCGTGTTAAGGCAGAACTAGAACTCACCATCTCCTAGTGATTGGCCCACAATCACCCGGTTGGCTTTCAGGCAGGACTAGAACTCCCAGTCTCCTAGCTTCTAGCCTGATGCCTTAACCACTACCCCAAATTGGCTCTCTGGTTCGTTATATAGTGTGCTAGAAAATGCATTTATTCAACGAGACATTTGCACACCAGTTAACAACGCCAATTTTCCAAGCCCTAAAGAGGAACAGTACACTTCCCTGCCCTTACAGATTGTCCCAGTCTACAAATCTGGTTTCTTTTTACAGATATATTTCCCATCCCAATGCTAAAATGCACAACTGCCCACAAGACACTCCCCAGCCAATGAGTGAGCTGGGATTTTGTTTTGGAAGAGTCTCTTTGTTGCCTGCAATATTTTAGACTGCTGGGGAGGAAAAACTTTTATTTTCCTGCCAAAACCGACCGTTATGGCATCGTAAACATCAAGTGGAGGAGTGAGGCCAAACCCGAAACAAAGAACCAATAACCTCAGTTTGTATCGATCATTGAGGTTAAGATCTTGGAGGGTGTGGGGGTGTCCTCCCATGATTTAGACCAAGGGGACGTGAAATTTATGGCCCCATTTGAACCTCTACAGCTCCCCATAGCCAGCTGAATGCCAAAGGCTGTAAAATTTAAGGAGGTGAGAAAGAAACTTCCCAGAAGAAAAAATAAATAAACATTCCTTGAAAATGGATAAGTCCCATCTTATTATAAGAACTCACCTCAGCAAGCTTGTGAGTAACTGGGAAAGGTTATTTGAAATGCGAAACGCAGATTGTGTGGTGTGTCTGGGATGGGTTTAGTGTGCAGGGAACCAACCTGTTTCTGCTTTATGGGGAGCAGATCTCTTCGATGTAGCTCACCATTGTTGCAGGGTTCAATTTGTACATAATCCAGACCCGCCCAAAGAACTTTCTGCTAGGAACGGCACTAAGTAGTGTATAAGAAATTGTGGGAAGTTAGACAACTTAGAACTATGCCGCTTTTGGTGTGACCTAAGAATAGTACATAAAATTATCTGCTGCAATGTCCTACCTGTCAATGACTACTTCAGCTTCAACTGAAGAGACTTGGTAGTGCAGGCTGTTAAATGCCTAGCACTTAAATTCCAGCTGCCTGCAATTAGTGCAGGCTCGAATCCCACCAGGCTCAAGGTTGACTCAGCCTTCCATCCTCTCGGGGTAGGTAAATTGAGGACCTAAGATTGTTGGGGGCAATTAGCTGACTTTGTAAAAATGCCGCTTAGTAATAAGCAGGCATGTACAATGGAATGAAGGCTGTTGCTGAGCGCATTGGGTTGTATCCCAAAAATTGTAAGCTGCCCTGAGTCTTCGGAGAAGGGCAGCATATAAATGTAATTTAAAAAAAACACACAACAATACACAAGCACACAATAGGTACAAACTCAAGGTTAACCGCGCCAAACTCGATTGCAGAAAATACAACTTCAGCAACAGAGTGGTCAACGCCTGGAATGCACTACTTGACTCTGTGGTCTCTTTCCCAAACCCCCAAAACTTTAACCTTAGACTGTTGACTGTTGACCTCACCCCATTCCTAAGAGGTCTTTAAGGGGCATGCGTAAGCACACCAACGTGCCTACCGTCCCTGTCCTAATGTCCCCTTTTATTTGTACCCATTTCATGTATTCACAATCATGTTCCTAATTATATCTGTTATCTAAAACAGGCTTGGCTAAATAAATAAGTAAAATAAAAATGAAATAAAGTTCTCTCCAGTTCCACCTAAACGATACCCAGGTCCCAACAGAAAGAAACTTGGAGAAGCATTTTGCCACAATAGTGGATTGGAAGTACATAGCTACAAAGACAAAAACAAAAGGCAAAGGCAGTTTTATCAACAGAACCACGGTTTTCCACGGTTGCCTCAATAGAACTGTGGTTTCCCAATCATGGAAAGTAATGCTTCCACTCAATTCTGGTTGGTAGGTGTCCATCTGATGTCTTGGATCCATGAGGTGATTTACAGCAAGGGTCTTCAAACTTGGCAAGTTTAAGACTTGTGGACTTCAACTCCCAGAATTCCTGAGCTAACATGACTGGAGGAGGAATTCTGGGAGTTGAAGTCCACAAGTCTTAAAGTTGTCAAATTTGAAGGCCCCTGTTTTACAGGGAGGTTTCCTCCCAACTTTTCCTGAAGCAGCACATGGACAGGTCTCTTCCCAGAGAACTGAGGAATGTCTGGAGGTTGAGTCATGACAACTAGACTTCTTTTCTTGTGGGGTGGAAACGCTTCACCACTTAAACAAGTAGCTTCTTCAGCTCATAGATGACTTCAAGACCATTCTGGAACCTTTCTCAGATGCTGAACAAATTATAGATTATTTAAAAGGGTGCTTCCCGGGCTTTGGGTCAAGTTTCAGAAGCTGTTTAGAAACCAAAAGGACAGTTCTCATAGAGTTTTCTTCAATAAGATTTGTTGAGGTGAAAGGACTAGACTAGAGAGTAAAATAGACATTGCCAATAGATCCATGGGGCGTCGGTACGCTTAGGAGGGCTCTGAATTTTCAAGACCATCTTATCTAGGTTTCCTGGGAACATACATGGGGAAATCCCATGGTTTTTGTGGTTTGGTTCTATTTTGAGCAACCATGTGAGGGTGTCTCTGAACTTGAATACCTGGCTGTGATGGAGGAGAAGGAGAAGAAGAGGTTGCTTATGTCCAGTTCTGTTCTTGTAGAGGTCATAAGGTGAGCTACCTTGTCAATGCCTCAAGCCATCAATCACATGGGTGGCGTATTACATTTCTGAACATGGGAGGAGTGACATCCCATCAGGCACAAATCACCACTGTTCTAAATGAGTCATGATAATCAACTCATCTTATAAGCTTAGCTTGGAGTCTCTCTTTGGGTGGGGGGGGGAGAATGCCCTATCCCATTTTCCTGCAGCTTCAAGCTTTCTTCTAGACCAAAGGAAATTGGGGTAGGGGAGAAGAAGACCATAGAGACTTGGTGGTGGCTTACAGGTATTAATTAAGTGGTGTTTTCCAAGCACCAATAGCAAGAAGAACCATACTTCTTGAGACAGTTGGCTTAGAAATATTTCCTATTTTACTAACCACACGAGTGGTCCTCTCCTTGAAGTTGTGCCACAGAGAGATAAGAGATTCTTCTCATGGTTGGTCTTGGGAATGTCAATGGTTTCATCTTCATTTCAACCTCCCAATCTAGTGAACAGTGGACAATTGCTTATAGATCTACCTGAAGGACAAGTCTACTGCATGGAGAGAAACTCTTATCACAACACAACCTAGACAATTGCACAATGGATCCAGGACCATCCCTGTTTCTGCTCTCAGACCTGGCCCGATCCACGTTCTTGACATTCTTCCTTTGCCTCTTTAGAGCTGGTCGCCCTCCGTTATTTGTTCCATGCCTTTCAGGTAAGATCTTCTCCATATTCAGGTTGGGATAAAAAGGTGGGGATTTTTTTTTTTTAATCCCAGCGAGGAAGAGAATCAGAAAACGATTGGGTTTCTTGACAGATCAGGAGAAGGACTCACTCAGAACTGGAAATATTCCCGGGATTATCTTGTATGTCATAGCTGCTCTCCAGTCACTTAACAATCACTCAAAGGAATGATATAAAATATCACTTTTTTACATAGTGGAAATAATAGACCGTCTGTCCCCTGGTTCCTGGAGAACTGAGGCTCTTTAACTCCCTGAAACGGGATGCTTTCTCTTCCCTTAAACCTCTCGAGAGAAGGAAAAAAAATGTTGACAAAACAGGCAATTTTCTGTAATTTCTCTGCAAGCTTCTGTCATCGCGGAGGGGGGCGGGCTCGGCCGCCCGCCCGTTTTCAGATAACACCGCCAGGTAACCTTTGACATTTCGGTTCTCCCCCGGCTTCGGAGCATCCTGTAAGTGTAACAGTTGTGTCTTTCAGCCCCTCCAAATGCCAGCCAACAATTTTGGCTTCGGCCCCGTGAAGGCAGCCTTTGTCTCTCCTTTGGAGAGGGGATAAGGAACGCAGTTAATAGCTCGAGAGTGGGTTAATCAGCAAGTGCTATTAGCCCACCAATATTAGGAAGGATGACAGAGTTATCAATAACTCGGCTTCCAGGTGAAGTACAAGAGCTGATAAGGTGAACTCTGGCTTGATCCCGGCTTGGCTTAAGCGCTCATTTAAAAGGAAAAAGAAAAGAATGGCAGAGCTGTCTTTTTTTCCTGCACCTCCTCCTTTCCTCACGACATGCCAAATCACAGGCAGCCAAGAAGTTTGTATATGTGTGTGTTTGTGTGTGCAGGAGGAAGGTTTATGTCCCTCCTCTTGCTTTTATGAATTAATTTAATTTAATTTAATAATTGGACTTGTATGCCGCCCCCTCTCCGAAAGGACTCGGGGCAGCTCACAGCTAAAAATAACAACAATAAATACATTAAAAATGAATTAAACACTACAAGCCCACATAAAATCAATTTAAACCCTCCCTCCCTGAGAGGTCAGTCCAGCCCTGCCTGTTCAAACAGCCAAGTTTTCAGATCGTGGCGGAAAGAGCGGAGATCCGGAGCCAACCGGAGCCCCACGGGCAGTTGGTTCCACAAGGTGGGAGCCGCTACAGAGTAGGCCCTTCCCCGGGGCACCGCCAGCCGACACTGTCTTGCGGACAGCACCCCGAGGAGTGCCTGTCTGTGCGCTCACACAGGGCGGTCGACATTCGATGTTGGCAGGAGATGCACCCGCAAATACCTCAGACCCAAGCCATGAAGGACTTTGTATGTTAATAACAACACCTTGAATCTCAGGTGAATGAATGTACGGTGATTGTGTGGTTTAAAAGAAAGAAAGGTAGAACATAGAGTAATAGGGTGGGGCGGGACCTTGGAGGTCTTCTAGTCTAACCCCCCGCCCAAGCAAGAGGCCCTATACCATTTCAGACAAGTGGCTGTCCAGTCTCTTCTTAAAAGCCTCCAATGACGGAGCATCCACAACTTCTGGAAGCAAGTTGTTCCACTGATTAATTGTTCTCACTGTCAGGAAATTTCTCCTAGGTTGCTTAGTTTCCATCCATTGTTCCTTGTCTGGCCTTCAGGGACTTTGGAAAACAGCTTGACCCCCTTCCTCCTCTCTGTGGCAGCCCCTCAAATATTGGAAGACTGCTCTCCTGTCTCCCCTGGTCCTTCTCTTCACTAGACTAGCCAGGCCCAGTTCCTGCAACCATTCTACATATGTTTTGGTCTCCAATCCCCTAATCATCCTGGCTGCTCTTCTCTGCACTCTTTCTAGAGTCTCAATCTCTTTTTATAATGTGGTGACCAAAACTGGATGCAGCATTTTTTCCCCATAATAATTCTTTCCTAAGTTTTCACTTTTCTGTGCTGTCTATGCTTCATTAGCTACATATAAAAACCCACCACAACCAAGAATGTTGTAGCAAGATATGCTTTCCTGGTTGAGAAACAAGAATGTTTTTTCCTTCTTAAAAACAGACCCAGATAACTAGCTTCCTAATCCCAGTTTTTTGAATTTGGGTGATTTCTTTATGCAGCCCCGAGGGAAGTTGCATTCAAACCCAGCTCAGTCTTTTAAGATGCTTTGCTTTTATCAGTTGTTTGATTGGGGCTCAGTTACTAATGCTAGACTCGCAGTAACTAAAGCCAAGAGAATACTTTCTCAAGCCATTACTCAAAACTGCTTAGGCTAATATTTCCAAGTGGCTAAATAGTTTAAGGAGCTCAGGATTTTGTCTCTGATGTCTAGAAGCCACATACCAAGAGACTGGACAAAGAACAGCTCTTTCTAAGCTGTGTCTTTTGGAAACGATGTGCAATCTCTTTGTGCATTATTTTTTTTTATTTTTTAGAAGGGCACACTTGGAATATTGCATCCAGTTTTGGTCTCTACTACGATCTTAAAAAAAATGTTGAAACTCTAGAAAGAGTGTAGAGAAGAGCAACGAAGATGATTAGGAAACTGGAGGCTAAAACATACGAAGAACGGTTGCAGGAACTGGATATGTCTAGTTTAAAGAAAAGAAGGACCAGGGGTGGCATGATAGCAGTCTTCCAATATTTGACGGGCTTCCACACAGAAGAAGGGATCAAATTTTCTCCAAAGCACCAGAAGGCAGGACAAGAAGCAACAGATGAAAACTGATCATGGGGAGAACCAACAGTTAAAATCAGTGGAAGAACTTGCCTCCAGAAGCTGTGGGTACCCCAACACGGGAGGTTTTCAAGAAGGCATTAGACGACCATTTGTCTGGAATGGCATAGGGTCTCAATCTTGAGCAAGGGGTTGGACTAGAAGACCTCCAAGGTCCCTTCTTAACTCTGTTATTTTGTAATTCTGTAAAATAAAAAAAACCACTGCATTTTACTGCTGTCTGACGTTCAGACCCATATCACTCTTCAGAAGTCAATTTTAAAACTCCGATCCATTCTTTTCAAAGCCTGTTCTTTACCTGTGCCCAGACCAACGCTGGATTTATCTGAGCTTGTCCAATCAATCTTGAAAAGTTGGCTGGACCCAAATCAATTCATTTCTTTCCTAGAGGGTAGCCCCATATCACCTCTTCCCACCCACTGCCTTTTTTTTTTAAAGCTGCTTTAGACACACACAACTCAGCCTTTGCAGCATAGGAAAAGCACATTGCCTTAATATCCTTTACGGGCTGACCTCTCGACATAAAAATGCTTTGGAAAAAATAAGCCAGCGCTTCTTCCACGTCCTTTTTTCTGTCCTGTGTTTGCCCTTTTTGTCCACTGTGCCTCCCATCTCCAAAACTTCCTCGAATCCATTGTGCAAAATGCTCATCCTCGGAGCGTGACACCTCCTGCTCCATCTTCAAATTACCCTTTTTTATTGAAATCAATAAAAGAGAGAGGGGGGGGAAGACGAGTGTAGGAGAGAGACACAGTACCAAAATGAAGGCTGGCTGCTTTGCTATAAATGTATTATTGGGGAACGACTAATGCGAGGGACTTTTAAATTTTCCAGCCATTGATTTGGAGGGCAAGAGGAAAGATGGAATATAATAATCAATGAAAAGATGTCACAGCCACACTTCGGCCAAGATTGCACTGGAGAAAAAGTCAATCTGGGGAAATTATTTTTTCCCCAGATTTCTGTTGTATCAGATGTAAAGAAGGGGAAAGTGGATGTGCACATGTTTTGAACCAAAAGTCTCCGGTTATTGTTTCAGCTAGCAGAACACAAAGAGAAATAATTGTCCATTTTTCTTCCTCTGCCCCCCCCCAAGGGAGAGGACAAAGGTGGGGGGGGAGTGGCTGAGAGAGGATTTGGGGAGTTAAAAATAATAATAAAGGAGGAGGAAAGAAAACCACAGGTGGCTGAAATTCTTGGGCTATCATTATCTAAATGACTTTCTTTGATGCCCTGGAATTAAGAAATGCAGGAGAAGATTGGGAAATACCTGAGCATTGCTGTTGAGCTCACATCACATACCTTTGGCCAAACAATGAACCTGCTTTTTTCTTTTGCCATCAAAACTTTGGACAATCTAGAATTATAGACTCCTAGGGCTGAAAGGGACCTTGGAGGTCTTCTAGTCCAACCCTTTGCAGGAAACCTTGTACCGTTTCAGACAAATGGCTGTCCAGTCTCTTCTTGAAAACCGCAAGTGATGGAAGACCCATAACTTCTGGAGGCAAGCAGTTCCATAGGTTAATTGTTCCCACTGTCAGGAAATTTCTCCTTCAATCTAGGTTGGATCTGTACCTCATTCGTTCCCATCAGTAGCTTCTTTGTCCTGCCCTCAGATGATTTGGAGAATAAACCAATCCCTTCTTCTCTATGACAGTCCCTCAAAGAGAGCCTTGGTGGTGCAGGCTGTTAAACACCCAGAACTTAGCTCCAGCTGCCTGCAATTAGTGCAGGCTCGAATCCCACCAGGCTCAAGGTTGACTCAGCCTTCCATCCTCTCGGGGTAGGTAAATTGAGGACCCAAGATAGTTGGGGCCAATAAGGTAACTTTGTAAAAATGCCGCTTAGTAATAAGCAGGCATATACAGTGGAATGAAGGCTATTGCTGAGCACATTGGGTTGTGCTCCAAAGATTGTAAGCCGCCTGAGTCTCCGGAGAAGGGTGGCATATAAATATGAATTTAAAAAAAAATACTGGCAGGCAGTTGTCACGTCCCTCCCAATTGCTTCTCTTCAATAGTCTAGACATTTTATTTCATTTATTTCATTTATTTATTTGTCGAGCATGCATTAGATAACAGATATAAGTATAAACATGATTATGAATACATGAAATGGATACGAATAAAAAAGAAACAATAGGACAGGGATGGTAGGCACGTTGGTGCGCTTATGCACACCCCTTTCAGACCTCTTAGGAAAGGGGTGAGGTCAACAGTTGACAGTCTGAGGTTAAAGCTTTTGGGGTTTGGGGAAGAAACCACAGAGTCAAGTAGTGCATTCCAGGCATTGACCACTCTGTTCCTGAAATCGAATTTCCTGCAATTGAGTTTGGTGTGGTTTACCTTGCGTTTGCATCTATTGTGTGCTCGTGTATTGTTGTGGCTGAAGCTGAAGTAGTCATTGACGGGTAGGACTTTGCAATAGAAAATTTTCTGTACTAAGCTTAGGTCGGACCGAAGGCGGCATAATTCTAGGTTGTCTAGGCCTAAAATTTCAAGTCTGGTGGCATAAAGTATTCTGCTATGAGTAGAGGCGTGGAGGACTCTTCTTGTGAAATATCTCTGGACTCTCTCGATTGTATTAATGTCCGATATCCAGTGCGGGTTCCAGACAGATGAGCTGTATTCGAGAATTGGTCTAGCAAATGTTTTGTACGCTCTAGTTAGCAGGACAATATTTACAAGATTAAGTTAACAACTCTTTATGCCTTTTTGGCTATGTAGTTGCAGTGGGCTTTGGCACTTAGATCATTAGAGATGAGTACTCCAAGGTCCTTGACAGAGTGGGGGGTCATCTACAAGGTCACGTCCATTCAGCTTGTATTTTATTTTCTGATTTTTTGGGCCACTATGTAAAACAGAGTATTTGTTTGTTGAGATTTGAAGTTGCCACTTGTTTGACCATCTCTGACACATACCTCCCTCCCTCAACCATTCATCGCACGATTTCGCCTCCAACTGCCTAATCCTCTTTGTTGCTCTTCTCTCCACTCTTTCTAGGGTCTCAACCTCTTTCTTGTATCGTGGTGACCAAAACTGGATGCAGTCTTCTGGGTGTGGCCTCACTAGCATGGTATAAAGTGATACTATCAGTTCTTGTGATCATGATGCCCTCCGTCTTCAACCAATGCACCCTAGGACTGCATTGGCCTTTGGGGCAGCTGCAGGACACTGCTGGATCCTACTCAAGGGATGGTCCATTAGGACATCAAGATCCATCTTACCACTGTTGAACCAGGTGCTGCCTATTCTATATCTGAGTGTTTGGTCTTTCCTGCCAAAGTGCAGGATTTTCTCCCCACAGTGGCAGATTAAGGCTCACTGATGCCCTAAACACTGACAAATCTTGGTGCCTCCTCCCTCCCTTGTTCATACTGTACAAACAAAGTCATATTTTCAACTTTGTGGTGCCCCCTTTGGGCCTGCTGCCCTAAGCACATGCTTAGTCTGCTTATCGGTTAATACACCACTGGTCCCACAGGTGCTTTTTCAGGAGGCAACTGGACTTTCTTGTTTTCGTTTTTTGTTTTGTTTTGAAGACATTTCACTCCTCATCCAAGAAGCTTCTTCAGCTCCGAGTGGATGGTGGGGAATGAAAGGATTTACATTCCTTGCAGACAGCTGGTCATTTGCAATGTTTTTACAGAGTTGTTGAGGCCACTTGGAGGTTTATCTGAAAGTAAGGACACAGACAAGCCTCCAAGTGGCCTCAACGACTCTCTAAAAGGATGCAAATGACCAGCTGTCTGCAAGGAATGTAAATCCTTCCATTCCCCACCATCCAGTCAGAGCTGAAGAAGCTTCTTGGATGGGAAGCGAAATGTCTTCAAAAGAAAAAAAAAACCAAGGAAGTCCAGTTGCCTCCTGAAAAAGCACCTGTGGGACCAGTGGTGTATTAACCAAGAAGCTTCCTCAACTCTGCGGGATGGTGGAGAATGGAAGGATTTACATTCCTCACAGACAGCTGGTCATTTGCATCCCTTTAAAGAGTCCTTGAGGCCCCCTGAAGGTTTATCTGTGTCTTCAGGGTCAGCTGAGTAGTGCTCCTGGTCCCTGTAGTCTGCAATTTTCCACTGGCCTCTTGAAAAAGCACCTTTTGGGAGAAGCATGACTTGCATGACTGAGCATCTCCCTAGACATTTAGCTAGGCCAGAGCTGAAGAAGCTTCTTGGATGGGAAGTGAAATGTCTTCAAAAGAAAAAAAACCAAGGAAGTCCAGTTGCCTCCTGAAAAAGCACCTGTGGGACCAGTGGTGTATTAACCAAGAAGCTTCCTCAACTTTGCGGGATGGTGGAGAATGGAAGGATTTACATTCCTCACAGACAGCTGGTCATCTGCATCCCTTTAAAGAGTCCTTGAGGCCCCCTGAAGGTTTATCTGTGTCTTCGGGGTCAGCTGAGTAGCGCTCTTGGTCCCTGTAGTCTGCAATATCAAACTGGCCTCTTGAAAAAGCACCTTTTGGGAGAAGCATGACTTGCATGACTGAGCATCTCCCTAGACATTTAGCTAGGCCAGAGCTGAAGAATCTTCTTTGATGAGAAGTGAAATGTCTTCAAAGAAAAAGAAAGAATTGTCCCTTGAAACAGCACCATGACCTGGATGACTGAGCATCTCGACAGAGACAAGACAAGCTTCCCATTTTGATCCACTACTTTACCACTATGCGTTGCTAACACGCCCCCCCTTAAAACCTGAGAAGCACCAATTTTAAAACCCCCAGGTGTGAGCATCCCCGAAGCAGGGATGCTCGGTGTCCTACACTCTATCCCCAAACTCCTTGTCACCAAGATCACTAATTTCCAGTTCAGTGTATGATTTTTCATCATTGAACCTATATTGGCCAAATTAGATTTACTGTCTTGGTTTCTTACAAAATTACACGGATAGTGCTGTTTTCATTCCTCTCCAGGATAGTAAAAAGCAATAAAATTCTTGCAGATTTCGACAGCGGGCAATTCAATAAAAAGCTATGTATATTTTATAAGGAACAATAAAAAAAAAAAAGAGGCTATCGCTGGATCATAAAGAGGTGGCGGAAAAACAGATTTTGTTTTGTTTTGTTTTCTGGTTTGGAACTGCAATAGGTTTTTTTTTTACCTACCAGAACGAACCAAGATCTCAACACCATCTCATGCTCATTTATGGAACTAGGAAATGTGCAAACCTACCAACTTCATTGAAATTTGTTTCTGTTTTCTTTCTCTAGTGCCTCACTACTTTGCAAATGCTTTTTGTAAGCAAACATTTGAACAGATATTCATATGTCAGTTTCTATGCTTTTTTTGCCTAATAAGTCCATTTATAATAACTTCTCCCTTTTCTCTCACTGTAAAGCACATCTTGGGCTCATTTTCTCCTAAAACCATTCAGACGAAAATTAATTTTATTGCAAAACCTGGGAATTTAGATCAAGACCTCTGACATTCATTAAGAAAACTAAATTCTTACGACATTTAGAAAGTGGAGAATTTTGGCATCTGGAATCTGGATATGTATGCATTTTTCCAATCAGTATATTAAGAGAGCCTTCCTTGATATTTTTGATTCCTTCCCTCCCCTCCCCCTCTGTTTAAGGGGGAGCTGGCTGCCTGTTTCATGCGATAAGAATAGATTGTCCATCTGCTTTTTGTTCTGCAATGTTTTGCTAAGGTCTGATCTCATTTCCAGGGTCAGGAGATTCCCTTATGAACTCTGCTACTTATCTGAGAAATCTCTTTTCTTTTGTCTTCCCCTGGATCTCCTTAGAAAGCCGTTCAGTCGTGCCACCTTGGCTGCTGAATGTTGCGTGGTGTTTTTATTTTTATTTTATTTTTTCCTTAGATCTTTTCCCCAGCTAGCCAAATACGCGGGATTTGGTTATGGTTCAGCATCTTATCGGAACTTGGAAAATGAGGTGTGAGATAGTTGTGTTGTGTTGTGGGGCAAGGCCCCAAAGAATAACCCCAGCAGCTCAGGGCAGGTGTAGCAGCCACAGTGGCCATAATAAAGAACTTTGAAGAGCTGTCATGAGGGAAACAGCCACAAATCCATGTTTTTGCTGACCTAGAGAAGAGAATTCTCTCTGAATTTTCTGCTTGGCTTCCAAAGCAGTACATTCCTGTAAAATGTCTGAGGGAGAATAAGAAGGGACGAGGCTCTCAAAAAAAACCCTCCCTTTTTAAGTCTTCTCCCTCCTGCATCCAGTTTTGATCGCCATGATGTAAAAAAGATGTTGAGGCACTTGAAGGAGTGCAGAGAAGAGCAACAAGGATGATTAGGGGACTGGAAGCTAAAACGTATAAAGAACGGTTGCAGGAACTGGGTATGTCTAGTTTGATGAAAAGAAGGACCAAGGGTGGTATGATAGCAGTCTTCCAATGTATGAGGGGCTGTCCCAAAGAAGAGGGAGTCAGGCTATTCTCCAAAGCCCCTGAAGGCAGGACATGAAGAGCCTTGGTGGTGCAGGCTGTTAAACGGCTAGCACTTAGTTCCAGCTGCCTGCAATTAGTGCAGGCTCAAATCCCACCAGGCTCAAGGTTGACTCAGCCTTCCATCCTCTCGGGGTAGGTAAAGTGAGGACCCAAGATTGTTGGGGCAATAAGCTGACTTTGTAAAAATGTCGTAATAAGCAGGCATATACAATGGAATGAAGGCTATTGCTGAGCGCATTGGGTTGTGCTCCAAAAATTGTAAGCCGCCCTGAGTCTCCGGAGAAGGGCGGCATATAAATGTGAATTTTAAAAAAAATAAGAAGCAACGGATGGAAACTAAAGAAGGAGAGAAGCAACTTAGAACTAAGGAGAAAGTTCCTGGCAGGAAGAACAATTCACCAGTGGAACAACTTGCCTTCAGAAGTTCTGGGTGCTCCATCACTGGAGGCTTTCAAGAAGAGATTGGACAGCCACTTCTCCATGATGGTATAGAGTTTCCTGCTCCAGCAGGACGTTGGACTAGATGACCTCCAAGGTCCCTTCCAACTGGGTTATCCTGTTACACCCCTGAGAAAATGTGACATCCCTATGTTGTTGTTTCCCGTTGGGAATTTCAAATGTAGGAGACACTGTCCGCCCTCTCTCCACTCCAAAGCATTCTGCTGCTCCATTTGATTGTTACCCAGTGCTCTTTTGTCACCCCCAACAACAACATCTTGAGAACTGAAGGTCATTCATCTCAACATCTGGATCTCATGGACTTCTATCTCCCTTTGAGGTCCGCATTCCTGACCTGGTTTGTTCCTGGGGGAACCGGCTGTTTACCAGTCTCCTTCTCCAGCCCTGGGACAGAAGTGCCTCAAGACAAGACCGTCTCCTTCCGCCCACCTCGTCATCCGGGTTGGAAGCTTCTGTCGTCCAGGTTCAAGAAGGGTGGCCATCATCCCCTCCTTGCCCTGGATGGGAGCGGGACTCGGCATCTGTTTCTTATTCTGAGATCTTGCCCTCTCCCTCTCCTTCGACGGCTCTCCTTTGATATCTTCTTTTAAAGTTTGTTCCTTTTGTCAGTGGGTGGCTGTTAGGAGGTGTTAACATGCACTGGGCAGATTCTGGATCTCTAGTGGCCACATGAGAGATTCCACAAAGTCTTTTGTTTCCAGTTGTTTACCTTAATAGTTGGGCTCATCCTTGGGCATATTTCTCCTTTCTTTCTTTCATTCTTTCTTTCTTTCTTTCTTTCTTTCTTTCTTTTTTCTTTCTTTCTTCTTTTCTTTCCTTCCTTCCTTCCTTCCTTCCTTCTTTCTTTCTTTCTTTTTTTTCAGTAATATACTGTATGAAATAACCTGAGACTCAATCTGATTCCAAGTACGAAGTTGGAGCAGAACTTGAACTCTGAACGTCACAATGGCCTTTCCAAAAAGCGTCAAATTCCTCCAATCAATAAGGGAGAATACCTCAGGGTTGAAACGAGGGGGTCCTTTGGTGCTCTCTCAGTTTGGCTGTTTCCTTGCAGACATTTCCTGAGCCAAGTAGGTAACATCGTCAGTTCTACCTAGCTCATGCCTACCTACATTTAGCACTGATAAAGTTACCTAGTTGAGTCAGGAAACATCTGCAAGAAAACAGCCAAACTCAGAGAGCACCAAGGACCCATCAGCCCTCTTCCTCCTCCTCCTCCTCCTCCCAGCAAACCCCTCTCCCTTCTAGTACTGATGATCTTTTTTTTAAATTACATTTATATGCCACCCTTCTCCAGATACTCAGGGGCTTACAGTCTTTGGAGCACAACCCAATGCGCTCAGCAATAGCCTTCCTTCCATTGTATATGCCTGCTTATTACTAAGTGGCATTTTTACAAAGTCAGCTTATTGCCCCCAACAATCTGGCTCCTCATTTTACCTACCCCGAGAGGATGGAAGGCTGAGTCAACCTTGAGCCTGGTGGGATTCGAGCCTGCAGTAATTGCAGGCAGCTGGAATAAGTGCTAGGCGTTTAACAGCCTGCACCACCAACGCTCTTACCTAGTTGGGTCATGAAATATCTGCAAGAAAACCACCAAGGATCTCCAGAATATTTGTGTGTGTGTGTGTGTGTGTGTGTCTGAGAGAGAGGGAGGAGAGAGAGAGAGAGAGAGAGAGAGAGAGAGAGAGAGAGAGAGAGAGATTTCATCTTTACTTCATTCCCTACCCTCCTCGTACAGAAAGAAGAAAAGACCTCATTTTCTTTCTTTCTTTAAAAAAAAAGAAAATAGTCATAAAAATGTATTATTGGGACAGGCAGCTGGTTAGGTCCCCTTTCTCTCTCTCCCCCACCTGCCCACCTGGGTTTATCTAAAAATCTTCCCCTTTTGCAAATATAAAATATCTCGCCCAGCCCTTGAAGGATGTTGGGGGTGTGCGGCTGAATCCTGCTTCTGTTCAAGAGGGGAGGCAGGTGGCTTATCTCTCTTTGTATGTGAAGAATGGAGTTAATTTGAAGAGAAAAGGCACATGGGAGGAGTAGGCAGGCGCTGACAGGGTGGCTGCACCCTGGAGCCCCTTCACCCGGCCACCTGCAAAAGTCGCCTCTGCCAGTAGCCTGGCACTCAGGAACAAGCCCTGATTGTTAATTCATATCCCTATCAGCTCTCGCAATCTTCCGCTTGATTTGTCTAAAGGCAGAGCTCACCAAGCATTGTCTGTTTGCAGGGGACGGACAGAAATAATTTGCTCCATCCAAGGTTGGATTCATTGAAGGGAGAACCTGCCTTCAAATCTCGGGTTTTTCTGCAGCCGGTCCTTCCGGAGAGCAGTCATTCCCAACTCATTGTCCCAGTTGGCGAGTGTTCTTGACCTAGGCTTCCCCAAGATCATGAAGCCAACTCCTCGTCCTGATAAAACCCCTTTTATTTAGGTTAAAGGGCATTCCTCTCCAGCAAAGTCCCGGCCAACAGCCTTTCAAAAGGTTTCACCACTATAGACCTTGATCAGGCTTGGAGTGTTGCCAAGCCGATATCTTCCAAATGCCCCATTGTAGCAGCAATTACTTGGCCAGAAGTCAGGAATGGATCTTCACCCTCATGGATTGAGCTAATTGTCTCCTGCAAACCCCACTCCCCTTTTGCTCCTCTTTATTCCCTATGGGAGGGGCCATTCACTGTCCAACTGTGGCTTTAATCCCAAGTCGACTCTTGTTCCTTAGCTTGTTCCCTTCTTCTGGCAGCTCTGCACATGAGCACCCTGAGAACAGGCTCCAGCTGTTCTTCTTCCCCACTGATCTCCAACTCCAAAGGCAGCTGATAACTGTCGGACGGCCCTGGCCCCATCTCTGCCTCTGACGCAGAGCCCTCATCAGAGCCTTCCCCAGACTCCAGGACTGGCCCATGTTCCTCCCCAACCTCCTCACTGTCCAAGTCTGCCACCAGCTCCGCTGACTGCTGGCGGGCCACAACAGCAAGAAGAAACGTCATCCAGGGCCGGAAGGAACCTTGGAGGTCTTCTAGTCCAACCCCTTTGCTCAAGGCCAAAGACTTTAATGCCATCCCTGTCAAATGGTTGTCCGTTTTTGAAATTCTCCAGCGATGGAGCAGCCACAACTCTGAGAGGACAGCTATTCCATTGATGAATTGTTCTCAATTTCTCCTTAGTGGTAGGTTGGATCTCTCTTTAATGATCTTCCACCCATTGCTTCTTCTTGTCCTGCCCTCAGATGCTTCAGAGAATAAGTCAATCTTCTCTGTGAGACTCTCAATACCGGAAGATAGCAATAGCCATATCCCTTAGATTTACATCCTGCTTCACAGTGCTTTCCAGACCTCTCTAAATGGTTTACAGAGTCAGCCTCTTGCCCCCAACAATCTGGCTCCTCATTTTACTCACTTCGGAAGGAGGAAAGGCTGAGTCAACCGTGAGCCTGGTGGGATTTGAACTGCCATACTGCAGGCAATCGGCAGTCAGCAGATGCTATCATATCAACCCTGGTCCTTCTCTTTGATAGACTAGACATACATTGTTCATTAAGAGCGGTTGCTATCCACTCTCCATGGTTCAGAAGTTCACATCTTAGATAGACACAGATTAACAGAGTTGGAAGGGACTGTGTAGGTCATCTAGTCCAACCCCACACCCAAGAAGGAGACCCTACACCATTTCTGAGTGAGGGCAGTCCAGTCTCTTCCAGGGATGAAGCTCCCACAACTTCTGAAGGCAATTTCTGTTCCATGGGTTGATTGCTGTCCCTGTCAGGAAATTCCTCCTTATTTCCAGGTTGAATCTCTCCTTGTTCAGTTTCCATCCATTATTCCTTGTCCGGCCTTCGGGGGCTTTGGAGAATAGCTTGACCCCTTCCTCCTCTCTGTGGCCCCTCAAATATTGGAAGATGCTCTCCTGTCTCCCCTGGTCCTTCTCTTCAGTAGATTAGAAAGGGTCTCCAAGGTCCCTTCCCACTCTGATTACATTCTAGGGGCTTCGTGAAAAGTCCAACCTGCATTTCTCTGACTGTTTCTGAAAATGCTCCATCCCCAAAGGAGGCAGTTTTGAGTTCGGTTTTTCAACGATTTCTCCAGCCAACAAGCCCTCAACAAGTTACAAAGCTGGGGAAAGTTTGCACGTGGTGATAGATGAGCCTTTGATTAAAAACAACCCATTGGGATCTTTATGAATAGCTTTAATCTTGAAGGTCAGGCAAGCAAAGCTATTTTCCTCCTCCACTCCTTTACAGCCAGGCCTGCCTTCCTTCCTTCTTTCCTTCCTTCCTTCCTTCCTTCCTTCCTTCCTTCCTTCCTTCCTTCCTTCCTTCCTTCCTTTCTTCTCTTGGAACAAAGTCGCATTCGTTGTATGCCAGGCCCCCTCTAATGCCCGAAAAAATCAGAGCAGGTCATCAGCAACAGACAGGAGTGAAACTCCCCAGTTGCTTTGGTTCTTCCAATCTCTCCCAGTCAATATTCCACACGTCTTGCCAACTCCTTGTCAGCTACTGACAAGGAGATTTCCAGATCGCGGTGTGACAAGTTAATTAAAAAAGCCAACAAAAGAAAAAAAGAAAGGAAAGAAGAGAGAAGAGAGAGAGAGAGAGAGAGAGAGAGAGAGAGGCACCGATCAGAGGAGACTAAACTTACAAACTGGATTAGTCATTGGCAGGGTGGAAAGAGGGCTGTGCTCAGGGCGAAGATTTTTTTCAAGAGTTGGGAGTTTCTTTTTATTACCTTGTCCCTTCCTTTTCAGGGAAGGTTGGCAGTTTAGGAATAAGAGTGAATTGCATTGATGGATTGTGCACTTTGGTCTGTTTTTCTGCTGGGGAGAAAGATAGGCGGGGGAGATATTTCTCAACTGGGCAGAACTAGATTTAATCAGAGTCCCTCGAAATAGCTTCCCCACAGTATTAAAATCATGCTGACAAAAAGTCAAAAATAAACACTGGGAAGTGAGTTTTGAAATAATTCTGGACACCCATTGAACTGTAGATGGAAATCAACAAAGCTGTAATAGTTCACTGCTTTTATTATATAAATCATCTGTCTTTCTATCACTATCTCCACATCTATTATCTCTCTATCATCTCTCTCTATCTCTCTATTTATCTCTGCCTCTCTGCCTCTCTTTCTAACTCTAAATAAACACTGGGAGTGAGTTTTGAAATAATTCTGGACACCCATTGAACTGTAGATGGAAATCAACAAAGCTGTAATAGTTCACTGCTTTTATTATATAAATCATCTGTCTTTCTATCACTATCTCCACATCTATTATCTCTCTATCATCTCTCTCTATCTCTCTATTTATCTCTGCCTCTCTGCCTCTCTTTCTAACTCTCTTTCTATTATCTCTCTATGATCTATCTATCTCTATTTATCTCTGCCTATCTATCTATCTATCTATCTATCTATCTATCTATCTATCTATCTCCATCTCCATATATATTATCTCTCTCATCTCTCTCACATTTCTATTTACCTATGTCTCTGCCTATCTATGATCTATCTATCTCTTTCTCTCTATTTCTCTCTGCCTCTTATCTACCTACCTACTTACCTACCTACCTATCTCTTCCATTTCTATTCGCTCTCATCTCTCTCTCATTTCTATCTATCTCTCTGCCTCTCTACCTTTCTACCATCTGTCTCTATCTCCATATCTATCTATTATATATCCTATCTATCTATCTATCTATCTATCTATCTATCTATCTATCTATCTATCATCTATCTAAATTTGCACAAAATAAAACAGTATCACTCCAGGGAGTTGCATCTCGACAGCACCCCGTTCATGGTAACCAAATTCTCCAGTATTGTATTCTTGCGTTTCCATGATGATCCCACAGGGTAATGTGGAAATCAAAAACAGCCAGTCACCAGAGTGACACAGCGGAGATTAATGTCAACTTTTATCTGTCACTTTGACGAGCTCTCCCGTGCAGGCATGAAATTTTAAAGGTGCCGTGTCAAAACAAAATGAAAAAGCAGTAATGTTCCCAATCTAGCATTCTCAGAGGGATAGGAGGGAAGGAGAAGGATACGGAGAAATCAATTTAATGATCGAGAGCTGGGATGGCTGACTTTCTTCTGCTGCCTCCTTCCATCACTGACTTGGAAATCCTTGCAAGTTTCATTTCTTGATGCTAAATCTAAATGCCCTTGGAATGTCCTAAATATCCCTCAACATCATTGTAGAATAAGCAAATTGATATTTCCTCAAGCTATGATTATTACTACCCCTTTATCTGATTTCCTAATTGTGTCTTCCCTTGACAAAGAACCTGCAGATGAATTGGGACTATAACTCCCAGAATTCCTAGACAGTAGGTGTGTTTCTTTTTTGTTGGCATCCAAAACACCGAACAGAAAATTTCTCCTTCATTCCAGGTTGGTTCTTTCTTTGCTTAATTTCTACCCGTTGCTTCTTGTCCTGCCTTTAGGTGCTTTAGAGAATAGGTTGAGCCCCTCTTCTTTGGGGCAGCCCCTCTGTTAAGTTTGCATGAAGAGACAGACGCGGAGTGCTTCAAGCTCTTTGTTTATTAGTGACTACAGCTCAGAACGAAACCCACTTTGGCTGGGCTGCGGCTGCTACCATAACCAGCAGCGCGGCTGCCAGCCAATCAGAGTGCAGGGTTTTTCCGCACTTTTAAAGCAATCATTTTCCATAATTTTACAAGAACAGTTCAAACTAAACCAATGACTTTAAACCTGCATACATAACACCCTCAAATACTGGAAGACTGCTGTCATAACACCCCTAGTCCTTCCTTTGATTAGACTAGATATACCCAATTCCTGCAAATGTTCTTTGTACCTTTTAGCCTCCAGTGGCCTAATCTAATTTAATCTAACCTAATCTAATCTAAATACAACATAACACAATCTAGACTACCATAATTAATAACTGATAAGTAATTAATAAATTACCATAATCCAGAGGCCATCAGACTGGTAAAGAACCTCTAGCCAGCCATGTGCAGCAGCTGCCAAAAGAGTCAACATAAAGTTCTAGGCTGCATAAACAGAGGGAGAGAATCAAGATCACGTGAAGTGTTAATAGCATTTTATAATGCCTTGGTAAGGCCACACTTGGAATATTGCATCCAGTTTTGGTTTCCACGATGTAAAAAGGATGTTGAGACTCTGGAAAGAGTGCAGAGAAGAGCAACAAAGATGATTAGGGGACTGGAGGCTAAAACACATGAAGAACAGTTGCAGGAACTGGGCATGGCTAGTGAAGAGGACCAGGGGAGACATGATAGCAGTGTTCCAATATCTGAGCTGCTGTCACAAGGAAGAGGGAATCAAATTATTCTCCAAAGCACCAGAGGGCAGGACAAGAAGCAATGGGTGAAAACTAATAAGAAGAGAAGCAACTTAGAACTAAGGAGAAATTTCCTGACAGTGAGAACAATTTATCAGCGGGACAACTTGGCTCCAGAAGTTGTGAATGCTCTAACACTGGAAGTCTTTAAGAAGAGATTGGACAATCGTTTGTCTGAAGTGGTGTAGGATTTCCTGCCTAGGCAAAGGGTTGGACTAGAAGACCTCCAAGGTCCCCTCCAACTCTGTTATTCTAATTCTATTTTGATTTCCCACAATGCCCCAGCCTTGAGGCGTTGTGGGACAGAGCCCATCTCCCTTCTCTTCAAAAGTAGTCTTGTGCTACAGGGGATTCCCAAGAAGGCAACTATTATCCAACTTTCTTGGAGGATCCCACGTTTTGAGGAATAGCTGCACCCCAAATAGAGAGCAGGGAAGAAGAGAAGACAACCATTTTTAAAAATGGAAAATGCTTGGCTGTCTTTGAACGGCAAATTGCTGTAGCGCATTAAATATTAAACATATAAAAGGCACTCTCTGTTTTTTGTAATTAAAACTCCTATTTCATATTTCACAGGTCACTATGGAGAGGTTGCAGGGTCATCTACGAAGTTTCTGGGGTCCCTTGTTTGGAGATAAAGTCTGTGGAAAAAGGAAGGAAGGAAGAGGTGCATTTGTGGTCATTGTTTTGACACACTAGGCTCTTAATTTCTTCTTCTCTGCTTTAAATTCCTCACTGTGGTATGTATATAAATGCTGGGCAGAATTCTGTCTTACAAGAGCTTAGGAAAAAAATTCCCCTTACAAAATACCAGTTGTAAACTACTTCTTTCAGGACCGTTGTAACTTTGGGCAGTTGGTAAATGAACAGTTAGAAGTCAGGGTCTACTTGTAGGTCTTGCTACCTTAAAATAAATTATTCCATCTCACTAGCAATTGATACTCAAAAATCTTCATTTTTGAGCATTCCCAGAGCAACTTTGGTTGGCTGCTTCTCTAATTTACCGCTTATCACCCCAATCCCTGATTTCTTAAAATTGCAAACTTTACCCTTAACCTTAGTGGCGTGGTAGATACTGATATTATATTCAACAAGCCTGAGATTTTGCAGGACATTAACAACGGGAGCACACAGTTACAATGTTCCTTGCTTTATCTAATTATTATTTATTTCTTAAATAAGATCCCTGCTTCTAATGCACTGAAGGCTGGAGAGCAGGGCTAAAGTTCTGAGAATATTGCTACATTAAATGTTGGAAGATGAGCTTTGAACTGCTTGGGGTTTCAGTGCCATCTACTGTTTGTTGCTAACAAGGACCATTTTTTCCTTCTCTCTCTTCCTTTTCCAGAAAACCTCCACAAACCTTTTCTTCAGTATGGATGGTGTTATTAAGGACTTCTTACCTGGTTCAGAGAACAACCCAAAATGTTTCTTAATTCTGCCTTGGTGCATTATGCATTCCCAGGAGGGAGGGAGGGAAGGAAGGAAGGAGGGAGGGAGGGAGGGAGGGGGGGGAGGGAGGGAGGGAAGGAAAGAAAGAAAGAAAAAAAGAAAGAAAGAAAGAAAGAAAGAAAGAAAGAAAGATTCTTAACAGTTTTCTTTCATGATCCTGTTGGAGATACAGTATGTTATTGAATTAGTTTATATCCATCTCAAGGAAGGAAGGAAGGAAGGAAGGAAGGAAGGAAGGAATATTCTTATAAGTTTTTTTCATACAGTATATTACACTGAATCGATTTATAACCTCAAGAGGAGAAGGAAGGAAGGTTGGTTCTTAGAAGTTTTTTTTTCATACAGTATATTACTGAATAGGTTGATAACCTAAAAGAAGGAAGGAAGGAAGGAAGGAAGGAGGGAGGGAGGGAGGGAGGGAAGGAAGGAAGGAAGGAAGGAAGGAAGGAAGGAAGGAAGGAAGGAAGGAAGGAAGGAAAACCCTTTGCATGCTGGGTTCTGATTGAACCAGGCAAGGGCCCCTAACTTGCCTGGAGATGGGAAATTCTATCGCTTCGGTCTTCTTCTCAGGAAAAAACATGCCACCACGAGACCAGAGACTCCAATTCGCAGCGTGTGAGCCCAAGAGCAAATTCCCCAACACTTCCAAGATGTCAGAGGTGCAATTCACAAGCTGAGAATAGATCAAAGCCTTACTTTGAACTCTCCTAAATAATGACAACGGGGGGGGGAGCGCCGTTGGCATTTCTGGAAGCCTCTCCCCGTGCCAGGATCACAAAGTGCCTCTTTGATTGTCTAAATGAGACAAGCTGCATTTCAACGCCAGCAACAGAAGACTGGCAGGTTCTGGGCTACAAACCCCCAGGGTTATTTTCTCCTTCCTGAACAAGCAAGGAAGCTACTGTAAGACGGGGGGGGGGGTGTCCCAAAACGGAAGCATCTCACCGGCTTCTGTGATTAGACTGGAAAAAATCTGGGCAATCCCAAGATGGCAGCAGAGGTACAGAAAGGGACGGGTCTCCAGTGCATCAGATGGCTAGCTGGGTTTTTTCCTTTGTCTTTCCAGGCCAAAATATTTTACCAATGAAAGAGAATACTGGATGAGGTCCTTGGTGCTCTCTGAGCCTGGCTGTTTTCTCGCAGACGTTTCATTACCCCACTAGATAACATCATCAGTGAGGTTGGAAGAGAGGAGGAGGAGGAAGACTGTGGGATCCATGGTGCTCTATAACCTTGGTTGTTTCCTTGCAGACATTTCATTACCCAACTAGATAACATCATCCATGCCAGAAGGGAATGGTGTTATGATTTATTAATGGTAATAATATTACTGTCATTATGTTAACAGGCCAATCCGTTTGCATATCATAATTATATAACAAAGAGCTTTTGTTTACATGGGTTATCCTTATCACTACTTATCCTATTAAAAATAAAAATGGAGGCATTCTTGGAATATGTATTTATTGGATCATGTAAAAAAGAAGAACGTGCAGCCCAATGGGTATCAATGTCGGTATTTTTCGGGGTGGGGGAAAACACCCTGCATTTTGTTTAACAAAACATAAAACGAGAAGGGCAGCTTGGTTTGGCAATAACCCTCACAGTCTGGCGAATAAGATTGGCCGCCAATAAATGTAATAAATTAAAAAGAAAATTTATGTTGCATGGGGGGGGGGAGGAAAATGTCACATTTCCCTCCTTTCAACCCCAAAATCTCAGAGCCTCGCCAAATAGGAGAAGGCCTTTCCAACAGTCCAGGCAGGGCAGAATTCGGCCCCCTATTTATAGGAGCCTCTATTCCGAAACCGAAACCAACATCCCCATCCTGCCTTTTTGCCGCCCCCCCCCCCAAAATGGTGCCACCCAAGCGACCCTCCCGGACGCCCGATTGAACTTGGCCGCTCTCCCCTCCCAACCCATGTTACTCCTCCCCCGCGATGCCTGTGGCGCGGCCTAGGCGATTTGCAAGGGGGGTGGGGTGGGGTGGGTGTGAAGACCCGCCCAGCGCCCTCGGAGGTTCCGCTCTGTCCCCTCCCTACTCTATCGTCTCTCCCTCCCTACTCTATAGACCGGAAGCGGAGGCGCGGGGACCGGAAGCGGGCGCGGGGCTTCCGGGTCTGGCTTCCCGAGGGCTGGAGAAAGAGAGAGAGAGGAGGGGGCGAAGGACGCGCGGCGGGGTCGCCTAGGGAGGCCGCCCGCCCGCCCGCCATGTGAGGCTGTTTTCTCCGGGGGCAGGTGAAGGGGCGGCTCTCGTTGCGGGGGGGGGCCCTCCGGGCCTGGGTGGGAGGAGGGAAAGATATGCCCGAGAGACCCTCCACAGGTAGGAGCAGTCTACTTTTCCCGGCGCTGGTGAGCCTCGGGAGGGAGTGACGGTTGATGCGACGCGTCTGGCTGGCAAGAGAAGGACGGAGGAGAGAGGCATGGAGGAAGCATTATTATTACTATTATTATTATTCAGAATGCCCTGACAGATGCTCTGGCTGGTGGTTTCATCATTATTAACATTAATTAATTAACTTTTATTCATAAGCATGAAACTCAAGTCAACTGGACATTTAAAAATGCATCACCGATGTCATTGACTGGCACTGATGTTATTATTATTATTATTTTAAATTATTTTTCCTATATATAAAAAAGAGGAACAGTTTAATTGTCTATCTAAACAGCTTGTTGTTACAATTCGTTCCAGCACCAGAGATACAGGGTTCATTATTATAAACTTTTAATCATTAAACATGAAACTCAGGTCAACTGGACATTTAAAAATGTATCACAAATATGATTGACTGGCTCTGATGGTTGATACGGGTTGCTGCCATTATTATTATTTTATTTTATTATTATCATTATTATTTCTTCACTCATTTTTTTTATCCCGCCTTTATGACTTTGTAAGTCATTCAAGGCAGCGGGCATAGTTCATGCTGCTTCCTCCCTCTGTTTTCCCCTGCAACAACCACCCTGTGAGGTGGGCTGGGGCTGAGAGAGAGGGATAGGCCCAAAGTCACCCAGCTGGCTTTTGTGCCTAAGGAGGGACTGGATCTCACCGTCTCCTGGTTTTAGACTGGGGTCTTACCATTAGACCAAATGGGCTCTCTTGGACTGGGGGTCAAGGAAGTGGGGGCAGCCACAAACGCCCCCCCATAAGAGACCACCCTGAGTTGGGGCTCTATAAAAGAGCTCAGGGTTGACATGTGGGCTCCTTGCTGCTCTCTGAACTTGGCTCTTTCCTTGCAAACCTTTGTTACCCAATATCAGTCATTGAAGTGGGTTTTTTTTTTTTGCAGACATTTCATCACCAAAGTAGGTAACCTCATCAGTGCTAGAAGGGAGTGGGGTGTATGGAGAAAAAGAGGAGGGTTGTGGGGTCCTTGGTGCTCTCTGAGCTTGGCTCTTCCCTTGCAAACCTCGGTCATGCTTCCCCCGGGGCCTTCCCGACCGGCAAGTTCTCGACTTCTTTCCTCTTTGAAACCGGGCACTCTCTTCTCTTGCAGCTTGCTGATGAAATGGAGCCGGGGGCGACTTCTTTTCGCGTCGAATTCCCTGACTTCTGCAGCACCGTCCTGCAGAAGCTCAACCAGCAGCGCCAGCAAGGCCAGCTGTGCGATGTCTCCATCGTGGTCCAGGGCCACCTCTTCCGAGCCCACAAGGCTGTCCTGGCCGCCAGCTCCCCTTACTTCTGCGACCAGGTGCTGCTGAAGAACAGCCGGCGGATTGTCCTCCCCGACGTCATGAACCCCAGAGTCTTCGAGAATATCCTCCTGTCGACCTACACGGGCCAGCTTGTCATGCCCGCCCCGGAAATCGTCAGCTACTTGACGGCGGCCAGCTTCCTCCAGATGTGGCACGTGGTGGACAAATGCACGGAGGTGTTGGAAGGAAACCCTTCGGTCCTCTGCCAAAAGCTCAACCGAACCAGCGACCACCAGTCTCCGAGCAGTAGTAGCTACAATGGGCTGGCGGAAAGCTTTGAGCTGGGGGGAGCAGGCCAGGTGGATTTCCACAAAGCGCAGGAACTGAGGGACGGGGAAAACGAAGAGGAGAGTTCGAAGGACGAGCTGCTCTCCCAGCTGACCGAACACGAGTACCTGCCTAGCAATTCTTCCACGGAACATGACCGGCTGAGCACCGGGGTGGCCAGCCAGGATGGAGAAGAAGGTGTCAGCGACAGCACCGACTATCAGTACGCCCGGCCTCTGTATAGCAAGCCCAGCATCATGTCTCACAAGCGATGGATCCACGTCAAGACAGAGAGGTTCGCCCAGGACTGCGAAGGGGTGGAAATGCATGGTGCCTACGATGAGCACCAGGTCTCCGAGTCGGGGAACGCCGTTCAGCCGGACCGCTCGGTCGAGACCAGCATTGGGGAAGGCCTCCGGGCCAATGAGAGGAAAGTGGGGGTGGAGTTTGGGGGCCCGGCCAACGAGGGCAACTACGACGAGCACGTCGACTTCTACGGCTCTTCCATGGAAGAGTTCTCTGGCGAAAGGAACGATGGGGCGGCTCTCGGCCTTCATGGGCCAGAGGCTTCGGGTTACGGAGAAAGCGTGGACCTTCCCTCGGGGATCAAGGAGGAGGGTGCCCTCTCTGGCTTTTCGGCCACCGACAAACTTTACCCCTGCCAGTGTGGCAAGAGCTTCACCCACAAAAGCCAGAGGGACCGTCACATGGGCATGCACCTCGGGCTCCGGCCATACGGCTGCGGTGTGTGTGGTAAGAAGTTCAAAATGAAGCACCACTTGGTGGGCCACATGAAAATCCACACAGGCATCAAACCGTACGAGTGCAACATCTGCGGGAAGAGGTTCATGTGGAGGGACAGTTTCCACCGGCATGTCACCTCCTGCACCAAATCTTACCAGGCTTGCAAGATGGAGCAGAACGCTGCTAAAATGAACTAGGACCGGGGTGGGGGAGAGCAACGAATGGCTTAATCGGACGAGCGGCTGTGTCAGCACGGCCCTTGATTGGACTGTGGCTTACTTTGGGCAAGCGGAACGGCCACGTGTCCCTGCAGCCTCATGCCGGAGGCCTTGCTGCTTTTGAGGGGGTGGGTTCCAAATAAGCCCGGGGGGGGCAGGACCCCCTCTTAAGGTGTCCCAGAGGATCCCTGCCCTGAGACTGCAAACAGACCAGCCGGTTGGTGTCATGGTACTTGTTCCCTACTTACAATTCCTGCTGTTTAATTTGTGCTTTGGGTTCTCTCCGATAGGAATGCCGAGGTTGCTTCTTGCTTTGAATTCATCTCAGTAGAATTTGGATCGATTCTTTTCAGGTTCGGCGGGAGTGTATGTGACAGGGTGGCGGTTTTCTTTGGAGGCTGCTCCCCGGCTAGTGGTGTGTGAATTGAAGCTAGTGAAGTAGAGGTGTGAGCGCTTGCTTGCTGAGAAACAAAGGGTGAGTGGGTGGGTTCAGTTTGTCTCCAAAAGCACATTGCTGGATAATTTTCAAGGGCGAGACTCTTATTATCACCATCAAATTGTTAATTATTCTTATCAAATTTGTTTGCCATCCGTCTCGTGGTCCGAGGCAACTCTGAAGTTCTGTCCAACTTCTCTGAGTTCCAAGATTCTGAGTTCCATTGACTGGCAGCCCTTGTTTTGCAGGGCAGCACCTGTTTTGGTTTTTATGTGATATATGGCGATGGACACTTTAAAACCTCACTTTCTTCCTTCCCTGGTGCCTGAAGCTCCCGTGAAGCTAGTGGTGGTCTCCCAGTTTGTCTCCAAAAGCACATTGCTGGATAATTTTCAAGGCTAGACTCATCACCATCAAATTGTTAATTATTCTTATCAAATTTGTTTGCCACCCGTCTCGTGGTCCGAGGCAACTCTGAAGTTCTGTCCAACTTCTCTGAGTTCCAAGATTCTGAGTTCCATTGACTGGCAGCCCTTGTTTGTGTGGGCAAGCAGCACCTGTTTTGGTTTTTTATGTGATATATGGCGATGGACACTTTAAAACCTCACTTTCTTGTCCTTTCCCTGGTGCCTGATGCAATAGTCAATCAAACCAGCCTCTTCTTTTGACTGAGCATTTATGTCAGTTCCCCAACAGGGAGGAGAAGTGCCCTTCCCTTAGCTCAGACATCATTTTTGAGTCTATATTTTAACAACCTGCTGCAAAACCAGAAAGCAAATCACCTTTGGGCTTTGCAGTGTGTTTGTAATAACCTCCTTATTTTGTTAACCAGGCTATAGAATCTCTTTTAAACTACATTTCCTTCCAGTCGTTAAAATCTAAACAGCATCCTTAAAGCTATGCCCATATTCAGGGAATTCTCCTGAATTTCTAACTGCAGATTAATTTCATAGTCCGAAGTGGTTCCAGATCAATAATAAAGGATGCTTTATTCTTTCTCAGCCCCAACCGTTGTTCAAGAGGGAGGCAGGTTAGAATGGTTAACCACATTTGTGTTCCACCTCATTCCTGTCCTGCATTCCTAATCCAGGTTTCCATTGGTAAACCTTGGAGAGAAGATAGATCTGTACTCCTTGCTTAGGTTGGGTGTCTCTCAACCTTTCCAGATGGGTGGACTTCAACTTCCCAGAATTCCTGTCTTGGCTGGGGAATGCTGGGAGTTGAAGTCCACTCATCTTAAAATGCAGAATAACAGTTAAAAACGTTCCAAGGTTCAGAAATAACAACCTGGGCAGATTCACCCACAAAAAAGAAAGCATTTTTAAGGTAGTTGTCTCTTTTCACTGCAACCTTCTCTCTTAATTAAATATGTCCCCCTCCCTATGTTAAATAAGTTAAAACCTATCAAGTGTTGAGGTTCCTTTGTCTCTTCTTTCTCTCTTCCCATGGATAATCTTTCAGTGTCTCCGATAAGGCACTTCTTCAGCTGTCCACGGGCACGAATGGTCAACATCAGGGGTGCACCATGAATTCCGCTGTATCTGTTGCTAGAAATGGCTGCCACTGACTTGAACCCTAGAAAACATGTTGACTCAGCAGGGATCTCTTTGCCAACACTGTAATTTGCTAATGTACAGAAGCACTTTGTATTTAAAGCAAAACAAAAACAAACAAAAAATATATAATATTTTTAGAACGTGTATGCATACATATATATATTCCCTCGGTTTAATTTCTAATTCATGTCGTTTGGTCTGTTTTTTCCTATTTCTTGTTTGAAATTTTGTCAGGATGAGAAGTTTTGTGTTTACATAAGGGTGTGTACTAGCTGGATTTTGTTTTGTTTTGTTGAGGAAAAGTAAGATCCTAAGGATCTGGGTTTTTTTAGTTTTGTTTCCAAAATCAAACAGAAGCAAAAAAAAAAAAGTCACTGCCTTAGAATGTTCTGGAGGCCTTTTCTCTAATCTCTCAGAATCTCCACAATTTTTTATTTATATATACGTGCTTCCAATTGTGCAGGAACTAACTTTCCCTCAAACATACATACATACATGTATATAAATAAACGTCAAATATTATACATGTATGTTTGTTTGTTTGTTTGACGGAAAGTTAGTTCCTGTGCAATTGGAAGGCATCAACACAGGTCAAAATGCCAGAGGTTTAATCTATGGGGAAATGGTTCTCTATCTACCATTGAGCTAATGCAAAGATAGTTATGCTGCATTTTTTGTGTAATTTAATGCAGAAAGGGATTGCATACTACCCTAACGCTTCTCTTGGTAGAAAGTTGACAGTGGAAACCAGGCACAGTTACTGGAAGAACTTTGATTTTGGACGTGTAGGGAAATTCTCAACCAAACTGGATTTTCTTGGTTTTTTTTTCCTTTAAAATGTTTCACTTCTGATCCTAGAAGCTTTTTGGATGAGAACTGGAACATTTTCAAGGTTGGGGGGGAAACCAAGAAAGTCCAGTTGCCTTTTGAAAAAAAAACATCTTTGGGATATGCTTGTGCACTTTGAACGTGATGCTTCAGATAGGAACAGAGAGACAATTCTTTCATTGTTTTCCGTGTGGAATAAAACTTAAGATATTTGTCATCTGCTGGCAACAGTTCCAGGCAGAATTTGTGTGCAATTGATAGTCCTCTCTTTCCCCTCTCGAGATGGCAGTTGCAATTAAGGAAAACAAGATAAAATGCCCGAAGTGTAGAAATAGGTTATTTCCAGTTACGCCAGGACTCTGTGTGTGGTAAGGGAATTGCAGCACGCATTCCCTCTCTTGTGCTGTGCTAAATTCCAATTGTACATCTTCGTGAGTGACACCTGTCTTGCAACTAATCCAAGAGAAGGGATTGTGGAGATTTGTCAGTTCAGCGTGCTAATGAAGGGGCCGGCGTGATAATGGCACACTTGGTTTTGATCCCATCTTGCTAACACAACTAAATTTTCTCTAGGAAACGCTTTCCTTCTGCAAGGAAGGAAAACACCCCATGAATTTTACCTGCCGTTCGTTTTTGCAATCTTCCTTTTCTTCCAGATATCTGCTGCTAAACTGGGGGGCGGGGTAATCTTTTCCCCTCCATTCTGGTGCAATTTGGATAGTAATCCATACTCTGCTTTCCTGCCCATCGGCGAAGGCAAAAACTGCTGGGTTTGGGAAATCTATTCTTATTTCTAATCCTTAAAGGATTTTAGAGGCATGCTAACACAGCATGTTTCCCGAATCCAAGACTGTAAATATTATATTGTAAAATTCACCATTGGCCTCTTCGTGTTGTTGTTTTTTTAAAGGGTATCTATGTTAAACATTTTTTTTGGGCAGATGATATTTCTAAACCAGAGAGTCTATTTTTTTTAAAGAAAGATACTTGTTTTATCTAGGATAATAGAATACTAAAAACGACCCAGAAAGGATTTGTGCTTTTTTTAAAAAAAATTCAGCTAGAATCGAAGAGTTTAGCTGCTAAGCCCCAGGGGGGGAGGAGAATTGGAGGATTTAAATGTATATTAACATTTTTGATGTGTTACCTTGACATGCATCTCCTTTGCTTAAAGCCTGCATCCTAAGTTGGTTATTGCTGCTTCACCCCACCCCCTCTATAACTCCCCTTCTGGTTTTCCTCCATATTTCTAGAATAAATGTGATCTGAGGTTTCTTTGTTATTTTGCAAACAAGAAAACCTCCTTCATTCCACTACAAACATTTTGCCCGTTAAGCATCGTCACTTATAATATTTAGAACTGATCTGTGAACTGCTGTGTACTATATCACAAAGGTGGGAGGTATAATTCTGCTGTCCTTTATCATGTACAGCGTGGTTTATGTGACATTCCTGTTTCTTTGTTTTTCTTCTTATAGAAGAGTCGGTTGCTCTTTTTGTATAACATGTTTTAATAAATGTTATTGGCATTTGCTACGCGTGTTTGTTTGCACACCAAAGAAACGTGGGTAGGGAGCCAGTTTCACTGTACGTTAACGGTTGCTGATTTCTGAATAAATAGGAACTCAGTTTGGGTTGAAAGAATTCAGAAATCCGGCTAAGAGTAACATACGCCAAGGACATCTCTACATTGGACGGCAGACCTCTTCTGAAAATCGGTGAGATCTGCTGATATGAAGAAGCTGAAGATCACATGTGCTCAATCAAAGCCATCGGAAAGCTTTTGCATTGCCACGCTTAACGACCGGCGGTCAGTGGCACTTAGCTGAACCCGGCCATTCTAACAGATCACATTTAATCACTCCTTTTCAACACGGGTATCCGAATTCAGCCATTTATTTTCAAAAGGGTAACCAAATCTACCCCTATCTCAAGATGTGCTTGCCCTGCCCACAGCTGTCATAACTGGCTTTGGCCGGAGCTAATGTTTGCTTTCCAAACAAAACAGCCACCCTTCTTGCCTTCAATCTGGGGCCTCTTGGCTAAATTCCCTTTTTAAATTCAATCACGATGCCATAAGAATCTCTTTCGGTCACAAAAAAAGGACGGCGTGTTTCTCTTTCAGACACGGAGGGGGAAAGTGCACACGGAACCTGCGTACAATTCTTCCCTTTGTGTTTCACAGGTACACCCCACTGATCCCTTGGATCAAAGATGTCAAAAAATTAATCGGAGCTTGCAAACTGCTCATTTCACAGTTTCACATTTCAGGCTGAGGCAAAAGATGGAAGCATAACGAATGAATGAAACCCCCGTTGTGGCTGTTTTCAAGAAGCCCCTTCCCGCATAGTTGGCTTAAAGAGCATACCTGATACAGGCAATCTTTGGGGGAATCACATGCTCCCTGGCCACTGCAACTGTCATAAATAGGAGTCAGCTGCCATGCCTTTGAATTTTGATCATGGGGATACTGCAAAAATGGTTAACTATGAAAAAACGTTTCTTAAGTCACATTTTTAAACGAACTCTTTTCCGTGTAACATTGACCAGTCGCTAATCGAATGTTGTCAGTCGAATGTTGCTATACCTGTATATAGCAACAGTGAATATTATTTATCGGTACTTCTCGATCTGGAAGGAAGAAAAGTCTGTTTATTTTTTTAAAGCCTGTGTGCCTTTTTTTTAAACCAAAAAGAATTTTTTTTAATTATCCTAGCCCAAAAGATAATAAAGAGTGCACAGCACAGAGGTCAACAAATGTAAACACCCTGTGTGTTAACTCAAGTTGTACCTTGACGTGTCAAGGCAGAGTGACTTGTGAACTTATTAAGCCCACCCCCCAAATCTCTCCTGGGAACCCGAAGTCAGGAAGAGTTTATGATTCTAAGGACCTGATGCTGGGCTGGATCAGTTCATAAACTTTAGACACTCCCCCCCTCCAAAGTAAAAAGCATTTCCATGAACTCCACAACCCCCGCAGAGGGGAAAGGGATCAGCAGAACAAAAAACTTGATTTTGCATCCACACAAGGTGTTATATTTATTATATTTATATTATATAATATTGTATTATATATTTATTGTATTATATTTATTTTATTGAAGTTATCTTTTTTGTATAATATATAATATTGTATTGTATTACATTGCAATATTATATTATTATTTATAATAATTTTATTTTTATGATCACACTTTTTTTTAATGCAAAATCCGAATTAGACTTGCTCAGAGCAGGACACGAAATGTCCACTAGGGGCGCAAGGGAATCGATATGCGAGGCTGTCTCTCCGCGCGCATGCGCTCTCTCTTTCGCCGTCCCCCTCCCGCGAAGGGGCGAGGCCTCGGCGCTTCCTTTTTCCTCCACGCTCTCCCTGTCCTCAGCCTATGGCGCCCCGGAAGCGGAACCGCGCGTCCCCGCCTCTCTTCCCCCCCCCCGTCTGCAGGAAGGATTCGCTTCCGGGTGCCGCTGGCTGAGGGGGGGGAAGCGGCGGCGCTGGCGGCGGCGGCGGCCGGAGGGAAAGCAGCACTCGGGCCAGGGCCGAACTCCCTCCGGCGGGCCCGCCATGTGAGGAGACCCCGACGCCCCTCAGGTGAGGCGGAAGCGGGGAGGCCGCTTTTCGGGGGCCCTTTTCTTTCCGGCTTCTTCCTATACAGGTGCCCCGGTCCCTTCAGGCAGGCTCCCTTCCCTCGAGGGAGGTTTTGGTTTCATTCTTCTCCTGCCTTCGCTGCTTTGTAAGTAACTCAGGGCAGCCCATGTGGTGGCTGCCTCCTGTTATTTCCCCCGCAACGACAACCCTGTGAGGTGGGCCGGGCTGGAAGGGAGGGGCTGGCCCAAAGTCACCCAGCTGGCTTTCATGGCTAAGGCGGGACTAGAACTCCCTGTCTCCTAGTGATTGGCTAAAGTCAACCCACTGGTTTTCCTCCCTAAGGTAGGACTAGAACTCACCATCTCCTGGCGATTGGTCCAAAGTCACCCAGCTGGCTTTCCCAACTAAGGTGGGACTAGAACTCGCGATCACCCACTTTCTAGTCTGCTGGCATTCATTAGTTTGCATCCCTGCCTTCTTCTCTAGGTCCCCAGGCGACCTATTGTAGAACCTCCTCTGCCAACAACTGGGGGTAGTGGTGAAGGCACCTAGCTAGAAGCCAAGAGATTGTGAGTTCTAGTCTACTGGGAACCAGGCTAATGCATTATTTTATGCCATGCATTAATGCATGCATTAAAATAATGCATTAATGCATTGTTTTATCCCACCCTACCTATCTTATATCTATATCTGTCTGTCTGTCTGTCTATATCTATCTATCTATCTATCTATCTATCTATCTATCTATCTCTGTATCTATCTATCTAATCTTATTATCTATATCTATCTAATCTTATCTATCTATGTCTATGTCTATATCTATCTATCTATCTATCTGTCTATCTATCTATGGCACATAAATCAAATCAAATACTCCTGCCTCCTGTTTTCCCTGTAGAAATGATCCTTTGCGATGGATATACCTATAACACCCTGGTTAGGAAGGCAGGTATACGGATGAGGGTTTTCTTAACCACTGCATCCCTGCTAGCTCTTCATACCCCAATCCCATAACTGTTTTACTTTTATTCGATATCGTCCACCACTCTGGAGCCTCCTGTTGAGATGGGCAGCTAATAAAGCGTGGGATATTTGTTTAGTGAAACCTTTCTGTACTACAGGGTCTCCTTTCCCTTGTGTCTAGTTGGAGGGGTCCCTGCTTTGGGTCTGGAAATGATGACCTCGTTTGGAATTTTGCTGCTAAAAAAGACTGGGTACTAATAGGTGAGGCGATGGGGAACAGAGAGAAGAATGCAGCAATTGATGATGGGTGGAACTTTGTTTATAAATAAACCTCCCACAGGTCTGTGTATCCGAGTTCTACATTGGAAAAAGCGACAGAGTGAGGCAGAGCTAATCATAAGAGGCACTTCAAGAAGGCAAAGGAGGAAGAATCTCAACATTTATAGAAGTAAAAATCTCACATGGAACTTTGCTGCCCCCTTCTAACTTCAAGGCCTTGTTATGCTCTCAGATCTCAGAAGCGGTTACTTGTTGTCAGAAAGTTGCACTTGGTTTCCCTTTTTCAGGCACCCGTTGGCTTTCTTCATACCTCCTACCCATTTCACTGCTCAGGTCATATCTGACGATACTTAGATGATGTCAGTGAGTCTCTGCTAATTTAATCCTTGGTGTGGAAGTGAGATCACAGCCCTTATTTATAGACCACTCTAGAGAAACTGAGGTAGTGGGTAAGGTACATAAATAAAACTGTACAGGTAGCCCACAACCTACAACCACCATTGAGTCCAAAATGTATGTGGCTGAGTGAGATGTTTGTTAAGTGAGTTACTGAACTGAAAAAGTACATTGAATCTTTCTTGTTAGTATAACTAACGTTTGGGTTTGTAATATATAAGCCAGGATTGAAAGTGTATGTCACTTTAAGAGTAGCCGGAATGTGATTGGCTGTGGCTACAGCAACCGGCCCTAAGATGGAGCCAGAAACCTGGTTCTCTCTCCCTGCTCTCTGCTCTATCTCTGTGTTGATTGCCTACTGTTTATGGTTCTCCGTGTTTTGAATTCGACTATTGGTTGTAAGTTTGCTACTATTTTGACAAACTACGAACTGTGCCTGCTGATTAGTAAGGACAAGGACATATTGATATTTGGAATAACATTAAGATACTGAGTGACTTGTTTTGTGTATGACTCGGACTGTTTTTGGACTCTGCTAAATCCTCACTGATAGTAAAACCAACTTTTCCTGTATTCAGTTTACTCCTCGTGTCAAGTGTCTTATTCATTGTCCCTCTACTCATGCTTTCCTGGCTGCACTCGTTTCTCCTCACAGAGATATATACTAACATTTCTTACAGAAAAACATCAACATAAGAACATGGATAATCATGGATGAGCACTCTCGTTTAATAGTGCAGATCTCCTTTTCAGGTCTTAGCAACTTTGCAATGCAAAATTAAAGTCACGAGCTGGCCTGTCTACACCTAACTTTTACATATAATAGCTTGGAAGGACTAGTTTCAGATAATCAACACTCTTTCTCCTTTGCCATGTGGAGGTGGGTCTTGACAGCAATGGCTCGCAAATACCATTTTAAGGTTTGGTTGGTGCCATCTGCCTGTACTGACGTGTGTACACAGGATAAGTTCTCTGTTTTATAGGCATTTCTTCAGAAATGGTATTTACGTACTTGTAAAATATGTGGAAGTTTAAATAAAAGCAAGGTACATATGTTCAAGGTCGCTTTATCTACTGTGAACATTGATTTGCTCATATGGGGCTCCGCAAAACTGCGCTGTTATGAAACCCTTCATCCACTCTAAAATTATGGGGGTTTTTTGCACACCTGTCCTTGTTCTGTAATCTTTCCATCTTGCTGCTTTTTTAGATATATTGAATACAATTTCCAGAGTTCAAAGTTATTGCTGATTAAGATTCCAGGGAATTACAGTGAAAAACAGCTGGAGGCCTCAGCTTGGAGAGGCTGTTAATATATGTTTCTTTAAAAAGTGAGCTGGCCAGAATAAAGATGAGATCATCTTTTTAAAAAAATCTCATGATTCAGATAGATAAGGCTGTACCCACACTGGAAGATGAGAGAATAAATTAAATTCAATCCCAATTAGTTACTTTGCTATCACTTAGAATCAGCAGTATGAGCCAAATCATCTCTCCAGTGGCTTGGCATAGAAATTATTGTTAATTTTTTCTCTGCTACATTTTATTTTATTTTTAAGTGATGGCTTGTGTGTGGAAAGGAAGCACTTTTGTTAGCCTTCTGGAATGGTTTGGGGAAAACTGTCTTTACCCGCAGCAAAAATTTTGACATAACTTGTTATTCTGTCAACTAAGATGGTTCAAATTGTTGAGAAATTCTGTTTTGGAGTCACGAGATGGAAGGAAGTTGCAAGATTCTTTGCCTCTTAATGTTGCATGACCTGCTAATGTACATCAACAGTACTTGAGGTCAGCTGCCCATACAGCCTTCTTTCAGACAACATATTTCCATTCTGCACTGGAAATGGCTGCTTGATTGATGACAGATTTCCACCCCATCCTTGTTCTCTTCTCTCTGTCATCTTTCTTTTTTGGACAATCTATTGTTCTATTCTCGTGTTATTTTTCATTGTTTATTTTATTGTTCTGTTATCTTCTGTTCTAAGCGGTGGGGTGGCCTAGAAGTAAAGATGTTCACCTCACACTAGAAAGGTTGAGAGTTCAATCTTAGCAGCGACCGATGTTTTTCTATCAGGGCACAAAGAGAAAATATCTTCTGCGAACTCTGCGTAGGTGTCAGGAAGGGCATCCGGCCAGTAAAGGCTCAGCCCCGATTCCTTATGCAGATTGCAGGGTCATAAAAATAGGTAGGTATGGTAGATAGATGATAGTTACGGTAGATATGATAGAAGATTAATTAGATAGATAGGTAGGTAGGTAGGTAGATAGATAGATAGATAGAGTAGAGTAGATACGGTAGATGATAGATACATTAGATAGATGATAGATACAGTAGGTGGATGTGATAGAAGATAAATAGACAGACAGATAGACATCTTCTGTCTATAATCTTTTCATTTCTTCATTTTTACTGTTGTCAGCCACCTAGAGTAGCCCTGCAGTGAGATAGGCACCAAATAAATGTAATAGATACCGTGTTTCCCCGAAAATAAGACACTGTCTTATATTTTTTTTGGCTCCCAAAAACACACTAGGTCTTATTTTCGGGGTAGGTCTTATATATTTATGGTGCCAAATAGTGGGTGTGAGTGTGTAGGGGTGTGTGTGTTTCGCGGGTGCACGGTTGCTCCCTGAAAAGTCTTCCTGGAACTGGAGATTTACACTAGGTCTTATTTTCGGGGTAGGTCTTACATTAGGGCAGGTTTAGAAAATAGTGCTAGGTCTTACTTTCGGGGTAGGTCTTATTTTAGGGGAAACATGGTAAATTAGTTCCTCTATTTTTTGCATTCTTAGTACGGCCAGCACAACTTCTAATGGCTTTACTAATTCCCAGTATTTGAAGAAGAGACTCAGTGTGCTAATCTGAGGACGTGTGAATAGTTCTGGGTCATGTGAGAAGTGCCCATGTTCTCCATAGGAGATTGCGGTATCAAACTGCAGGCTCCCCCTCCCCCTCATCCAGCAACTCAGTGTTGGGGGAATTAATTCCCTCCCACTTCGCACATGTCTCATAAATGTAATTTGCTGTCTTGAATCCCGGGTAAAACTTGCCACCTCTTGTATTTTTATTCTCATCAACTTGCAGATCGTATGCAGTGCCAAGTGAAAAATCGCATCCCCGGCCACAAACGGCTGGTGGGTTTTTTTTTTCCTTTCTTTTCTCCCCCCCCCAAGTCGTGCATTTCGAATTCTGATTTTGCGAACGCTCTTTTTGTGTCCTTCTTTTTTTGCAGGTTACACCTTGGGCCAGGAGACATGGACAGCAGCAGCTTCATCCAGTTTGACGTTCCCGAATACAGCAGCAGCGTCCTGAGCCAGCTGAACGAACTCCGCCTGCAGGGCAAGCTTTGCGACATCGTCGTGCACATCCAGGGCCAGCCGTTCCGAGCTCACAAAGCTGTCTTAGCCGCCAGCTCTCCCTACTTCCGCGACCATTCAGCCCTGAACACCATGAGTGGCTTGTCGATCTCCGTCATTAAAAACCCCAGCGTCTTCGAGCAGCTGCTTTCTTTTTGCTACACTGGAAGGATGTCTCTGCAGCTGAAGGACGTGGTCAGCTTCCTCACCGCCGCCAGCTTCCTCCAGATGCAGTGCGTCATTGACAAGTGTACTCAGATCCTGGAAAGCATCCATTCAAAAATCAGCGTCGGGGAAGTTGACTCGGTGACGATCGGGGCCGAAGATCCACTGGAGAACCACAATGGCCTGAAGGAGGGTGGCTATTTCGCCAACCCCGTTGAGATTTCCCCTCCTCCCTACTGCGCTCAGGGTCGCCCACCAGCTTCAGGGAACGACCTCCGGATGGAAACGACACCGTCCAATGCTCTCCGCGGCCGCCTGCAGGAGGAAGGCCACTCGGACCGGGGCAGCAGCGGTAGCATTTCGGAATACGAGATTCAAGTCGAAGGAGATCACGATCAAGCGGAGCTGATCATTAGAGAGAGCCAGGCTGCCGAGGTGAAGGTCAAGATGGAAAAATCCGACCGGCCCAGCTGCTCGGACAGCTCTTCGCTCGGTGACGACGGATACCACACGGAAATGGTGGATGGAGAACAAGTGGTGGCTGTTAACGTCGGCTCCTACGGCTCTGTCTTGCAAAATGCTTTCTCGTATTCCCAGGGAGCCTCGCAGTCTGCCAACGTCTCCGAATCCTTCGGCAGCCTGAGGAGCTCCGGCAGTTCGAGGTCGATGCTCGGCTCCTACCGAGGCCGTGGGCGTCAAAAGCGGGTCTCCACCAGCCACTTGCACAGCGATGTGTCCAGCCTGGTGTCGGCAGCCGACGGCGAGCCTTCCGCCCATCAGCCGGGCTACGAGAGTGGCTCCCGGGAGAGGAATTCCAGAGGCCACTGGTACGCCTACAGTGAACGGCTGATCTGCATCTACTGCGGGAAGTCCTTCAACCAGAAGGGCAGCCTTGACCGGCACATGAGGTTGCACATGGGCATCACACCCTTCGTCTGCAAGTATTGCGGGAAGAAATACACCCGCAAGGATCAGCTCGAGTACCACATCCGCGGCCACACCGACGACAAGCCTTTCCGCTGTGAAGTCTGCGGGAAGTGTTTCCCTTTCCAAGGGACCTTGAACCAACACCTGCGGAAGAACCATCCCGGCGTGGCCGAAATCCGAAGCCGGGTAGAATCGCCCGAAAGAACAGAAGTTTATATGGAACAGAGAGACGACGACGCTTCTGCGCCTGAGACTCTAGATTATACCATGGATGTGCACACCCCCGATTAAAAAACAACAACAACAACCAAGGCGCTTTCTCTCTCCACGCAACTCAAGCAAAGCACACACGTTCCTCCTTCGTTCTTTCCATCGGTTTCACAAGAGTTATAGTTGTGTGGTTTTCCCTCCCCCCTCCTAAATTTTAGCCGTTCTTGCAGGCGTGGTTCCGGCTTAAAACGTCTGTTTGTTTTGTTTGCAAAAGAAGCCCGGCGAGCTTTGCTCCCAATAAACCATCTTAGGGAGATGGATGCGCTTGCTGATGGTGGGGCGAGCTTTGTTAGCTAAAGATGTGATGACAACAGGGGTAGTGCAGGCTGGTTCACCAGACGACACCTCGGCGTTGTGTTGTGGGGAGACCAGGAGCAGACAGACATCCCTAGATGCGAGTCTTGCATTCAGTAGGACTTATTTCAGTTTGATCGAGGTGGCATCGCTCAAAAGCTAGAAATGCGCCTCTCAGCTGTGCTCGTTTTATTTTGTCATATGACAACGTGGGCTCAAGAAGGTTTTTCTTTTCTTTGTGGAATAACTATTTCGATAGCTTTGAATTTTATTTATATATATATATATATATATATATATATATATATATACATACATACATACACTTATAAAAGGTTCGGGTTTTTTTTCCTCTTCTGGTTGGTGAGGGGTGAATGTAGAATATCTTAAATACATTTTAAAAAGAACCCTGTTGGTAAGGCTCTCAAACTTTGTTTAAGTCCCCCAGCTTGGACTTTTGTTCAAGAAACATTGTTCTTGGTTGGTTTGTTTGTTTGTATGTTTTTCCCTTTGTGCAAATACGATGTCCAGAAGCAAGCAAAGTATAACTTTTTTTAGTATAACTTTGCTGCATAACATATATAAACCAAATGCCATAAATGTATTAATTTGGGCCTTTTTTGTCTAGAATCCAAACTGGACAACTTTGGTGCTGATTCCTCTTTTTTTATAGGAACAAAAATGTATTGTTATATTAGCCAACACAGAATATAGGATTGTGGTTTTAACTATTTTTTATTCTCCTCAGAATCTACCTTCATTTCGTACTGTAAAAAGGCAGACCAGGTTAAATCATGTTTTACATTAATCGCTCTGGGTAGTTAACAGTCAGCTTAACAGTGGATTAAAAAAAGGATGTTGTATTTGAATCTACAATATTTCAGTGCAGTATTTGTAAACAGACTTCTTCAGGTACACCTTACCTTCATACTTAAATGTTTTCAAATGAAACAGTTGGGTTTTTTTAACTTTTTTTGTAATGATATTATATGGGAAACAATGAGCAATATATCCTATTGTATTAGAGAGGCAACTTTTAGCTTCTCCGTAACAGTGACTAATCAGTATTTTTCACACAGAGCCAATAACAGATATCCTCTTTTCTCTGCTTTCAGATGTTTGATAACTTTTAAAAGTGGTGCTAACTTTTTTCCCTTACTACAGCATAGAAAATGTGAAACTTTAAACTGGTAGTAAACCTTTTTTTACCTTTCCACTTACATTTTTGCTTTCCTGAAACAGACCTCAAAGAGTTATATAAGCTGGCAAACTTGACTGTATTAAAAAAAAGAATTCTACACAGCGGGGAAAATGACGGATTTTATTCGATTGTTTTAAAGCATGTTAGTTTTGCGTTTGGTGGGGTGAGCAGAGTTTTGATCGGTGTCTTCGCTTTTACGGGAAACTCGAGTGTCCCAAATTTCTCTCCTGGCTGGGTTTATTAGCGGCTGTTTTGATTTCTGATCTGGAGGTGTAGGCAGTAGGGTTAACTAGGTTGAGCAGAGCAAAAGATTGGTGATGCTTGGTTTAAGGGCGCTTGGGTACTCCAGTGTCTGTGGAGCTTCTCAGTCATCCAGGTCATGGTTATCCTGGGTGCTTTTTCAAGAGGCCCCTGGACTTTCTGGTTTTTCAGAAGGTCCAGGGGCCTCTTGTAAAAGCACCTTTGGTACTCAGAATTCCAGTTTTCTCTTTCTTTGTGCCTGTAGCCCATGGCAGTACGGCCATGCTTATTCCTACCCTGTTTCCCCCAAAATACGACCTACCCTGAAAGTAACTCCTAGCTTGATTTTTACATGTGTGCCCAATATAAGCCCTACTCCCAAAATAAGACCTAATTAAGATCCTGCCCACTCTAGGATGCACGGGTAAAAATTAAGCTAGTGTGGGGATGAGGGAGGAGGAGTTGCCCTACTACTTACCTTTGGACAGTTGTAGCCAGGCCTCGCCCATCCCGATACCTGCCTGGCCAGCCCATTTCTTCTGTAGCTGGCAAGGCTTTCCTGCGGGCCTCTGGAGCTGGTAACAAAGCTCCTGAAAATAAGACCTGGTGCCTTTTTTTGGTGGCAAAAAAATATAAGACAGGGTCTTATTTTGGGGGGGACACAGTAGTTAAATGAAACTATGGTTTCCCCAATCATCCCAATATATGCTTCTTGAACAGGGGGAGCAGACAGGCGTCCTGCCTCTGCACCTCTCTTGCCAAAACTGAAGGATGCATGACCACTTCTCTGATTTTAAGGACTTGTACATGGTTAGTGCGTGCTGACCTTTCAATCTGAGCCTTCGCTTTTAATTCCAGGGCGATTAGTTGAAGCTTCTCACAACTGTGAAATAATGTGCCGTCAGGATTCTTCCATTCTGCTCAGGCGACTTGTCTAAAGAGATAAGGTGAATATTGTGGTTTTAAACACGAAAAGCACAGCTGGGGTAATGTGGAGGAAAGCGTAAGACAAGAAGGCCCCGAAAATTACCTTTCCAAGGGAGTGCAGGTGACACCTTGCCATCTTCAGGCTGGTGCTTTCGACTTCATGCTTGTGCGAGCAAAGTGTGATCGGAGCTGCCGTCTCTCTATAAATACTGGTGGGGAGGTGTGGTGTGCTGGCTCTGTTGTAAGCGGGTTCGTAGGCTGTGTTGTTACTTCTTGATTGGTTGATGGAGTTGATGTTTGCAGATAGGTTGGCTTTTTTGTAAGACCCTGAGTGGCTGAGGTACTGGCTGTGTGTCTATCAGCCTTTTGTGTTGTAACGACCTGGGTAATGGGCTGTACCTTCTGAGTTCTATTGTTGTGACATCCTGGGTCTTGAGCCGTAATCTCCTGGGTCGTTGGCTGTGTTGTAACATCCTGAGGTTTTGTGGTGTAACCTCCTGAGTTCCGTGATGTGATATCCTGAGCAGATGGCTGTGATGTAACGTTCTGGGCTTTGATTTGGCTCCAAGTTTGAGGTCTGGCTATGTGTTCATGGCGTGTGTCAGTTTGCTTAGTTTGGGGGTCGGAGGGTGTAGCAGCTGGTGATGCCGCTGTGGTCTGGTTTCTGAACACATAGCCAGACTGTGCAAGTTAATCCTGACCCTTTTACGGTGAACCTCTGCTGCGGTGCCTTTTCAATCGGTTGGCTTTACTCCATAGTAAGCGGGATTAAGGAAGAAAAGCCAAAAAAAGAAAGAAAAAGGACAGTTAATTTTCAGTTCTGTGGTCTTAGCCCTTCTCGGTCCTTCTGAAGTACAAAATACTGCTGGTTTATTTATTTTTAAGCTGTAAACTTGAGCTGGTTTGAGTTTACCAAAGAGTGATGTATCCAAACAGATTTTGTAAACGGGACATAACTTCGTGTTAACCCACCTAAGAGTTCGCCCATCTGACGACAACCTTCTTTTAAAAGGCTTTTAAGTCCTTGCTTGTGTTGATAGGTTGTTTTCCTCTTTTCAGCCGCCTGCTAGGGTTAAAAATGATCAAGCCATAATATAGTACTGTATAAATCACAGAGCTTCATAGGACATGGCAACTGTAGGACACCAACGTGTATAAAGTTAAAGCAACTTGTTTTCCAACAGTTTCAGTAAGATTTAAAAGTATGGCAGGGCAGGATACACATGTATAAAATGAGTTTCTGCTCTAGTTATGTATTGGGGGCAAACATCCAGAAAAGACTAGATGACCGCAGGGAAGAAAAACACCTAGAAATTTGATAATATTGACTAATTAACTCCTCACTCCTGTCATAACATTGTCCATACCCCCTTTCCCCATTCCTTAGGCCAGTGTTTCTCAACCTTGACCACTTGAAGATGCCTTGACTTCCAACTCCCAGAACTTCCCAGCCAATATGAATTCTGGGAATTGAAGTCTAGGCACCTTGAAATTGTCAAGGTTGAGAAACCCAGAAACCGTGCCAGTGTTGTTGCATTCAGGCTGACTCTCTTAATAGCAGGTAACTACGGTGGCTGCCATTTTAACCGGCCACTCTACCCTTGTTAAGGATTCCTAGAATTTCTAGCTGCAGAAAAGCTAGGCAAGCGATTCTACTGATAGGAGAGAATATTAGTAGCTCAGGGTTGAACTGTGGGGTCTTTGGTGCTCTCTGAGCTTAGCTGTTTCCTTGCAGACATTTCACGACCCAACTAGCTAACATCATCAGTGCTAGAAGGCCATTCTGCGCGGAGCCTCAGCAGTAAAGCAAGCAGTGTGTTGAACTTTCCAGACACCTGTGACTGCCCTTTGCACAAAAGGCAAAAATGCATTGTGTGAAGCAGCCCTCAAGCGTCTTCCTCAGATTTTGCTCTACTGTTTCCCCTGGAATATTGCAAGGTGAACAAACGACAGGCCTCAAATCTAGCCACAACCTCTAATTTGTGCCTTTTTGCACTGTGTTTCCATTGTGATGGGGGTACACCTTCCTATTCTTTTGAAGTTCAGACCTTAACCTCACCCAGGTGCAAAGTATGCAGTGAGCCTGTTGTGCTGCTGACTCTGCAATGTTAAGTTATTCCAGAACTGCAAATTCATTTCATTTATAATAACGCAGGAATTAAAGGAAGTCAGTGAGACAGCTATATGAAACTTTGGGTTAGATATGTGAAATCATAGAAAATTAGTTCATAACTGAGTCTCTTACTCTACCTTTTTAGCTTACATAGACAATGTGAAAAAAAAAACCCAACAGTGACAATGTCCTTCATTTATATGTTTTAACCTATTTACATACTGTGAAAATGAATTTTTATACTTTTGCTATACTTCTGTGGTTTTAAATAGCAACTGATTTTTTTCCTAACCAGTTAACTCTTCCATATAATTTCTATTGAGCTTGTAAATAAAGTAAGGTGGGGTGGGGAAAGCTTTGTAAATAAGTGGGTTTTTTTTTAAAGCAACAGAGCACCTCACAATTGGTTCTGTATTCAAGAACGAATGCTTTTTTTAGTGACAGGAAGGATAGTTTTAGAAAATTTGCCGTAAGAAAAGGAGATTTAGGGAATTGCAATAGTTGTCAACCTTTCATATATATATATATCAATCACATGCATGTTTCACAGTGGAAATTAGCTTGGAAGTCCTGGCCAAAAGTGAGATCAGGTGGACCTAATCTCTTAAACCAGGGATCGGCAACCTTAAAACATTCACATGAAGGTCCTAACCGGAAGCCCCCCGTTCAATTCTGGAGCCGACCAGACTCTATGGCGGTTTCCCCACCATAGAGTCTCCTAGCACGGCGTCCTTTTTCCTCTACCTGTCCTAACCTAAAGCCCTATCAATTGTGGAGCCGACCCGGCAACAGGGAGCCGCAGCAGAGCCACATGTGGCTCCAGAGCCACGGGTTGCCGACCCCCTGTCTAAAACCATGGTTCATCCTGAGCCTCTGCTCCATTCCCAAATGGGACAGAGAAACAGCCAGCCTGTCATACCAGGTATTACCCAAATGCTCAGAGCCATTGGGTGTAAAATTCCCATCGTCCCCCACCAAGCTCGTACTTGACTGGCTGGGAAGCAGGGGAATTGAAGTCCAACCTGAGGTTGGAGAAGGCTGAATGTTCTGCACACTTGCCAGCCTGAACTGATTTTTCCCCCCTCAAGTTTCTCTTAACAAATTTGCAGGATAAATGGAACACATCAAGGAGACTTTTCCTTCGTTCTTAGATAGAATTGTGTTATCTGAAGCAGTTGTTCTGAGCTCTACCGTGTAGGAAGACCGCAGGAATTTTTTTTCTTTTAGATCAAGGGCTTGGGGGGGGGAGAAGAGGGTGTGTTTGAGCTTTATCTTTAGGTGGATATCTCTTATTTGAAATATACGTTAAGTTTACTGTGACTTCTTTTGTCGTTAATCGGAAGGGGTTTCACATTGAAGCCACTGCAATGGGACTCAAATATGCAACGCCTAATCTATTTTCTAAGGGGAATTCTACCCTGGAATGGTGCTTTTAAGACTGGTCAGGGTTATTTATTAAATTTTTTATATATTTTAAAGTATTTGGGAATTGTGTAAATCCTTTATATAAATAATAAATATAAATATATATATAAATATAAATATATATATATATGAATCTATATTAGTTCATGAACTGTAAGGAGAGGAGAAAAGCTCAGAAACTGAACCCAGAGTTCAGCAAAGTCATTCAGAATGTTCAGCAAATCATCATTTCATGGAAATCGCTCTGCAGAGATCAAATGTCTTCATAGAAAAATGGAATTATATGCAAGTTTACACAACTGGGGGGGGGTTCGCCTCTAAGAACGCTCCCTTGGAGGAGATTTGCCATAAAGGTAGTCCTTGACTTACAGCCACAACCGGAGGCAGAATTTCCGTTGCTCAACGGCGATTCGGTGAGCCGTGCCCAATTTTACAGCCTTTTCTTGACCCAGGTGTTAAGCGATTCACACGGTCATTAAGCGAATCCATCTTTCCCCATTGACTTGGCTGGTCGGAAGCCATTTGGGAAGGTCGCAACTGGCGATCACACACACACACACACACACACACCCTGAGACAGTTCAACTGTCATACAAATACATGCTGGTTGCCTAGTGCCTGAATTTTAATCCCAAGACCCTGGGGAGGACCAGTCACCTTTTCCCCCAACGGTCACTAAATGAATGGCTGTAAGTCAAGGATTACCTGTACTGCCTGGTTGATTTGAAGATGCAGGATACGCTAGTCTTGTTGGGTCTATTGTTGGGATTTCAACACAATTCCGGAAGAAGCTCGGGAACAATTTGAACGTTTTTAAAAACTCTCCTTTTGTCAGAGTCTCAGCTGTGCCAAACCCAATGAAATCCACATCGCTTTCTGCGTCTTCCCTGACCCTTCTCGGGGCAGCGAGGTGTCCTCTTTGCTCTCACCTGAGGGCATGTTCTGGAACAGGTCAACATCAGGCTTCAGGTTTCCCCCCTTAAACGGGGAGAACACCTGGCTGTCAGGATTCAACAGTTACCCCAATTAAATCAGGAGTCTTGAGCCAAACTTCCAAGACTTCAAAAGATTTATTGGGAGTTAACATGTCCGGCACTACCTGGGTGTAGGCGACTCTGAGACACATAATTCATTGTCACCCTTGACCCTGGTTTCCCCCCACCCGCTGGGTGTTATCTTAATTCATATTCTCCAATGAGACGCATCCAGAGTCATCAATCATGTCCTCCAATCACCTAGTTACTATCTTTGAAAAAGTATTTATGGAATGCACTTTCGCTTTCCAAGCTGCCATGCTGCTCTTTCAAACCCCTTTCCTCCCTCCCTTTCTGTTGCCAACTCTAAAAAGACCATAGAAATATTTTATGAGTTGACACTTACAGTCCTTCAGACTCAACAGTTCTCAATCCAGAACAGAGGTGGCCAATCTTGGCAACTTTTAAAAAACCGGTGGACTTCCAATGTTGGACGCCGCATGATCTAGCTTCTAGCCTACGGCTCTGTACTTTCCAACCTTCTTTCTCCCTTTGCCGTTTGCATGAAGCCAGCTCTAAACCTTTTGCAGGCCAGAACGAGGGAAGCCTACGTGTGTTAAAAGGCTACTTTGCAACTTGCCCCCTTAGCTGCGACTGGGTCATAGCCTGGTTTTCTCTGTTCCAGAACATGCCTTCTAACCATGCAGGAAGCCAAGATCTCTTTTGAACTCTGCAAAAATAAATAAATACTTACTTGTTTACACCTCTTTGGCTCAGACGAGAAACTCGCAACAGATTTGCATGACGTTGGTGCATTGGCAATGGGTATTTTTAGGTAACTTCCTATCAGGAGCTTTTGATGTCCTCATCAATATTTGAACGCTTTGAATGACTTACCTCAGTGTCAATATTTTGCAATATTAAACCGGTAACCTCACAAACTCCACACACTTCATTGCTGACGTGAAGTAAAATGAAGCGGATGCTCTTAAAGCAACTGAACTTGCCATTAAGGATTATTTTATAGCATGAGATATTTTAGAATATTTATTCAAATGATATTTTACTCTTATACTCAGATGGGGTTTTTTTGGTTTGTTTTTTGGGTTGGTTGGTCCTTTTTTTTTTTTTCCTCCATTTTGTGTCATGAATATTTCAGTGCTGCTTTATTTTGTTCTAAAGGATTTTTGTTCGTTTGTTTGTTTGTTTCCTTGCTTGTAAATTGCCTTTTTATGGTATAAATAAAATCAATGGGAATTTGCCGTTTATAAATTAAAATGCTTCTGAAGCACACACGCTGTCTCCGGCTTTGGATTTATTTTTCAAGAGATGCCATGTCGCTGGGCATCCGTCACCTCCTCCTGCGTGCTTAAAATCACCCTGAGCTCATATTATGGCGTCCCTCTGTATCTAAACCATGATGTGGCTTGGTTTGGGGTTAGCATGTGGTTTATAAACACAGCTTGGGTGTGTGGTGAAGCTACTATGTTCATGGACCTTATGAGTTCAGTTTGAGGCATCCAGACTTTCTGGTTTTTCTTTGAAGACATTTCGCTGCTCATACAAGAAGCTTCTTCCGCTCTGTGATTGGATGGTGGGGAATGGAAGGATTTATACTCCTTGCAGGCAGCTGGTCATTTGCATTATTTTACAGAGTCATTGAGGCCACTTGGAGGTTTATCTGAAAGTAAGGACACAGACAAACCCCCAAGTGGCCTCAACGACTCTCTAAAAGGATGCAAATGACCAGCTGTCTGCAAGGAATGTAAATCCTTCCTTTCCCCACCATCCAGTCAGAGTTGAAGAAGTTTCTTGGATGGGAAGCGAACTGTCTTCAGAGAAAACAAAGTCCAGTTGCCTCTTGAAAAAGCACCTTGGGAACAATCCCAAGTTGGGACACAGAGAGAGATTTCCCAAACAAACCGTGGTTGCTTGGGGTCAGCTGTGTTGTAAATTTTGGCAGTTCTGCGTTCAGATCCCCCAGTGCTCATGACCTATAGAAAAACAGCTCATATGGCCCAGGCTAAATTCAATTCAGAATTATCTCAAGCACGGGGCTTGGCATTTTAATGGTGCTTCCTCCGGTGTCTTTCAGAACACGATCCGTTTAGCTGCCACTCAGTCATATTTCTGAGGTCATTCAGCACTAGCTAAGAAACCCTGCCGGCCTTTTCTTGATTTGCAAAAGGTGGAAAGGTCTTAAGTCTTGTGTCACTCAATAAAAGGCCTTAGAGCAAGCCCTTTTTTAAGGCTGGGGATTTTGCAACATCCCATCATGGTGGCCTAGCTCCCTTCCAGCCAAGAGTTGAACAAACCCGTTTGTGTGTATTTCACTCATTCTTTATCCCAGCTTGTTCAAAGAGATGAACTCTAGGCCAAGGGCAAAGCAAACTTTGCAACCTCAAAAAGGCTCAGCTTTAGAAAGAAAGAAAGAAAAAAACCCATGGATTTGCAGCTGAATTGGTCAGAGGAGTACTGAGGGAAGGGCTGGGTTCCCTTAATCAACCTTGGCTTGTTCATAAGCCAGTTTAAAGGCAGAGCCTAAGACTTGAATGAATTGCGGAATGATAGTTTAACTTAGTTTGATTTAGCTGCCATTTGAGAACTGATACAGGAGGAAAATCAAACTTTCTCCAACTAACAAATACTAAATACTGCACTTAATTGGATAAATAGCCTAGATGTTAATATTATAGAACACATATGTTATCCTTATGCATCAACATATTTTAAAATATAACGTGTGTGTGTGTGTGTGTGTATGGGTTAGAAGCTTTCCAGACAGGCTGAATATAGAGATTCTCCATCTTTCAGGTCACAGTTATCCCAAAGGTTTTTATTAATAGCTGGCCTGGAAGCCCCAAAGGTGTTCATTCTTGGGGTTTTTCCCACCCCTTGAAAACATTTTCGCTTCTCATCCAAGAAGCTGAAGACCTGAACTGAAGAAGCTGCTCAGATAAGCGAAAATTGTTTTCAAAATGAGGGGGGGAATACCCAAGAATGAACACCTTTGGGGCTTCCAGACCAGCTCTTAATAATATTCCTCATCCATCTTCTGCCTGGGAGTAGTAAACTCTAACTGGCAATGGAGAGAAAGGGAATGTATTCAAACCCTGAATGATTGTCTTGTGGTGGTTTCCACATTAGCGAATGGGGCTTAGTCAGAAGAGGGGGTGACGGATAGCTTAAAAGCAGGACAGTTTGTGCCTTGTTTTAAAGTCATCTGGATTTTTTTTTTCTGGATGCTTTTTTTAAGAGAATTTTTTATTTTTAATACAAACAATCCATCTTCCATTTAAACAGTGTGTCGTCTGGTACAAATATCTTGTGCAATAACAATTAAAATTTACATCCATACTCATTACCTTGATATTCTCTATTATCTTAATACTAAAATACATAATATGTCTATTACAACAATCCTCATCTTATTTCATTCTATTAACATATTTTCTATATTTTGCTAGTCTTCTTTTGCTTCTAACTTCCATATCTATTCTCTAACCATCAATAAAATAACTCCCATATCATATAATATTCAGTTTGTTCCTTCTCTTTAATTGCAAGTATTAGTCTATTCATTTCTGCATGTTCTAATATTTTCCTGATCACATTCCCATCAGTAGGAATCTTTTCCCTTTTCCAATTTTGTGCAAATACAATTCTAGCTGCAGTTAATACACAATTAATTAAATATACATTCTCTTTACTATAGGTTTCCAGTAAAATCCCCAACAAAAAATATTTCAGGTTTTAAATCAATTTTCTGGATGCTTTTGAGTTGGCATACAACATCTGAGAGTCTGCAGAATCGCCAGCTCTGTCAAGGACCAGGTGCAAAATTTCGGTCTTTGACAAAGCAAACCTTTTTTTAAAATTATTATTTCTTTCTGGCCCAGAGAAAATGCTGTTTTCTTTTCGTTTGCTCAGGTGATGACAAGGCATGGCTTAATCCATTCGTACTTTTTCTTCTTCTTCTCCCAACCAAGATAAAACGTTCAGGGAGTGTGTGTGTGTTGATGTGCCTTGAAATGAACCTACCGGGCTCAGAGATGACTTATATTGCCGACTCATGTTCTAACTTGCCTCTTTTTTTTTTTTTGGTTGCGGTTTGGTTCATTTCTCTGGGTTCCCGTAAGAGCCTCTTATAAGAGGGAGAATCCTGGAGGTTGGGTTTGCTGGGTGCAAATTGAGTTTTAACCCACTGCGTTCGCTTTTGCCATCCTGCGGGGTTCAAACCACATTTTTATCTCCACGCGATTCAAGACTGGAAAAGAGGTACCGACTCTTAAAAGGATTAGAATGTCTTTTTCAGGAAAAAAATGTTCCAAATATTGTGAGCATTTTGACAATTGAAAACTCTTTCCTTCTCCTCCTCCTCTCCTTTCCCCTCCCCTCCTCTCCTTCTTTCCCTTCCCCTCCCCAGTCTCTCTCTCTCTTTT
>CM019157.1:9158730-9192542 GCA_009733165.1 Naja naja
AACGAAGCCAATGCAAGCCAAGCAGGAGGGGTGTAACATGGAGTATCGGGAGGCTCCCATCACAACCCGCGCAGCCGCATTCTGCACCAGCTGAAGCCTCCGAGTGGTGCACTAGGGCAGTCCTAGATAGAGAGCGTTACAGTAGTCCAACCGGGAGACAACGCAGCCTGAGTGATCGTGCGCAGGGCATCCCGGTCCAGGTATGGGCGCAACTGGCGAACCAGCCGGACCTGGGCAAAGGCCCCCTGGCCACGGCTCCCACCTGCTCCTCCCAACTTGAGTCGTGAATCCAGGAGAACCCCCAGGTTCCGTGCCCTGTCCACAGGGGTACACCTCCTCCCCCATGACCAAAGATGGAATCTCCAAACTGGACCGGGATGTCGGTATGCACAGCCACTCTGTCTTGGCTGGATTGAGACGAAGCATGTTCCTGTCCATCCAGATTCGCACCGCTTCCCAAACAACGGGACATCACGGAGAGAGCATCACTGATGTGGCCCGGGGTGGAGATGTATACTGCGTATCATCAGCGCACTGATGATAACTCACCCGAAGCCACGGATGATCTCACCCAGCGGCTTCATATAAATGTTGAACAGGAGAGGCGAGAGGACCGACCCTGAGGTACCCCACAAGTGAGAGACCTCGGGTCGACCTCCGTCCCCCTGCCAACACTGTTTGCGAACGTCCGAGAGGTAGGAGGAGAACCACCGTAAAACAGTGCCTCCCACTCCCAACCCCCAGAGCCGCAACAGGATACCATGGTCGATGGTATCAAAAGCCGCTGAGAGATCTAACAGGACCAGGACAGAGGAAAACCCTGTCCCGAGCCCTAGAGAGATCATCCATCAGCGCACCAATGCTGTCTCCGTTGTACCCGGTCGGAAGCCCGATTGGTACAGATCCAGGTAGTCCGCTTCATCCAGGAAAAGTGGCAATTGCTGGGCCACCACACTCTCAACAACCTTCGCTAAAAAACGAAGGTTGGAGACCGACGAAGTTGTTCAACTCGGCTGGGTCAAGGGCAGGTCTTCAGGAGGGGCCTCACCACCGCCTCTTTCAAGGCGGCAGGGAACAGCCCTCCCTTAACGGCGTTGATAACTGCCCGGAGCCAGCCGACGTGACCTCCCTGGAAGCATAAACCAACCAGGAAGGGCACGGGTCCAATAAACATGTGGTGGAACTCAGCCGCCGATAATCCTGTCCACTTCATCCTCAGAAACAGGATCGAACTCAGTCCAGATAACATTAGCCAGACCACTCGCCTCCCCTCATCAGACCACTGCAAGTCCGAGTGCAGCCCTTCCCGGATCCGAAGCGATTTTGTCCTGCAGATAAAGACCAAATTCTCAGCTCTACCAAGAGGGTCCGCCCCTCCCCAGTTGTAAGAGGGAGCGGGCAACCCCAAACAGGGCGGCTGGGCGGTTATCTGCAGATGCTATGAGGGCGGAGAAGTAAGATTTCCTCGCCGCCCCCACAGCTACCAGGTAAGTCCTAATATGAGCTCTCAACTGGGCTCGGTCGATCCGGAGCGGGTCGCCTCCACCTACTCTCTAGTCCCTTCTATGACGCTTCATCTCCCGGAGCTCCCGGCATACCAGGGAGCCGGTCGGGATCTGCCAGTGAGGGGACAACCCTGTCAAGAGCCCCGCAGCCGACTGTTGCCAGGCGGCCGCAAGGACCTCGGCAGGGCTGTGGGTGAGGGATGCAGGAAAAACCCCAGTTCTGTCTGGAACCTCTCAGGGTCCATCAGGCGCTGGGGCGGAACCATCTCAGTGGCTCTCATCCCAGCGTGTGGGGTGGCTTGATGGAAGACCAACCTAGGAGATAGTGGTCTGACCATGGAACAGGGTGGGTTGCAGTAACACCATCCCCGGACCACTACGCCACTGCTCCGAGACAAAACTAGGTCGAGCATATTGCCCCCACGTGAGTCGGGCCTTCTATTAACTGGGTCAGACCCATGGACTCCATGGAAGCCATGAATTCTCGGCCAGCCCCGAACCCGCACTCCAGGGAGGGCAGATTGAAGTCCCCAGAACCATAAGCTCAGGGAACTCCACCGCCACCCCCGAGACGCATCGAGCAGCCCAGGCAGGCGGCTGATACACAGCTGGGGACAGGTATGTAAGCAGCACGCCCATCCGACCAATTGGCCCAAACCTCACGAAGAGGGACTCACACCCGCCTATCTCCGGAGCAGGGACCTCCCTTGGAAATAAGGTCTCCCGAATAACCACAGCCACCCTCCACCCTTCCCTGGGTCGAGACTGCATAACCCAAAACCTGGGGGCAGATATCAACCAGAGGGACTCCGCCCTCTGGCCCCAACCAGGTCTCGGTGATACAAGCCAGGTCCGTCTACATCTTTACCCATGGCAGATGAAAGAATGCAACTCCAGGACAGATTATATTCTCCCCATCCGACGTCTCTTTTTTCCCATTCAATCCAAAATAAATGCAGAAGGTAAGAATGAAGCCAGAGTCTTCCTGGGTTGAGATGTGTTGCCAAGAAAACACCCTGAATTAGTTATTATAGGTGTAATTTATTGCTTAAAAAGCAGGAAGCCCTCGACTTAACAACCCATATGTTCGGTTGCTAGGGGAGACATTGGTTAAGCGAGTTTCGCCCCATTTGACGACCTGTCTTCTCACAGTTGTTAAAGTGAATCACTGCAGTTGATCAGTTAGTGACACAGGGGTTGTTAAAGTGAATCTGATGTCCCCGTTGATTTTGCTGGTCAAAAGGTCGCAGAAGGGGATTCCGTGACAGCCAACGGTCACAAGTATGAACCGGTTGCCAAGCATCTGGATTTTGAGCATGTGACCACGGGGATGCTACAAAGGTCGTAAGTGTGAAAAAAAACTGTCGTAAGTCACTAAATGAACCGTTGTAAGACGAGGACTACCTGTTTGTGCATTATGAGAAAGGTGACCAACAGGTTCTCGTTTTGGGGAACAAAACAGAAACTTATTTCCAAATAAATTAGCTGCAAGCTTATTCTTTCATCAAAAAAAGCCCTCGAATTATTATTTTCCTTTACGTTTTAAATTGCACTGAATCTCTCTGCTATTTTTGAGCCTGACCACCAAGCAAAATACTCTCCTCCGTTCCCCAGCCGGTGGATGGTAAATTTATTTAATTTTATTTTATTTTTTTCATTTTTTTTTCTCTCATTTACCACTAGAGGGAGTAGAGAAATCTACATCTCCGCCCCCCTTCCAACCTAATTGCATGGAATTTCACATGGCAACAACCTCATAGGGTGTGGGTTGCAAATGGCTTTTGTAGCAGTCATCTGCAAAAAAAAAAATGCTTTTTCTAAGCTGCTGAAAAACATGCATTGTTTCGGGGAATGAAGATTCTTTGTCTGCCATTGTTAACCTACAAAGATGCCCTGTGCGATTTCATTTCGTTTCCCCTCCCTACCCTCTTTACAACAACAGAGGGATAGGCAGGAGATGTTTCTACTCTCCCTTCTCCTTCTCCCTCTCCCCTTTCCCTCTCTGCCTCTCCTCTTGTTGCTTAGCGATAAAAGTGTTGGGCTCAGCTGGGCTCATAAGTCAAACATCCATATAGGATTGTACTGGGGCCTCCACCTGGCTCTTTATTCGCATAACTTATCCTGAATCTTGGGTACCCACGTAAGGACCAACTGGAGGATAGTCAAGAAAGACGTATCGTCAGGAGTCGGCAACCCGCAGCTCTGGAGCTGCATGTGGCTCTTTCATCCCTCTTGTTGTTTTCGAGCCTTTTCCTATTGTCACCCCCCAAAAAAGGCACCGTTTTTAGGTGTTAGAACAGTTCCTGAAATAAGTGTTTCTGATCTCATATTGCTGTTCTCACTGCGCAACCAGAAAACCGTGTGGTGGTTGCTAAATGGGACAGTTACCAATAAAAGAGTTTTGTGGGTTTTGTTTCTAATAAGTTCAGAGTCCGCTTCGGTTCTGAGGGTATACAAAGCATTGAGACTCTAAATCGGGTGTCGGCAATCCATGGCTCTGGAGCTGCATGCGGCTCTTTGGGGCCCTCTGCTGTGGCTCCCTATTGGGTGGTCCCACCAGTGGCTGGTCCCACCCCTTGCCCTCCCCTCCCAGTGACACAAAAAACAGAAATGAGAGGGAGGGAGGGAGGAAGAGAGAGTGCCATTTCCCACAGAAGTGGCGGGGAGGTGCGTGTCATGTGACTGGGTGGGAGTGACATCGAGTTGGCCACGCCCACCCAGGTTTTGTGGCTCCTGGTGTTTCTTTTCTGTGGGAAACAGGTCCAAATGGCTCTTTGGGTGTTGTAAGGTTGCAGACCCCTGCTCTAACAATGATTCACATCTCTGACAGCCATGACTGGGGACTGAGATAACCAGGAAGGAGGAAAAGCTTTCTAATATCAGAAACAGTCCCTCTTTGCAGGCTTCTGTGTGAGCCTGAAAAAAACATGTGGTTGCTTTAAAGAGTTGACTCATTAAACTCGATGCAATTCTTTTTTTTTTTCCCCTAGGCCTGAAAAAAAAAGTCATTCCACCTGATTTTCTTGAAGCTCTGCGTCTCTATCGCATGGGTAAAGGTTGAAGATAAGTATGGAATAGAGTAGAATTCTTTATTGGCCAAGTGTGATTGACACACAAGGAATTCGTCTTTGGTGCAGAAGCTTTCAGTGTACATAAGAAAAAATAAAATATATTCGTCAAGTATAACTAATCTGCTAATACTTCATTAAATTACCATCACGTTTTCTTTGTTTAATTGCGACCTGTGGCAAAATTATTAGGTATTTTACTAGAGTCGCTGTGCTTATTGCTTTTCGTCTCCTAAGACCCGGAGAGATCTTGAAAGACTCAAACGCTGAGCCCCAACCCAATAAAATTGAATTCAGCAGTGAGAAAAGTTAAGGTTTTACACTCGGGCAAGAGAAACCAAAGGGACAGATTGAGGAAGAGGTGGGACTGGGGCTTAACAGCAGTAACGGATAGGAATCCAGGAGCCCGAATGGAGAACCACTTAAGTATGAGCTGCCAACGGATAACTGATTTGAAAGGGACCTTAGAGGTCTTCTAGTCCAACCCTGTTAGGAGGAACAATGAACCAGTGGAAAGACTGGCCTCCAGAAGTTACGGGTGCTCCATCACTGGATGCTTTTCGGAAGAGATTGGACAGGTATTGTCCAGAATAGTACAGGGCCTCTTTCTTGAGCAGGGTTGGACCTCCCAACCCTGTTATTCTGTTCTTGTGTGTGTCCGTGTCCCTGTCCATTCATCACCAGTGTCTGAATGGTTACCATCCTGGATCTAACATGTCCTTAAGGGGAAACAAGCAAAAACGTAATTAGCTGCACCTTAAGTCTTTTGAAGGGTTGCAGTGGCTCAGTGGCTAAGACATTGAGCTTGACGATCAGAAAAGGTCCGCAGTTTGGTGGTTCGAATCCCTAGCGCCGCATAACTGAGTGAGCTCCTGTTACTTGTCCCAGCTTCTGCCAACCTAGCAGTTCGAAAGCACGTAAACAATGCAAGTAGAAAAATAGGGACCCTTTGGCGGGAAGGGAACAGACTTCTGTGCGCCTTTAAGGCGTTCAGCCATGCCGGCCACATGACCATGGAGATGTCTTCGGCAGCTGGCTCTTTGGCTTTGGAACAGAGAAGAGCAGCGCCCCCCAGAGCCGGAAACGACCAGCACGGATGTGCAAGGATCGATCGGCCAACCTGGACTGAAGGGTTTTTTTAATTGTTTTTAGATTTGTTGGCTGGTTTTACTGTTTTAATGTGCAATTGGGGTTTCCTGTTTAATTGCTTTTTAAATTTTGTATTTGTTTTATTTTTGTGAGCCACCCTGAGTCCTTCGGGAGATAAGGCGGCATAGAAATCTCATTATTAAATTAAATTAAACCTTTACCTTTAAGTCTTTTGTGTTAGATTTACGCCTCTGTTCCGAAGGTTTTGGAACATTTGCACCTAGTGTCTAGGGTTATCCGAGCACACCCTGTCCCCGGAGCTTGGGATGGGTGCGTGGTTATAACTGTCAACTTGGAAAAAGTTGCAAAGCTCTTGTCCTTTGGGCTCATGGTTTCACAGAGTCTAGACAAGTGGGAGAGGACTGATAATGGCAACCGAGCAGCTCTGTCTGAACTGATATGAACCTCGATTGTTTTGGGGAAACACTCTTGGCTCGTATGCAACAAGAGGAAGCTTCGGTAGTAAGCAGCATAAACATGCCCTTGTGCACCTGTGCTTTCTGTGCAAGCTTTCTGTGCAAAACAAACTATAATAAAGTTCTGCAAGTCAAGGACTTCAAAAGGAATCAATCTGTCCTAGCCTCCTACTGTTATTATTAATTTTATCTCTTTATCTCTCTGTCTCTGTCTGTCTCTTTCCCTGTCTCTCTTTCTTTCTGTCCCTTTCTATTTTTCTCTCTCTGTCTTTCCCTGTATAAATCCCAAAAGAAGTCCCATCCTATCCCAAGCACTTAAGGCTTCCTGCCTAAGCAGGGGGGTGGACTAGAAGACCTCCAAGGTCCCTTCCAACTCTGTCATTCTATATGTTATACTTTTGCCAGTATCAAAACAGCAAAGATGCTATATGGTTGAGAGGCATTTTGTCCATGTGCCATGCTATTGTTCGGGGTTTTTTTTTTCAATGCAGGAACTCTTTATCAAGATGGTGTAGAAAGTAAAAGTTGTAAATCAAGAGCATGTTCTGGCCAATTACAAGGCTTAGAAAGTCCATGTAATATAAGGTCAAAAGCCAACTGCAAAAGGGTGAGAAGAATCTTGAGATTCAAGCTCAGATCTGCTGCACAGAGAACAGCTCCTCGCCAAAGCAGAAACAGATATTATGAAACTGAGTGACCTTGAAATTAGCCTAACAGTTAAGGTGAACAGGCTACAAAGCGGGAGACTGGGAGTTCTAGTTCTGCCTTTGGGCCAGCCCAAGTACCTCGCAGGGTGGTTATTGTGGGGAAAATAGGAAGGAAGGAAGGCATGTTGGTTGTTGTGACCGTCTTGAGTTATTTGTGAAAAATAATAAAGGCACGGCACAAAGAAACAAAATAAAAATAAATAAGAAATTTAGGGAACTTGAAATTATGATCATGAAATTGAGTGAAACCACAGTACTAGAGAATTCCAGGTTTCCTGATTTTTATTATCCATCCTTCTCTCCCTCCCTCCCTCCCTCTCAATCTCTCCCCTCCCTCATGAGCAGGAAGGGAATTACCAGGAAAAAATGCAGGATTTTGTACTTTAAACCACTCTGCTTTGCTGTTGCTAATCACATTTCCTGTTTGCTTTATGATAAATAAAAGTTCAGCAGCTTCCTTCACAATGTACCTGCCCCAAAGCAGGAAGTAAACATGAATTCCCAATGAATTCTAGACAAAATATTTCTCTCTGTTTCATTTTGGTTTGACTGAACGTTTTAACTCTCGCCCGGAACATTTTTTTTTAATATTCTGTTCCCATGGTTTTGATCATTCCAGGCTTCCTCAGTGACCTTTTTCTATCTTTATTTCTTCCTTTTGTTTAAAAGAACAGCAGCTTCGTGATGCTGAAGGATATTCTATTTATTCATACCAAGAGAAACCAACCGAGTCTCATCTGTCAGGTGCCGAAAATATATTTGATGCAGGACAAGTAGTTGAACAGGATGTCAACACGTAACTAATCTTGGCTGTTTTCCCAGGAGATGCCTGTAATTTTATCTGCTCGATTGCAACCAAATCATCTCATTTTAAGTCAATTTACAGGGTTTGGACATTTGTAGAATTCTTCTAATTTCTGGGATCCTGACTAATGTCCAAAAAAAAAAGAAGGCGCACCTGTGCTTAGCTTGTTCTTGGGCAGGTAACAGTGTCGGGGGTTTTTTGGTGGGGAGAGGGATGCTCCATCCTTGGAGGTTTTCAAAAAGAGACATTCATCCAGAATGGTATGGATGACCCTCAACTTACAACCGTTTCTTTAGGGACCAGTTGGTTTTTCAATTTATTTATTTATATTTGAACTTGTATGCCGCCCCATCTCCAAAGACTCGGGGCGGCTCACAACTAAAATACAGAACAATAAATACTTAAAAAACCATTAAACTAAATTACAAGCCCAAATGTTAAAACAGTGCAATAATGAAAATTAAAATCCAAATTCAATGGGGCCCCCATCACCATAACTGAGTCCACTGAGCCTGTTGCTGGTTGCTTCCTTCCTTCCTTTCTTCTTCCCATCCTTCTCTTTTCTTCATCCCCTTCCTTCTCGAGGTTATAAACCTATTCAGTAATACTAATACGAATATCTTTATGAAAAAACTTCTAAGAACCTTCCTTCCTTTCCCTCCTAATCTATACCTAGGAAACTCCTTCTCCCTCCCTCGCTCCCTTACCTTCCCTAATTCACACCTAAAATATTTTCCACATCCCCTTTCTCCATCCTCCTTTCCTTCCCTTCCCTCCTTCCTTCCTTCCAACAGGGCCTTCTCCAGAACCCCAGACCTTTTGCCTCGATCGACCCCACTGATGATGTCCCACCAAGGCCACCTTCAACGTCCCAACTTCTCAAGAGGATCACTTGTCCCTCCCAGGGCTGCTGCTCCTGTTCCAGGAGACCCCCGGGAATCCGTCCCATCTTGGAGTGCGCTGGGAGGGGGAGACAAATCTCGGCCCCCGACCCAGCTGACGCAGCCGTGCAAAGCCTCGCTGGTGCCAAATTGCACGGGTCCTTTGCTCTTGCTGGGTCAGAGTTGGAGGGGGGGGGAGTGGAGAGGAGGGGGGAAGGGGAGAGGAGGGGAGGGGAGGGGGAGGAGAGGGGGAAGAGGAGGGGGAGGGGGGAAGAGGAGGGGTGTCCGTGCATACAACACCCCGCTCTTTGCAAACCGGCAAGCTGCCCTGGCCGAGCCTTCCTCCGCGCCCCCTCCCTCCGCGCCAACGGCCGCCGCCGGCTGTTCCATTCCAACCGCTCCACCCCCCCCCCCCCGCCGCAGTTTCCCAAGGTTTTTTTTTCTCTTGCGCATTCGGGGCCTCATTTGCCTCCGCCCGCCCCCGCGCCTCGCCATTGGCCGTCGGCACCCGAGCCCGCGCGAGGACTGGGGAGGAGGCGCTGTCACTCAACGCCCGCCGCCGCCGTCAGTGCTCGCCGTAAGCCTGAAAGCCTCGCCGCCGCCGCCGCCGCCGCCGCTTCTCGCCCAGCCCCGGAGAGCAGCCCCGGCGTCCGCGGCGGCGGGGGCGGGGAGACGCGGAGACTCCGTCTTTCCCGGGAGGGGGCCGCGCAGGTAGAAGGCGGGCAGGGGGCTCCCCTGGCCCGGCCGCCCCTCCCTCCGGCAGGTGAGCCAGCCAGGCGCGCGCCTCCCCCTCCCTCCCTCCTGGCCCGCGCTTGACTGACAGGTGGGGGAGGGTCCAATCCTCGCGCAAGACCCGGACCCGCCCCTCCTCTGAACCCCCCTCTCCGTTGCTGGCCCCCCGTCCTTCTCTGCGCTCAGCTTTTTGCAGGCGTGTCGTTGTTGCAGGTCTGTCTGTGCTCGCCCCCCAGCTCCTCTCCGCCCCTCGCCCACCCCGTGGCATCCCCTTCCCCTGCCGCCCCACTGCCCACCCCCCGAGGTAGGTCTGGCTTCTCTCCGGCATCCCTGGGGGGCAGGAAGGGGTCGCAGTGCCCTGGGAGGGGGCGCCCCCCCGTGGATTTCAAACCCCCCCCCGAGTGATTGAAGAGTTGCTTTTGGGTGGGGGGGTATGTGTGGGGAGGGCGGGGGGAGGGTCACTGGTGTGCTAGGGGGGCTTCTGGTTGGGTTGGTTTGGGTTCGGTTCGGTTCAGTTGGGTTGTGTTGGGTTAGGTTGGGTTGGGTTGGTTGGTTGGGTTGAGTTGAGTTCAGTTGGGTTGAGTTGGCCACCTATCTCATCCAAGAGTTTCTGGATGGCTGACACCCAGAATGGTCTTCCTTCCTTCCTTCCTTCCTTCCTTCCTTCCTTCCTTCCTTCCTTCCTTCCTTCCTATAATTCTTATGATGGTTGAACCAATCAATCAGAGTAGATCTGGAAGGGACCTCATAGGTCATTTAGTCCAACCCCCCCTGCTCAAGCAGGCGACCCGACACCATTATTCATTCTATCTATCTATCTATCTATCTATCTATCAATCTAGCTCTCTAGCTCTCTATATTTATATCTATCTATCTCTCTATATATGTGTTCTCCACCTGTGGCCCGCAGACCCCTGGGGCGGCTGCAGTGTCGTCACACGGGGTTCCTCAAGGGCTTGACGTGTGATGATTTAAATCTTGAGTCAAGGCATGGTGGTCCATGGCCACGAAAGGTATTTAAAGAGGGTCCGTGGTGAAGAAGAGTTTCAGAACTGCTGCTAGATGCTATTCCTTCTTCTTTCTGTATGGTGTCCTTAATATTATTTCTGTTGTGTTGTTACTATTATTTCATTCATGTTATTAGTATTATGGGTGTTGCATCAGTCTAAGGTGCTAGGCGGTTGGTTCCTATGCTCCTGGCTAAGGAGCATTTCAGGGTGTCAAGGTCACGTGTGGCCTTTCCGTGCAGGGCTGGGAGTTTTGATGATTGTGACTTTTTTTGTTGTTAACCGTGATGCATCTAGCTACCCATTTTAACACCAGTGAACTCTGGCATGGTTCACTGGGACTCTCTACTTGTGCCTGGACCTGTGTAATATTTGCAAGGCCAGACGTCGTAGATTTTGGTTTAAAGTTTGGGTGGGCAAGGCCTGTCTGTCACTCCCTTGGCTTGGTGGGCTTCTGTAGAGAGTGGAATTGCTGTTTGCTTTGGTTGGTCACCCCTCTCATCCAAATGTCTCTGGTTGGCTCTGAATAGCCATAAATATTATTGTATGTTCTAATATTATTATTATTCTTCCTCATCCTCCTCTATCATCCTCCTCCTCCTCTTCTCCTTCTCTCCTCCTTCTCTTTCTTCTTCTTCTTCCTCCTCCTCCTCCTCTATCATCCTCATCTTCCTCTTCCTCCTCTATCATCTTCTCTTCTTCTTCTTTCTTCTTCATCTTCTCCACGTCCTTCTCTTCCTCCTCCTATTATTATTATTATTATTATTATACCTGTGTTTACTTTTGTTGCACCTGTCTATGCAGTCAGATCATAGAGACCAGCCCTCTGTGGTTTTACTTCTAATCCTCAGCTTATAACAATTCATTTAGTGACTGTTGAAAGTTACAGCGACACTGAAAATGTGACTTACGACTGTTTCCCCCACTTACAAGCATTGCCGCTTCCACCCTGGTCATATGATCAAAATTCGGTGCTGGGCAAGTAATTCATATTTATGACGGTCTCAGTGTCATTTCTCCCTTCCCCCCTCCACCCCCACCCCGGGGTCGAGCGATACTGTTTGGCAACCTTCTTGACAAGCAATGTCAGGGGGAAGCCAGAGTCACTTAACAACCTTGTGACTCACTTAACGTCTGCAGTGATTCCCTTAGCCACAGAAATGTTGTGCTCAGTTGTGGTCGTAAGTCAAGGAATATATTGCTAAGGAGCATTTTGGAGCGGTCAATTTCACTTGTGGCCTCTCTACGTGATTTTTATTTGTATGTATGTATGTATGTATGTATGTATGTATATGATTTATGTAGACATCTATGTCCTACAAGTGACTGGGTGGCTTAGCAAGATGGTACAATAATTCGTCTCTGCATCTGTGCAATGTTTGTAATGCAGATGTTCAAGATTTCTGTTTAAACTCTGGGTCAGTCTGGCATATTGTCAGCTCCCTCTGGCTTCCCTCTGCAGAAAGTGTTGTGTTGGTTTGTTTGTGTGTTTCCTTGATTTGCACAGCTACCCATTTCATCCAAGTAACTCTGGGTGGTTCACATTATATTCATGTCCGTAGGATTATTTGGCTTCCCTCTGCTATCTTCTGTTTCATTTGTCTCTGCAGCAAGGCAGTTCCATGGTCCAGCTGACTAAAGGATTATATCAATGTACATATGTTGACATGTAATACAGGTAGTCCTGTACTTGCAACAATCTGTTTAGTGACCGCTCCAAGTTACAACCGCACAGGGAAAAAGGGACTTACAGCCATTTTTCACATAACCATTGCATAGTTACGTGATCAAAATTCGGATGGTTCAGAATAAATATATTTGAGTATAAGTAACTATTTAGAACATATATAAAATTGCTATGTAAATATCATCACAGGTAGTCGTTAAGGAATAATGTATTTTTTTACTGTTTTTATGGTTTGCGTTTGTGTGTTCGATGTTTTGTCTTGGTTTTTAATGTAATAAAGCTAATAAAGTATAATTTAAAAAAAAATTCGGGTGGTTCACATTTACGATGGTTTTGCTGTCCCAGAGTTGCATCCTTTTGTGACCTTCTGATGAGAATGTCAACAGGGGAAGCCAGGTTCGCTTAAGGACCACGTGGCTTATATGCAGAGCAAGCCAGTTGGGTCTCGTGGTTCAGGCGCCAGGCCAGCAAGAAGGCAAGCGAGAGTTCTAGCCCTGCCTTAGGCATGAAAGCTGACCGGGTGACATTGGGAGTTCTAGTCCTGCAGCCTGGCCCACCTGGCAGGCTTGTTGTGAGAAAAAACAGGACAAGGAAGGTGTATTGGCTATGTTCCCTCCCTGCCTTGAGCCCTTTGTAAGACTAATAAAGGCAGAACACAAATAAATACGTTACAGGTAAACAGATTAGATTATGATACATCAAATTGTCGGCCACGCCTCATTTACCTGTCCATCCCAATGAGCTTCCTGTGAATTTTATAGCTAAAATAGTTTCCCTAGACTTCCTCAGGTGTCCTTTAACTCCATCTCAGTGAGATTCCAACAGTGACAAAAATCTGTTTTTCCAAATGGAAAGAGTGGGAGGCCCCATATTTTTCTTAATGTATTCTGGGCACCTCATTCCCTGATACCTGAATCTACCTGTATGTGGTAACAAGTCATCTGTTTGTGTGATATTGGATTTAAGTCCATGGCCTATATCTGTTTCTATTTTTTTTAAATTTGTTCCCATCTGTTGATTGTTTTGGTGCCTTCAGAAATCGTGGGACCTTCATCACTGGAGGTTTTTAAGAAGAGACTGAGCAGTCACTTACCTGAGGTTCTCCTGTTTTGACCTCCAAGGTCCCTTCCAGTTTAATTTCTATCCTATCCTATCTATTCTATTATATTCTTCATTTATTCTATTCTATTCTTCATCTATTCTATTCCATTCTATTCTTCCCTTCCCTTCCCTTCCATTTTATTTTCTGTTCTATTTTCTATTCTATTCTATTTTCTATTCTATATTCTATTCTCTTCTATTCCTGTTCTATGTTCATTTGTGTCAAAACAGCTAAGGAGCGCATTTCATATTTGGCTCAATTTTAGAGAGAGTTCTCCTAGGACTGTAAAAAAAAATAATTTCACCTATGACAGGTGGAGCCTTATTGTTCGTTTCAGCTGATTAATAAGTTATACATCCTGCATTATACAGTGCATCATCAGCAAACCTGGGTTAAAGATTAATAGGAATGGAAACGACATGAAAATACAAAAAGGTTTAGTTATATAAAAACACAGTGCAGCATGAAACTGCATGGCCTGGGTCCTTGGTGCTGTGTTGAGCTTGGTGGGTTTTCTTGAAGACGTTTCATTACCCAACTACCCAACATCATTAGTGCTAGAAGGGAGTGGGCTTTGCTTTCATTTTATATACTACTGTAGTGGCTTACCCTGTCACTGTTGGTGGGAATGTGGGGTTTCCCCCCCATCCCTCCAATAGTTCCTTGATTAGGGTATTGCTTTCTGCTCGATTGTTTGTCTGGTATTAATCCCTGCTTATCTGGGTGTCTCCTTCTGTAGAGTCTGTGTTGCGCTCTGAGCTTGGTGGTTTTCTTACAGACGTTTCATTACCAGACTAGGTAACATCATCAGTGCTAGCCATCGCAGTAAATAAATAATATTCTAATAAATTAATGTTCTAATTTATTTCTCTTTTTATATGTAGAAATTTCCCTGAAAGTAGACCAATGAAGGGGAATAATAAGTATGTTTGGTGTTATTAACCCAAGGGAAACCACATTATTCATATATATTTTTTGTATTTTCATGGCCATTCAAAGAACATTGAGTCAGTTTTTTTCATTTCTTTTATTTTCAGGATGCATGAATGTACATTTTCTTATTTGGTTTCTAACATGAGTCAGCACAATGTGGGATTGTTATTTTTACCAAATGTTTGCCATGCTGATATGTTAACTAACTTTGTATCATTCCTGTGAGTAATAGTAATACTATGTTTCATCTATTGTTTGCAAGAAGTTTGGGAATAACATAGAGACAAACTTAGCAAGGAAAAAAACAAAACAAAACACACACACACACACACACACACACACAGGATATTTGTTAGGGGGACCAACAACCTTTTAAAGTGTCGGATTGATTTCTTTGCTTAGAGAATATGAGATCGTTGCTGTTGAACTCATATTTTTATTGCCTTTTCACAAGTCAGAAAGATCTGTGTGGATTAAGAGGAGCCTTTTGAAACCGTAGAAATGTAGCTGCTTCCATTTACACTGTTATTCTGTGATTCATTTTGTACATCCAGGCCGTCTCAGACTTACAACCATTCCTTTAGAAACAACAACGGCGCTGGGGTGAAAAAATGGGACTTACATCCATTCCTCCCGCTTACAACCATCATAGCATCCCACGGTCAAATGACCCAAGTTTGGTCACTTGGCAAAACTGGCATGGATTTGTGACGCTTGTAAGCATCCCAGTGACTCCTTCCCATCCGGCTTTCGGCAAACAAAGTCAATGCACAAAGCTGGATTCGCTCAACAGCCACGTTACTCGCTTAAGAACTGCAGTGATTCACTTAACGGCCGTGGCAAAAGGGCCGTAACATTGCCCACCCACCCCGACTCACTTAACTTGTTTAACCCCAGGAGTTCTGGTCCCCCCAGTTTGTTTCAATCGTGGAACCTTTCAATGTGTTTCCTTAAGGCAACAGAAAGAATTCAGATTTTATTGAGTGGTTGCAATGGTAGACTGCAACAGCTGGAATTTAACATTATTGGCTTCCATTTGTGTGTGTGTGTGTGTGTCTATTGATTGCACGTTTGAAAAGAAGATGTTGTGGTAGAGTTTTAATTGTGCTCGTGCTTAAAGAGACCGAGCAGATGAAATTTTAATGAGAGGTGCAGTTTCCAGCATGCCAGAATTGGCACTCAGAACATCTTGAATTCAATGCACCCAAATATCTCTATACCTTATTATTGTAAAGCACCTTGGAATGAGCTTGGGATAACAATTTATATTTCAAATATATATTTTTTTTAAAAAAAGCAATGGGAGGCAGGGTGTGATAACACATTTAGTTCCCGTGCTTGTGGACAAGAAAAGCTGCCTAAGTATATTTTGGTAAGGAGCATTTAATTTAAGGTTTTGTCAAATCACGTGTTTTTTAAGGTTGAACGCCTTGCAGTCTGCAGGGGAGGGTCGCAGCATTTGGTAGGATCATTAGGAATTTGTATATATTATTTGCAGTGCCCAAAATAGCATCAGTAGTGCAGAGCTTCAAATAATCACAGCTAGCAATTTGAAATGTGTGTATGCGTGAATCGATTGAAGATTAATGTGGTCTCCTGGGGTCTCCTAAGATGGATGGAAGAAAGGAAAGAAGGAAAGGGAAGGGAAGGAAAGGAAAGGGAGGGAGCTGGGAAGAAGAGGGAGGGAGGAAAGAGATGGGAAGAGAGGAAGGAAAGGAAGGAAATGGGAAGAAGAGGAAGGGAGGAATGGGAAGAAGACAGAGGAAGGAAGGAACATATGGGAAGAGGAGGAAGGGAAGGAAGGAGATGGGAAGAAGAGGAAAGGAGAAGGAAGGAAGGAAAGGGAAAAGGAGGAAGGGAAGAAAGGAGATGTGAAGAAGAGGAAAGAAGGAATGGGAAGAAGAGAGGGAGGAAGTACAGAAGGAAGGAAGGTGGGAAGAAGAGGGAGGGAGGAAATACACATATACCACTGTAGTAGGCTTTGATATGTGAGAGAATGGCTGATGTTTGTTGACAAGGTACCTGTTTTATAAGTGTCATTTTATAGGCCATCATTTTGAATTATTAGTTGTGAATTCAGGGCTGTTTAAGCAAGGTGGGGAAGCTGAACATTGCAGATTTTTGTCTGAATTGAGTTTTGTTGAGTCTGCCTGTTGTGAGGCAGTGGAACGGTGTCCAGATTATCTCCCTTTGAATATAGAGTATGATAACTAGAGGAATTGGAGCTGTACATTTAATACCTCGACATCCCTGTGATTTGTGAAATAAATTGCCTGTCAGGTTGAAGAGAAGTTATTTGGTTTGAGTCTGACTGGGGGGAAGCAAAGCCCCGTATTTGTCTTTTCAGGGAAATGTATAATATCAAAACAAAATGGTGGGTAACCATCACTCACAGCACAGAGTTGTTGGGCTGTTATTTTGCTCAACCCTTTGTATTTCTGAAGAATTGAGGCACATCATGAAAAGCTAAGGCTACCTGAATGACTCCATGCCACGAATATTGTGAAATATTATTACCCTCCGTGGAATTTTGCGGTCTGCCGATCGAGCCAATAGAACAGCATGTTTTAACACGATCAATTTTGCAACGTGCAAATGTTCTCTTGTGTAAAGGAGCAGCTAAAACCTGGCCATAAAAAAAATAAATACAAATAATACAATGGATCTGAGAACTGCAAGCATGCCTGGGAATATCTGCAAGCCAAAAATCCCTGAATGAGCCATAATGCTGAAATTTGAGATTAATCTTCCTGCTGAGTTCATTTACTCGGAAATCACCAAGGAATTTCGGTTAACTTGTTTTTTTTCCCCTCAGAAAGAGTTGGGGATGCTGTGAGTTAAAACTGGCTTTAATTTTTTTTAAAAAAAATTTAAATTTAAATTTGGGTGGGGGGGGTTGGACTAGATGACCTACAAGGTCCCTTCCGACTCTGTTAATCTATAATAATAAACCAACAGAAATGTATTCATTGGAAATTCCAGTGGGATTGAGGTTTAATTGTGTTTAGAAGCTCTGTACCACAACAGCGTTCTCTCTTCTTCAGGGGACTTGTTCGGTGAAACAGCTCCTCGACTTACGACCCATTCATTTAGTGATGGTTCAAAGTTACAACGGCCCGGAAAAAACGGCAGCTTTTCCCACCTGCAACAGTTGCGATCAAGGTGATCGAAATTTGGATGCTGGGTATCTGGCATGTACTTGGTTGGCATGACCTCCTCTTGTGGCAACTTGACGAGCAAAGTCAATGGGGATTCACAACCTTGTTGCCAACTTAACAGCTGCAGGGAGGATTCCCTTAACCATTGAGGCCACAGAGGCCATAAAAAAAACTCATTGAACCCATTGTCTCACTTAGCAATGGAAGTGTTGGCCTCGGTTGTGGTCATCAAGCCAAGGACTACCTGTACCTGCAAATGTGGGTGATTTCAACTCTCTGCCCTCTCATTCCTTCCTTTTGGCAATTCTCAGAGCGCCGTGTGCTGCGCTAGCGAGAATAATAAAAGGAGATATTGATCCTATAAGCGCTTCCTCGTGGAATCGATACTTCAAAGGGCCTGGAGCCATTCAGAGTCATTAAATAGATGATGCGATCCCATTGGGCAATATAAATGTAAATTAATTGTTATTTATGGTCCTACGTTAGTACACACCTGAGCTTTGCAGCTACGGTTAAACCAGCTGCAAAGTACCCAGGAATATTACACAGATCCAGAACTGCTTTGCTGGAATGGATTACTGAATCCCGTCTGGATGTTTGGCACAGAGTCACCAAAGGGTGACCTTGGGGGAGATAAATTCAAGAAGGCCACACCTGGGTCCAGTTTTGGTTCCCACACTATAACAATAGATACCGAGACTCTGGAAAGGGTGCAGAGAAGAGCAACCAGGAGGATTAGAGGAGTGGAGCCTAAAACATACGATGAACAGTTGCAGGGACTGGGTGTGTTTAGTGTAAGGAAGAGAAGGACCAAGGGAGACAGGATAGCCATCTTCCAATATTTGGGGGGCTGTCACAGAGAGGAGGACAGGGTCCAGCTATTTTCCAAGGCACCTGAAAGCCAGACAAGGAACAATGGATGGAAACTGATCAAGGAGAGATTTAGTCTGGAAATAAGGAGGAATTTTCTGACAGTGAGAACCATCAACCCATGGAACAGAAGTTGCCTTCAGAAGTTGTGGGAGCTTCATCCCTGGAAGCTTTCAAGAAGAGACTGGATTGCCACCTGTCAGCAATGGTGTAGGGTTTCTTGCTTGGGCGGGGGGTTGGACTAGATGACCTACAAAGTCCCTTCCAACTCTGTTAATCTGTAAAGGATATTGAGGCTCTAAAAAGTGCAGAGAAGAGCAACAAAGCTGATTAGGGGACTGGAGGCTAAAACATACGATGAATGGTTGCAGGAACTGGGTGTGTTTAGTTTAAGGAAGAGAAGGATCACGGGAGACAGGACAGCAGTCATCCAATATTTGATGGGCTGCCATAGAGAGGAGGAAGGGGTCAACCTGTTTTCCAAAGCATCCAAATGAGTCGTCATAAGTCGAGGATTTCTGCAAAGGGAGTCTCTACTCCGTCACTCTTCCCCCGAATGCTAAAAATAGTAACGGCAAACCGAACGTGCATATCCTAAATTGAATAAATGAAAATGCTCTTTCAGGCAGTTTAACCGAGTTTAAACGTCGTCACAGCTGAAGACAGATGTCTGCCGAAAACCCAATTCTCTTCGGCTCGAATAAACAGGAAGATTCGAGTGGATGATTTGAAACCTTGATGCAAGCAAGCCATTATTTGGGCACCTGGGCAGCTTGCAAAAGGAGAAGCCACATTTCCACAGTTCGTTGCTTTAGAAAAACATCCCTTTCGTAGCAGCTGCTCTCACTGTGCTATTCATAGAGCGCTGCTGACACTCGCTGATCTGCCGCTGTCGCCATAAATCTGTATTTTCAAGCTGCTGGACCTGAGCGGCCTGAGGTTGCAATTTTAAAGGGGAAAATACCATATATCACAGCGATCTTATTACACCTGGCCTTAGTAATTCCACTTTATAATGCCTTAGTAAGGCCATCTTTTGGAATACTGCATCCAGTTTTGGTCACCAAGATGTAAAAAGGATGTTTGAGACCCTGGAAAGAGCACAGAGAAGAGGCACAAAGAGGATTAGGGGACTGGAGGATGAAACGTACAAAGAGCGGTTGCTGGACCTGGGTATGTCTAGTTTAATGAAAGGGACTTGGGGAGGGACATGAGAGCAGTCTTCCAGCATTTGAGGGGCTGCCCCAAAGAAGAGGGAGTCAAGCTATTCTCTAAAGCACTTGAAGGCAGGACAAGAAGCAATGGGTGGAAACTAATCAGAGAGAAAATTGAAGAGAAACTTCTGACAGTGAGAACAATTAACCAGTAGAAGCCTCCAGGAGTTGTGGATGCTCCCATCACTGGGGGTTTTCAAGAAGAGATTGGACAGCCATTTGTCTGAAATGGTACAAGGTTTACTACTTGAACAAAGGGTTGGACTAGAAGACCTCCAAGGTCCCTTCCAACTCTGTTATTCTACTCTACTCTACTCTACTCTACTCTACTCTACTCTACTCTACTCTACTCTACTCTACTGCACTCCACTCCACTCCACTCCACTCCCACTCCTTTCCCCTCCCCTCCCCTAACCCCTAATTCCTTAGAAAGCTTTTTTAAATATTTGGGCAGCTCTGGCTGCTACATCATAATTTCTCCTTCGCTCTGAATTCCTTGCTGTTCCAACCCCAGGTAGGCTGACAATTTTTCGATCTCTTCCAAACCTTTGCAAATGTTAAAAATGTCGGCCTCCAACATCACTGTCGCCGACGCTCTGAAAGAGCACTCTTCCCTTTGAACGATGACGGTATACCTGCCGGACAGTAGATATGTTGTTCGGTCAACGATGTGATTGCTGGCATAGTGTTCAATGCCCGCCTTCTGCAGAAAGTCCTCCATGGTTGCATTTTCCCGTTCCTCGGTGGTCAAATCTAGGCGGAGATGGGCTGCTAGGTAGGCGGTGACCTCGCTCTTGCCAACCAACTCGGTGAAGGCAGAACTAAATTTTGGACGTTCGGATTCCGAATCGGCTGCCTCCGAATCCAGCTGTTCATCCTGGATGTTGAGCAGAGCTGCCAACTTGTCTAGATTCTGCTTTGGTGGCTTTCTACAGGCAAGAGCATTGTCCTGCTGGACATTGTTGGTCACCTTCTGGCATAAGGTTTCCCCTGGATCAGCAGATTTTTCCTTGATTTGCTGCTCAAGGTTTTCTTGGGTTCCTTCCTCCTGAGCTTCTACTATGAGGAACCACTCTTGATCCCTTCGACTTAGCCACAATCCAGCCATTGCTAGATCATCCGAAGCCGTGTCGTAATAATGGTTCTCCTGAGTGACTCCGTCCACGTATTTGGCACCAGCCACCAGTAGTTTAGCCATACTATCTTCTGTTAGCCAGAAGTTTTGCTTCAGCTGGACTTTGGGTATCTGGAGGAATTCCCTTCGGGCTTCCATGTTCCTGGAAAACCGAAAATATACTGAAATAAGGATTTAATTTTTTTTTTTAAGGGATCGGGGTTGCTACAGTAAACAGCCAAGAATGGGGAGAATCAGAGGATTGCTTTTAGTGACTGCTTGCGTTACCTCTTTGGAGGATGAATGAATGTATGTATTTAAAACATTTATATCTTTATTTATTTGTTGAATTTATCTTGCCGCCTGTTCGCTCATGACGACTCAAGGCGGCTTACGGAATATAGCTGCCCATTGTATGTTAATCTCTGGTCGTCTCAAAAGCTACTTGAAACAATGTTCAAGGAAGGCATAAATTTTCATTCTTGGGAAATTTCTAGCCTTATGTGAAATTGTGAGGTCCTTGGTGCTCTCTGAGCTGGCTTGTTTTCTGAGCTGAGCTGGGTTGTTTTCTTGCAGAAAGAAGGTTGACTCAGCCTTCCATCCTCCCTGGGTAGGTAAATTGAGGATCCAAGATTGTTGGGGGCAATTAGCTGACTTTGTAAAAATGCCGCTTAGTAATAAGCAGGCATATACAATGGAAGGAAGGCTATTGCTGAGCACACTGGGTTGTATCCCAAAAATTGTAAGCCGCCCTGAGTCTCCGGAGAACAGCGGCATGTAAATATGAATTAAAAAAAATTGTATAGAATGTGAAGGAAGTGTGCTTGCATTTTATTTTTATAGTTATAATGTACACTGAAGATGGCATTGGCAAAACACAAAGAGCCTTGGTGGTGCAGGCTGCTAAATGCCTAGCACTTAGCTCCAGCTGCCTGCAATTAGTGCAGGCTCGAATCCCACCAGGCTCAAGGTTGACTCAGCCTTCCATCCTCTCAGGGTAGGTAAATTGAGGACCCAAGATTGTTGGGGGCAATAAGCTGACTTCGTAAAAATGCCGCTTAGTAATAAGCAGGCATATACAATGGAAGGAAGGCTATTGCTGAACACACTGGGTTGTATCCCAAATTGTGTCACCTGAGTCTCCGGAGAAGGGCGGCATATAAATGTAATTAAAAAATAAAAATAAAAAATAAAAATAAAAATAAATAAAAAAAACAGCCTGGGTTGTTTCATTACCTAACTAGAGAATATCATCAGTGCTAGAAGGGAGTAGGGTTTGAGGAGGGAGGGAGGGGAGGAGGAGGAGGAGGAAGAGGAGAAATTAGGGGTCCTTGGTACTCTCTGAACTTGGTGGTTTTCTTGCAGATGTTTCATTACCCAACTAGGTAACATCATCAGAGTTATAGTGGTACTAAAGTCACAAGTTGGGAGCAGGGCTACATTCCCATTTAAATAAACATAGAAACAAATGATTTTAAAGTCACCCACCTCTCTTCCCAAGATTTAAAGAAGGCGGATCTTTAAGCTGAAGCTTTCGTAATTGTTATTTTTATTTTTATTTTTCCCTCAATTCAGTTTCATAAGGGTGTGAAACAGAATTTTTCTTCCTGATGACTCTCCTTCAAAGCAACCTCCGTATACCTCACTTGTTTATTATGAATGGCTGCTTAGGATGACCATAACAACAATGGACATAGCAACAGCTTGCAGTTACTATTGGTAGAAGTGTCATGAGGGATTGTGCTGCTGCAAAGAGCTTTTTAGTGTTCTCTGTAATTTATGGTAACCATGTCTTGCTCAAGTTAGCTGTCACAACAAACCTAAGCAGAATGCACAACCAAACCATCGATTCATTCTGAGTTCCAGGACGGTCTGTATTTAATGCCGGCGTTTTAGAGCCTACGTAAATATGCCAGTCCCTGAGAATGATTCCAAACCAGGCTGGAGATGGTGAAGAATTCACTCTGGATTCAGGATAGGTTTTTTTCTTTTTGGTCTGGTGGAATTTCTTGGTGTAAATAGATGAGTTCCATCCCCACAATTAAACGGGAAAGGCTGCCAGTTGACAAGGAAAATTAAGGTAGCTCATAGTGTGCCTTCAGTCCGGTTCATTTTTACAGAAACTTGCAACGTGAGGTTTGCTAAAAACGTATTAAGGGAACAAACGCGGTGTTCTATTTTTCTGGGTGGGAAAAAAAAAATACATCTCCAACTTGGATTGCTTTTTTTCTATGACTGTTCAGCGGTTCGTGATTTGTTTCTGGCTTTGATTACCAAAGTTAACGATTGTGAAAAAAAACAAGATTTGCCAATGATCAATCGTTTACTAAGTAGTCCGGGAAAGGCGATCATTAAAGCAGGAAGTTTGAATCACGGTTTTTAGCAAAATTAATAATTTGGTTGGAGAATTTCATCAAAGGCTTCCCCCATGACAGATAGTATCGGGTTAGGCGGTTTTGAGGCGGGAAAACCTAGACAAGGCGTAGAAGTAGTTTGATTCCCTATAAAATGAGTCATTAATTAGTGGGCCGTAGACCTAATTTGAAAGGATAGGTGTGGGACTTTGAACTGGTTCAGCTAGAACCAGTTAGAACATAGCTCATAGAATAACAAGAGTTGGAAGGGACTTTGGAGGCCTCTAGTCCAACCCCCTGCCCCAGCAGGAGACAGAAAAATGGTTGTTCACTCTCTTTTTGAAAACTTCCAGTGATGGAGCACCCACAACTTCTGTTCCAATGGTTAATTGTTCTCACTGTTAAGAAATTTCTTCTTAGTTCTAGGTTGCTTGTCTTTGTTAATGTCCATCCATTGCTTCTTGTCCTGCATTCAAGGGCTTTGGAGAAAAGATTGACTCCCTCTTCTTTGGGGCAGCCCCTGAGATATTGGAAGACTGCTATATCTCCCCATGTCCTTGTCCTTCTACTAGACATGCCCAGTTCCTGCAACCGTTCTTCATATGTTTCAGCCTCCAGTCCGGGGTGGGATTCAAATTTTTAACAACCAGCTCTGTGGGCATGGCTTAGATGGTGGGCATGGTTTGGTGGGCATGTGACTGGGTGGACATGGCTTGGTGGTCATGTTATTGGCTGGGTGTGGCCAACTCAATATCACTCACATCGAGGCACGCATCTCCTCACCTGGCCTCTCATGACTGTGGGGGTGCTGCAACAGTCGTAAGTGTGAAAAATGGTCATAAGTCACTTTTTTCAGTGCCATTGTAACTTTGAATGGTCACTCCACACAAGCAAAGTACCAGCAAAGGAGGGGGAAAAACTCCAGAGAAGTTCTAGAGACAGGAAGTCTAGTCCTGCCAAGAATGTAATAAGGGCTAGCAGAGAGGCAGTTTCTGTAAGCAACACCAGAATGTTTCCTTCCTGCCTTCCTTACAGGATTAGCCCAGTAATTTCTTCTAACAACCGGAACTGCTTAGAATGTTAACCGGTTCTACCAAATAGGTGTGAACTGGTAGAATCCCACCCCTGCTCCAGTCCCTAATCAACTTTGTTGCTCTTCTCTGTGCTCTTTCCAAAGTTACAACATCTTTTTTTAATTGAGACTCTAGAAAGAGTGCAGAGAAGAGCAACAAGGGATTTGGAAATTAAAACATACAAAGAACGGTTGCAGGAACTGGGTATGCATCCTAAATTCCCTCGGTCTTGCTGATGTAAATCCAAATTAAAGAATAATGCAATTAAAGGGAGGAAGGAAGGACAGTTTAAACTTGTATGCCTGTTTTCTTTAATTCCAAAGCTGAAAGGCACCCAAATGGGCCACCATTAAATGAAACTGACTTACTGTTACCGAATTCATTTTAAAAACCAAACACAGATGCAAAACTATTCACACGGTTCTCATAAATCCAGTTTCCAGGAAAACGATTGATCAAGGGAAACGTTTACTCAGATTAATAATCAACTGCCTTTATTGTTTGGGCAATCCACTTCAGATTAAAAATATATTTTTTTAAAAAGGCACGTAATTTAAACCAATTTTTTTCTACGTGGCTGCTAAGAAGCTGAAAAAGATGCAGTTTAATCTTCCAGCTTTAGGATATATTTGGAAAACAAATAAAATGAAATAAAATTAAGGAACAGGCATATCCCCTTCCTTAGTGACTGAGCATAATCTGCTCTTTGCCTTTACATTCTAAAAACAATCGGAGGGATTTTGAAATCGTGTCTCCGGTGTGGATTCCGTAAGATGTAAACAAGTGTAAAAGTCACACACTGCTCCTTGTCTACACACAGTCTGGAGCAACAAAAAAAGCCAATTACGCAATGAAGTTTGACGAATTTCGTAGATAGTTGCAGGGGTCCAGGGCGTATGGTTTTGAAATGTGTTTCTGAGAATGTGCATGTGTTTCCATGCCTTGTTTCTTAGGGGAGTGAGAGAGAGCCTCTTCTCGACTTGTAACAGTTCCGTTTAGTGACTGTCCAAAGTTACAACGGCACCGGGAAAAAAAAGGCGACCTTACAACCAGTTTTCACACTGATGACCTTTGCAGCATCCCCTTAACCACAAGACCAAAATTCAGACGCTTGGCAACTTGGCTCATATTTATGACGGTTGCAGCGTCCCAGGGTTACGTGATTCCCTTTTGCATCCTTCTGGCAAGCCAAGTCAAGGGGGAGAGGCTGGATTCGCTTAACGACCGTGTTGCTAATTTAACAACTGCCGGGATTCCCTGAAGAGCTGCGGTAAAAGAAAGGTGGACAAATGGGGGGGGGGAAACCTCACTTAACAAATGTTTCACTTAGCAACAGAAATGTTGGGCTCCATTGCAGTCGTAAGTTGAGGACTTAGCCCAAATCTATGCAAATATCCTTTCCCCCCCCCGCTTCCCGTCCACTAAAGTGCCCACAGTGAATATTATTCAGTGTACCTTTGAGAATTAAGAAGTATTTGAACCGAATCAGAGATTGGCTTGTGATGGTAGATAGATATATAAGATAGATAGAGGTAGGTAGGTAGATAGGTAGATAGATAAATAGGGAGGGAAGGTAGGTATAGGTATAGGTAGGTAGGTATAGGTATAGATTAGATATAGATATATAGATAGATATAGATAGGTAGGTATAGGTATAGATTAGAGATAGATAGATAGATAGATAGATAGATAGATAGATAGATAGATAGAGGGGGGGTAGGTATAGGTATAGGTAGGTAGGTATAGGTATAGATTAGATATAGATAGATAGATATAGATAGGTGGTATAGGTATAGATTAGAATAGATGATAGATATAGAATGATGTAGGTATAGGTATAGGTATAGGTATAGGTAGGTAGGTAGGTAGATAGAGGTAGGTATAGGTATAGAGATAGATAGAGGGGGGTAGGTATAGGTATAGGTAGGTAGGTATAGGTATAGATTAGATATAGATATATAGATATAGATAGGTAGGTATAGGTATAGATTAGAGATAGATAGATAGATAGATAGATAGATAGATAGATAGATGTAGGTATAGGTATAGGTATAGATAGCTAGGTAGGTATAGGTATAGGTATAGATAGGTAGATAGATAGATAGAGGTAGGTATAGGTATAGAGATAGATAGACAGATAGATAGATAGATAGATAGATAGATAGATAGATAGATAGATAGATAGATGTATATATGTATATGCATGTAATCAATATCTATATCTATATCTATATATAAGCTGCTTTATAATACAAGCTCTTCATAGGGTTCCCGTTTGCTCAGATATATAAGAAACAGTATAGCCACCATGTTCTTTCTGCAAACATGTCTGATTATATTTGTAAGTTTATACTTGTAAGTTTAAAAAACAAACAAACACACATAAGCCATGCATACAATAGTTTAAGGAGCGTACAATGGTTTACGGAGTATTTTAGGGACAAACAGATATCTGTTCTCTAGGGAGCTCACAATGGATGTGGTTGTCTTTTCAGTGCCATTTATAGCTGCCTGCCTGTCTCCAAAAATCCTACATATAGTAGTATTGTTATCCCAGATAACCGGGGGCGGGAGGGAACCACCCTCTAAAAGTAATTATCCTCTTCTAGGGTTGCTAGACAGCAAATCTTCCTTGCAGAAGCAGGCAAGCAATCTATTAAAGTTCAGCACTAATCAGTTATGTTCATTTTGCATCTTGAATTTAATTAATAATTCGATGGCTCAGGCCAAGTTACTGATTTCTAGAATTGAGTAGCATAGAGTAGCGTAGAGTAGAGTAGAGTAGAGTAGAGTAGAGTAGAATAGAATAGAATATTGGAATAAAGAATAGAATAGAATAGAAAATAGAGAAGAGAATCAGGAAAGAATAGAATAGAATATTGGAATAAAGAAGAGAATAGAATAGAAAATAGAGAAGAGAATCAGGAAAGAATAGAATAGAATATTGGAATAAAGAAGAGAAGAGAATATTGGAATAAAGAATAGAATAAAATAAAATAGAAATAGAATAGAAACAGAAATAGAATTCTTTGTTGGCCAAGTGTGATTGGACACACAAGGAATTTGTTTCTGGTGCACAAGCTCTCAGTATACATACAAGCAACAAGTGATAAATCATGATCATAACCTCATAACAATTTATGATCATAAAGCCGGAAGCTATGAAAAACCTCGTTTTGACTTTGCTGGGAAAGACTTCTTGTTCTGCCTTTGCAGTCTAAGGAGAGAAAATGACAGCTCTGTGTGGCATCTTAATTGTCTTTTTCAGAAAAAACACCACTTCTGAGGGATGTGCTGCCTTCTCTCGCTGCTGTTTCATTGCCTGTACTTAAAACCGAGGAGAAAATTTCATTATGGGTAAGTTTCACTTCTCATCAACGGAAGGAGGAAAGATTGATGGATGTGAAAGAATCATACAGAAGGCTTGGCATCTTACTGAAACGAAGCAGCAGCCCTTCACTTACAACCATTCGTGTAGTGACTGATCAAAGTCACGACGACCCTGAAAAACGTGCCTTATGGCCGTTTTCCCCATGGTCACCTGATGCTTGACAACTGACTGCTAGTTATGACGGTTGCCGTGTGGCAAGGTTGAACCCCTCACCTGACAAATTTCTCACTTAGCAAACATAAACGTTGGGCTCAGTTGTGGTCGTACCTCAAGGACTGCCTGCAGTTGTGCATTTCGTGTTCACTAGAGGGCACTGCTTCACAGGTTGTGACTCTAAGAATAGGCTGGTATGTTGTAGTCATCTCTGTAAAATACAGCACAGGGATCTGTAAAAACAAATTGGAACTGATCGGCTGGATGGAGAAATGGAAAATGTGTATCTCAAATACTCCGCCTGTAGTCACGGAACTCCCACAAAACCCTTCCCATTTGTACATCAGAATAGGCTTTGTCTTCCAAAAAAGAAGTTGAGTTCTTCAGATGTGAAGGAGAACATTAATTTCAGATCAAGCTGTGGTCTTCGTTGCCATGAGTCTTTTCTGGGTTTTGAGGAATGGCCAAAAGTTAGCATAAATCCAGGGAAACTGATAGATATAGCTCTGCTCAGCATTCTTGCAAAATCTCAGAATTCTTCCCAATCTGGCAGTGATTTGGCATTTCAAATTGCTTCTTTAAAGAAGAAAGAAAAGAGACCAAGAATTGCATTTTTGAAGAGAAAGACTGATAGAATAGAATAGGAATAGAATAGAATAGGAATAGAATAGAATAGAACAGAACAGAACAGAACAGAATAGAATAGATATTGGAATGAAGAATAGAATAGAATAGAATAGAATAGAATAGAATAGAATAGAATAGAAAATATGGAATGGAATAGAATAGAATAGAATAGAATAGAATAGGAATAGAATAGAATAGAATAGATATTGGAATGAAGAATAGAATAGAATAGAATAGAATAGAATAGAATAGATATTGGAATGAAGAATAGAATAGAATAGAGCTAGAATAGAATAGAATAGATATTGGAATGAAGAATAGAATAGAATAGAAATAGAATAGAATAGAATAGAAATAGAATAGAATAGAATAGAAAATATAGAATGGAATGGAATAGAATAGAATAGAATAGAATAGAATAGAATAACAGAGTTGGAAGGGGACCTTGGAGGTCTTCTAGTCCAACCCCCTGCCTAGGCAGGAAACCCTATGCCACTTCAGACAAATGGCTGTCCAATTTCTTCTTAAAAACTTCCAGAGTTGGAGCATTCACAACTTCTGGTGGCAAGCTGTTCCGCTGATTAATTGATCTCACTGTCAGGAAATTTCTTCTGTGTTCTAAGTTGCTTCTCTCCTTGATTAGTTTCCACCTGTTGGCTTCTCTGCACTCTTTCTAGAGTCTCATTTAATCTGATACCTTGTCAAGGTTGCTCTGCGCATGGAATCCTGCCCTGAAAACATTTGCTTTATCGGGGCATTTTCAAAGGAGGCTTATTTGACAATCCAAATTGTTTTTCAAACAATACCAAAAGTTGAAGATAAGGGTGAAATTTCCCATGTGTTCTTGCAATTCTCCAGGACATGAGCTTTCTTTCTTTTTTGTTTTTTGTTTTTAAAGAAGTTTTCTGCTGAACGTTAGGGGGAAAAATAGTTCTTTTGCAAATGGGTGCAATCTTTAAAGGCTTCTTTGTACTTCCTGGGTTAATTTTATCTTTGGAAGCTGGAACTGGAGCTGGATGGGTTGCAAGATCGCATATGGAATTTTCTTTTGCGATCATGGGATGCGCTATTTTTGAGCCTTCATGCACACACACACAAAATAATAATAATAATGCAGACGGCAGACAGAGGAGAGCCAAAGGAATACTTAGTAAAGTGCTGATAGAAAAGCCATATTGGAAGTTTTTCCATCCTTCCACTGAACCAAGCCCCAACAACTGTTTCATATCTGTAGCTGGACCTGATCAATCCGTACATCTCAATAAATAACCATCCATGCCCTCAGCTTGCCAACTTCATCTCATCTGGAAGGTCTTGGGCAGAGAATGGTTAGGGGACTGGAGGCTAAAACAGCTGCAGGAATGAAAAGAAGGACTAGGGGAGACATGATGGCAGCCTTGCAATATTTGAGGGGCTGCCCCAAAGAAGAGGAAGAGGTCAAGCTATTCTCCAAAGCACCAGAAATCAGGACAAGAAGCAACAGATGGAAACTCACCTAGCAGAGAAGCAGCTTAGAACTAAGGAGAAACTTCCTGACAGGGAGACCAATTAACCAGTGGAACAATTTGCCTCCAGAAGTTGTGGGAGCGCCAGCACTGGAGGTTTTAAAGAAGAGTTTGGACAACCATTTGTCTGAAGTAGTGTAGGGTATCCTGCCTAAGCAGAGGGTTGGACTAGAAGACCTCCGAGGTCCCTTCCAACTCCATCATCCTATTATTCTGCTACCTTAACCGATGCTGGCCTTTGTGTAGGCTTTCAAGAGTACCTTCACGATGTTACTTTTTGATGCCACCACCACACCCTTTTTGTATGAAATTTGGGGCTGACAGTTCTTGTAACCCCATACTCATCAGTACATCCGTAAAGTCTCTCCCACAGGTCTTTGTGTGATCTCGGATGACTTTGTGGCAGGCACCCCTCTGTCATTTCTTGGCAGTCCCACCCAGCGGTTTGCCAATCTCGCCCCCCCGGCCCCGTTGCGCCACACAGGTCTCCCATTCAGTCCCTAACAGGTCTGATCCTGCCTGGAGTTTTCAAGCTCCAAGCAGGTGCTGCTCTCACCGCTAAAAAAACAACACACACACAAAAAAAACAACACCCAGAAAAAACACGTGGTCCCTTGGTTAAAAAAATGGACCAGGATTCTAATCTCAGGACTCAGGGTGGTCTTTGACCCAGTGGGTCTGATGATGGCTCCCTGGAAGCTCGAACTGACTTTGTCGTCAGACAGCTGCCAGTCTCTTTGTGTTTTTGAAAATCAAATCTGGAGAAGTGATGTGCTTAGACAATCTTAAGGAAATGTAAAAACAAACAAACCCCCACACCCAAAAAAAACCAAAACAGGTGGGCTTTGGGTGATAGGTGGCCCAAATTGTTTTTAATTTTTATAGGTAGTGCATGTTGCTTATGTTTTATATGGCTGTGCATATTGGTTATGAAATGTCATTGTTGTTGTTGTTGCTCTTCTTCTTCCTCCTCCTCCTCCTCCTCCTCTTCTTCCTCCTCTTCCTCTTCCTCCTCCTCCTCCTTCCCCTTCTTTTTTTTTAATTACATTTATATGCCGCCCTTCTCCGGAGACTCAGGGCGGCTTACAATTTTTGGAGCACAACCCAATGCGCTCAGCAATAGCCTTCATTCCATTGTATATGCCTGCTTATTACTAAGCGGCATTTTTACAAATTTCTTCTCCTTCTTCCTCCTCCTCCTCCTCTCTTTCCTCTTTCTTCTTCCTCCTCCACAGTTCACAACTGTTTGCTCCGTCCTCAGTCATGGTTGTTACCTTTCGATGGACGGAGTTTCTAAGGCCAGCTTCTTCTTGACTTTGCAGCGGTTCCCCCTTCAACCTATAACATCAGCAGTGGTGGCTGAGCTGAAGTTGCTGCATTCCAAGGAGAGAATGTATAAAAGGAATGGCCTCATGGCCAACGTGACCGTGACTTCCGCCACTCCAGAGGTAATACCAGTTTCCGTTCCAACTCGGAACAAACCATCGCTGAAATTGGGCATCCCTTAGGAGACCGTCTAACGTTGAATTTCTCCCGATTATTTAAGAAAGTAGCGCTACACAGAGAATGATTAATTTTGAACGCTACTGTCCCAACCGTCTTTAATGGGGCTGTGATTCTGCCTAGACCGGTCATGGAGTTTGGTGGGAAATGTCCCATTTAGAATAGAATAACGGAGCTGGAAGGGGACCTTGGAGGTCTTCTAGTCCAACCCACTGCCCAGGCAGGAAACCCTACACCACTTCAGGCAAATGTTTATCCAGCCTCTTCTTAAAAACTCCCAGTGTTGCAGCATTCACAACTTCTGGAGGCCAGGAGTTCCACTGGTTAATTGTTCTCAACTGTCAGGAATTTCGTCCTTAGTTCCAGGTTGATTCTCACCTTGGTTGGTTTCCACCCGTTGCTTCTTGTCCTGCCTTCTGGTGCTTTGGGAAACAGATTGAGCCACCTCTCCTTTCTCCCCCCCTTGCAAATGAACATGGAGTCCTTGGTGCTGTCTGAGCTTGGTAGTTTCCTTGCAGACGTTTCATTACCCAACTAGGTAACATCATCAGTGCTAGAAATGAGTGGGGTGTCTGGAGTGAAGGAGGAGGAGGAGGACTGTGGGGTCCTTGGTGCTCTCTGAGCTTGGTGGTTTTCTTGCAGACATGTCATGACCCACCTAAGCCAGTGGTAGTAGGGAGTGCAAAGTGCTAACAGGGAGAGCAATGCCCACTCCCCACAAATCCTGATGGTATTACCTAGTTTGGTAATGAAACGTCCGCAAGAAGCTCAGAAAGGACCAAGGACTCCATAGTTAGTCTAGTTTATTGTCATTGCACCTCGTACCGTGAGATTTAAATGCCATCTTCAGTGTACGTTACAACTATAAAAATAAAACACAAACACACAATCCTTTGCTTCTATGCCATTGAATTGAATAGAATTCAATTAAATAGAATGCCTTAAAGTCAACAATAGGTTTGTAACTCAAAATAAAAAAAAAAATTAGGGACTGGAAGGATTAAAACTCCTGAATGCCTGTCCTTGATTTAGCCAAATCCCACCCGTGTTCCTGAAGTGATGTTTCCTTGAAAAGTTCACTGTTTAATGCCTTCCGTAATGGAGATTAGATTTTTCCATGGTGCTTAAAATATTTCCTCCTAACTGAACAGGATGGATCTAAGACCCAAGAAAGGATTTCCTGCCTTCTCATGTACTGTCAAGGAGGCCTGTTTGGTGACAGATTTAAAGGCCAAACTGCAAACCGTTTTCAGATTAGCTAACTAGCTGGATCGCACGGCTGTGAAACAACTCCAGATGTTTTTGGAAGCACGGGTGGTGGTGGTGGTTCTGGAGAGTTGACTTAAATGGAAGAGAGTATGTTCCTCATCTGGGCAACCTCATCCCTTTTCGTGGATAGCCATGTGGGAATCAAACCAAATATTTATTTAATCAACAAATTTGCACAAGCTGCTTGCTAATTGCTTCTTAAACATTTACAAGTGGAAAGGGTTTTAAGGGAAATTCTTTTTTTTTTTAGATTAGGATTATGATCATGGCTGTGATTTGTTTCATCTATGCAAATTTGTAAGCCTTGCAAAATATGTTGCTCTCCTCCTTTTTTTTCTTTTTTTAGCTGCTGCTGCTGCTGATAGTTAAGATCATATGGTATCTAGTCTTTTAGGCCACAAATTAGTTTAGGAAACTTCTACTGTTGTTTTTACACACTCGAGTTATATCAGTTAACATCTAATGTCTCGCAGATGGAAATAATTTACAGGGCCTATTTTCTCAAGACAGAGAAATTCTTCCCATGTCTGTTCAAAAGAAGACGGCCGTCGCATAGAAGCAGTTCAGACATAACCATTCTTAGGACTGCAGTCTTGGCCTAGTTCGAACACCTTGTTTTCAACACGGCAGAATTATTTCTGCACACATACATATTCATGGCATTAAGGTTTCTTTCCATTCCGTTTCACGGTGTGGTTTTTCAGACAATACGCTTAAAATAGCTGGGAGTGTTGATGTTATGGCATCCTACAGCTAGAACGATTATATTGTTTTGGAGCTGGTTGAACAGTGTGCAACCTTTAGGAAATCTGATTTTTAAACTACAGCTTCTCCTTAGTAAAGCTGTCTAGGGTGGCAGTTTTGCTTTTAAACTGTGTCTGGCAAGATTTGAACACATCGCATATCCATCTCCCCCTGCTCTTATTTACATAATGTTTTTGCAAATAAATCTTGATCTGGGTTTTTCCCCCCCATTTGCATTGTTAATGCTTAACTAATCACGTTATCCCTGATATCTTCAACCAATCTCCTTAACACTTGAGCTAGTTTTAAAACTGACATAATTTGTCAGCAACACAGAGCAGATTACATGATTACCTCTGCTCTACTTTATAACTCTAGAGAGCAAATAACCTCAGGTAGTGAGCTGACATATTCTTTTACATTTGAGAAAAAAAGTCTCATAATTGGAAACAGGAGCAGATAAATCACCATATTTTTCGGAGTATAAGACACTCCAAAATATAAGACCCACCTTTTGGGGAAGAAAACAAGGGGAAAAAATCTGCCTCTGCGTCCCAGCCATTTGCCTCCTTGCAGAAAAGAGCAAACAGCCTGTTTCAGCTTCAGCACAGCCTGACTAGCACAAGCAGCTGATTGTCGGTTGGATCGGCTCCCGACGATCAGCTGTTTCAGGCTGCAGGGACCGCCATTGCTGCCCCCATGCACCCCATTTTCGGCCTCCACGTGCCCCATTTTCCATTTGTTCCATTATTGTAAGTTAAGAGCTACCGTGTTTCCCTGAAAACAAGATCCTGTCTTATGTTTTGTTTTGCCACCAAAAAGGCACCAGGTCTTATTTTCAGGGA
>CM019157.1:9193542-9222752 GCA_009733165.1 Naja naja
GTCCAGGATCTCCCTCTACAGTCTTCCAAAAAGACTGGAATGGATTCCCAAACGAAAGGATTTGGCCCTTTGGCTCTTAAGTAGCCGTAAATGAGTGACAACCTCAACTGCGTTTGAGGATAGCTGAGGCAACTCAAAATGCAGCCTCTTGGTCGTGGTGTCAACCCAAGAGCCTTTTAATGGTTCAGTTCAGCGCAACAGCCTGGGAATTGGGACACACTGGCCTCTTTCTAGGCAGACCCACAGTGGGCTTGCCAGATGTCAGTTTTTCCGAAACGCATAATCGTTCTTCCTTTCATTTTTGTCATAGAGTCAGATTACACTGATGGATATGCCAGTATTTAAAGCTATACAGCCAGAGGTAAGTGACAAAACGTTGCTATGAAGAGCTCTTAGGCTCTGGTTTGTTAGGACAGTTCTAGATCCACTCACTGACTATTTTCTTTTTAAGAAATGGGTTTCATTCATAGCCTACCATGTTATATTCTGATGGAAGAGAATAATCGTAGCTCAGGGTTGAACTGTAGGGTCCTTGATGCTCTCTAGGTTTAGGGGCTGCCTCATAACATCATCAGTGCTAGAAGGGAGTGGAAAGTGCTAGTAAGTGCTGGAGCAAACCCCACTCCCTGCTAGCTCTGATGATGCTGCCTAGTTTGGTAATGAAACATCTGTAAGAAATCCAGAGGGGTTAGAGGAATTATCTTTGGTGCTCTCTGACCTTGGTGGTTTTCTTGCAGGCGTTTTATGACCAAACTGGGTAACATCATCAGTGCTTGAATGGAAGGGGTTGGAGGAGGAGGAGGAGGACTGTGGGGAACCTTGGTGCTCTCTGAGCTTGGTGGTTTTCTTGCAGACATTTCATGACCCAACTACATAACATCATCAGTCTGCAAGCACCTTCCATTATTAAAATTGCTGCCATCACAACCAGTTCTCTGGGAGTGGCGGTGATTTCTCAAAAAAATAAAAAAAATAAAACAGCACTCCAAGAAATCCAGTGACAATAACATCTAAGACCAGTGGATCAAGGAGGAACCTGGAGAGGTTTTGAAGGCCATATCCTTGATCCTCCAGAGAGAAAAACCTCATAACTTAGTTGGGTGACCTGAGGCTGGTTAGATTTTGCAGCGGAAATTCAAATCCAGAAAGCCCACACAGAGGACTGATTCAGCAGGATTCGCTAACTTCTTTATAACCATAATAATATTTGAAGTTTACAATACCAGTAGTAGATTCTTCCTGCAAAACCCAAGCAGCAGCTTCAGAGCTCAGAGCAGAGAGGTTTCAGTTTCACTTTAGAGCTGAGAGCACCAGCCACACCCGGCTTGCTTCTAGTTTCACTTTCCAATTCAGCTCCCCTTGGCCGGTCTGTTGCCTTGCCTACTCATTGGCTGGCTTCGTCACTAAGCTCTATTCCAGTTCATGAATATACTCTGGACATAGCTGTCCTAGCACCCCTTCGTTTCACATGTTCTCCAGCCCTCTTCAACACCGAGTAGCACTCTCTATCCGATTACATAGCCTACAGTAGCTGTCAGAGTATATTCATGAACTGGAATAGAGCATGGTAACAAAGTCAGCCAATGAATAGGTATAGCAACTAAGTCAGCCAATGAGGACTGTTTGGAAACTGAAACTAGAAGTAGCCCAGGCATGGCTCCGTATTAAGCTCTGAAGCTCTGTTGAGCTCTGAGTCTGCCTATTGAAGATGAAACTGCTTCCCACCTCAGCTGTGTGTCTTGCTTGCCTGCTGAACTAAAGTGAAACTGAGATCTGTTTCTGAGCTGCTGAGTTACTGTTCTGCTCTGAACCTGTGACCTGTCTGCTTCTGTCTGAGTCTGCTCCATGTTGGAGACATCTACAACTGGTATTGTAAAATTTACTTTATGTGTTTATAAAGAAGTTAAATGAAGCCTCGGCCATCTGTGTTTACTTTTCTGGCGCTGAATGTGCTGCTGCGAAACTCTGAACAGTAGCTGGGTTGACTTCACTTATGGGATGAACTGAGCCGGAAAGCAGATGCCACATTCTCTTGAACCCTCAGGGCGAGTGCTGGACGCCTGTCAAAACGTTCGTTCTTCCAGCTTCCTCAAGTAGGCTTTCTATAGGACCCATGTGTTCGACTGCACACGGCCAGGCCACTCAGCTAAAGTTTTGCAGAAGACTAGGGGGGGAGGGGAGATGGCAGATGTTGTAATACACAGAGGCTGTTTATTTTATTTTTTTTAATTCCCTGAGAAATGGAAAAAATGGTAATTTTTCTTTCAAATTTCTAGTAAACGTAGCCAGAACATTTGATATATAATTGTTTATCTGCAGTTTAATAGGCAACATATGTACTGTGTGTCCCCAGGACTAATTAGACTTCTGGTGATTATGTTGCTAACTTTTCCAGCTGTCCGGAACTCTAAACTTTAAAACTCTGCTTTGAGTAAAAAGGTCCTCATTTTCTAAGGGAGGATTATTCTTGAGATTGGGTGATATCTTGTTGATCAAACCATGTGATCAAGCCATGCGGGGCTTCCGTAAGGATATATTTTGAGGAAGCGAAGTTTTTATCACAGATACAGATTAACAGAGTGGGAAGGGACCTTGTAGGTCATCTAGTCCAACCCCCCCCCCAGGCTTGGCTGTTTCCTTGTAGATGTTTCAGGATCCAACTAGGTAACACCATCAGTGCTAAAAAGGAGTGGTTGCAAGGAGGAGGAGGAGGAGGAGGAGGAGGAGGAGGAAGAAGGAAAGGAAGAGAAGAAGGAAGGAAGGAAGGAAGGAAGGAAGGAAGGAAGGAAGGAAGGAAGGAAGGAAGGAAGGAAGGAAGGAGAGGAGGAGGAGAGGAGAGGAGAAGGGCTGTGGGATCCTTGGTTGTTTTCTTGCAGACTTCTCATTTCACCCCTAGTAGGGAGTGAGGTTAGCTCCCAGTTTATATTCCAGAGGCTTGCCCTGTCAGTGTTGATGGGAATATCTTGGAAGTTCCTTGATTGGGGCATTGTTTACTCCTGGATTGTCAATCTAATGTTAAGCTATGCTCATCTGAGTGTTACTACTGGTGGGGATAACTGCTTGCACGCTTGAGAGTTTATGCAACAACAGGTTGAGAACGCTAGATGATTTAATTTAATTTAATGATGGGATTTCTATGCCGCCCTATCTCCCGAAGGACTCAGGGCGGCTCACAGAAATAAAAAACAGAAATACAAAATTTAAAAAGCAATTTAAACACGAAACCCCTATTACGTTAAAAATTAAAACCACCAACAAATCTAAAAGCAGCTAAAAACCCCATCAGTCCAGGTTGGCCAGTCGAAAAAGCCAAGTCTTTAGGTCACAACGGAAGGAACGAAGGTCAGGAGCCACCCGAAGCTCCACGGGTAGTTGGTTCCAGAGGGCAGGCTCACCCACAGAGAAGGCCCTCCCCCTGGGAGTCGCCAGCCGACATTGTCTGGCCAATGGCATCCTGAGGAGACCCTGCCTGTGGGAGCGCACAGGGCGATGGGAAATCGTTGCTGGCAGCAGGTGCTACCACAAATACCCCGGACCTAAGCCATGAAGGGCTTTATAGATGATTACCAGGACCTTGAATCTCACCCGGAGGGCAACCGGCAGCCAGTGCAGCTCACGCAGGAGGGGTGTAATATGGGAGTATCGGGATGCTCCCATCACAACCTGCGCGGCCGCATTCTGCACCAGTTGATCAGTTCGTTCTAGTCAATTCTTAGTCAATTTGCTCTGTGGGATTTCAAGGAGGCTATTGTTTTGCTTACATCACTCACATATGTTATTTTAAAATAAACTAATCACCCTCGTTGGAAGGAACACAATTGCTTGTGATTATTCCTGGACATTTGCTGCTGTTTAAAAAACTGTTGCATTAATCATTGGTAACTCCTGCTATTATCCACGGGAGAGTAATCAGAACAATAGACTAAATCTTTCTTGGGAAAGCCGGTCCAACTTCAAACACACACACACACACACACACACACACAAAACCCACCTCGGGATGAAACTTCCACTAGAAATGGAAAATCCGCTTTCATATATATGAAAGGAAGGAAAGGAAGGTTGCTAATTAATAGGTTAATAATGCAACGTGCCTGTGAACGTCTCGTGTTCATTGACTCACATAATATTACTGTGTTAGATTCTCAGGTTATCTGCCAATCCTCATTTCTTTGACACTGCCATAAGAAAATTAAATGCTACCATGTATATGTGTTTCCTAGCGTAATAAGGCTTAAGACCAGGTGGTATGTACCTAAAAATACAGTTTTCCTGTTTGTGTGTGGTGTACATGCAGAGATAGGTTGCCAAGTTAATAACATGGTTAGAATAGAATAGGATAACAGAGTTGGAAGGGACCTTGGAGGTCTTCTAGTCTAACCCCCTGCCTAGGCAGGAAACCCTATCCCATTTCAGGCAAATGGCTCTCCAGTCTCTTCTTGATACCTCCACAACTTCTGGAGGCAAGTTGTTCCACTGATTGATTGTCCTCACTGTTAGTAAAATTCTCCTTAGTTCTAAGTTGCTTCTCTTCTTGATTAGTTTTCATCTGTTCTGCCCTCAGTTGTCTTTGGAGAATAACTTGACTCCCTCCTCTTTGGGGCAGCCCCTGAGATATTGGAAGACTGCGATCATGTCTCCCCTAATCCTCCTTTTCATCAAACTAGCCACACCCAATTCCTGCAACCGTTCTTCATATGTTTTAGCCTCCAGTCCCTAATCATCTTCATTGCTCTTCTCTGCAGTCTTTCTAGAGTCTCAACATCTTTTTTACACCCTGGCGACCAAAACTGGACACAATATTCCAAGGGTGGCCTCACCAAGTCATTATAAAGCTGTATTAACACTTCACGCGATCTTGATTCTGTCCCTCTGTTTATGCAGCCTAGAACTGCATTGGCTTTTTTGGCAGTTGCTGCACACAGCTGGCTCATATTTAAATGGTTGTCTACTAGGACTCCTAGATCCCTCTCACAGTTACTACTGTTGAGCAAGGTAGCACATGTACTGTACCTGTGCATTTTGTTTTTCTTGCCTAAATGTAGAACCTTCCTTTTTCGCCATTGAATTTCATTTTGTTAGATAGCACCCAATGTTCAAGTCTGTCAAGAGCCTTCTGTAAATCAGTAGGTAGGCAACCAGGTGGATGGATGGATGGATGGATGGATGGATGGGTAGGTTATATGAATTGCTGAAAGCTATGCAGCATATAATTGTTATATATACATTGTTATGGTTGGTTGCATAGCCAGATGTTTAGACTGGATTTGGCATTTATTATTATTATTATTGATGATGATGATGATGATGATGATGATGATGATAGATAATAACCACCATTATCCTGGGAAAACTTAGCAGTTTCTTAGAGAACTTGTGTTCAGGAAAGCATTTTCCTGCCATTGAAGCGGAGGGAAGAATTATTACCCTGACATCATCATAATAAAAACTACAAATCTAATTTCTGTGTCTGTCAGAAGGTTCTCCTTATCTCCATTTCAGAATAAATGAAGAGAAACGTTTGCAAAAGATAGCTTGCCACTCTACTCCAGATCCGCACTGTAGTAACAGGAAAGCCATTAGCAGCTTTATAGAGTGAAAAATAGCTAAATGGGTTTTACATGTACTATTTCTGCTTGCTTTCAGCGCATTCAAAAGCTCGGCAAATTTACTCACATTACCCTTGTCTTGTTTAGTGAGTGTTTATATAAGCAATGTTGCCCAGCTGAGGGTTGACAGTAGAAAAAAGACCACAGTAGGTTAAATAAAAATAATCTCATTTAAGTTGCTTGCCTTGTGGCAGTGAATTCCTTAGCTCAGGGAGTGATATAAGCAATAAATCTCTTCTCTCCTGAAATATTTTTCCTACCATAAGCAAGAGGGAGAGGCCGGTCTGTGAAGTGTCCGTGTCTTTTCTAAGGGGTGTGCAGAGGCATTGTGTGCAAACTGTTAGCCCCAACATCCATCCTCAAAGCCTGTTTATTTCCAACGGAAGGTTGCTTCAGTGTAAACTACATGCCGGAGGCATTAGCAGAAGTGGCTGGTTCTTGACTGCATCAACAAACGGCTGGCCAGAGAGATTAGTCATTTTATTTCTATCTTGAAATGATTTGTAAAGCCGTCCATCTCCCAGCTGTGCTTCTTGGCGTGTACAAAACACGGTTTGTTCCAGAGTTCTCCACCTCTGGTTTTGAGAGGAGGGAAGGCCTCTGTGGGGCTCAGTGCCATTCACACAAACGCCTCCACGCTTTCTCCGCCTTACATTGTAGACTGTGAATAGAAACTTTTAAGTCCTTTGAAGTAAATGGAAAAGCCCCATGCTGACACACAGCTTGGTAAGATCGATCGATTTAGGCTAGATCCAATCCAGAGAGGGTTTCTTTTGTGGGGTGGTCTTTGGTGCTGTCTAAACTTGATTGTTTCCTTGCAGGCATTTCATTACCCAACTAAGTAATATCATCAGGGCTAGTGATCAATGCTAGCACTCATGATGTTACCCAGTTTGGGTAATCTAACGTCTGCAAGAAAAGAACCAACTTCAGAGCGTGCCAAGGATCTCTCAGTCCTCCACCTCTTCCTTAAACTCCATTTCCATGTAGCACTGATGATGTCACCTAGTTGGGTAATGAAATGTCTGCAAGAAAACCACCAAGCTCAGAGAGCACCAAGGACCCCACAGTTCAACCCCAAGCTGCAAATATTCTCTTTTAAGTGATCCTTTTCTTCTAAAAACTGACTAGAGGTTATAGGAAGCAGCCAAATGTTTTTTGTATTCATGGCCCATTTGGTCCAGATTCTGCAAATATGATGCTCTCCCTGCAATTAGCTTTCCAACTGATGCTTCATGGTCTGATAGAGAACTGAGCCAACTCAGAACTCGTGTCTGTATTGCAGACGTAACTAAATGTAAGTGCCTTTAGCATCACCCTTTAAATTCCACAGGATAATGCTGAGGCTTTTTTTATATGTATTTCTCTCAGTCTTTCGCTTTTCTCTGACCCTGAGTTTTTGTGATGAAAATGAGCAATTTTTAAAAATATTATTAACCACCCTGCCGTTATATTTTCTAGGAACTTGCAAGTTGCGGATGGAATAAAAAAGAAAAACACATCCTCGCCCCGAACGTTGTTGCCTTTACAAGGAGATTTAATCAGGTAATGGGAATTTATTCTGAATTGTGGGAAGTTCGCCCTGCGAAAAATCGGGAAAAACTGAATTGTGACAGGGCTGCTTGGTCTTTCCAGGTGGCGATAACCATTTTATTTGATGAATTTGAACGTAATTGTCATCCAATTTCCTTTTGTCCTGCAAATACGAAGGAGAGAGAGAGAGAGAGAAGCAGTTCATTTAGTAACCGTTCAAAGTTCCAACGGCACTGAAAAGAAGTGACTTATGACCATTTTTCACACTTACGACTGTTTCAGCCTCCAAGATTGAGCAAAATTCAGGCATTTGGCAACTGATTCATTCTTGCGAGGGTCACATTGTCCTGGGGCCATGTGATCCCCTTTTGCGACCTGATGAGCAAAACCAATGGGGAAGCCAGGATTCACTCAACAACTGTATGGCTACGTTAACAATGGCGGTGATTTGCTTAGCAACTGTGGCAAGAAAGGTCGTAAAATGCGGCAACACTCACTTAGCAACAGAAATTCTGGGCTCAGTTTGTGGCCGCAGGCCTGTAATTGTGTTTTTTTAATTGGATTTTTCAAAGCTGGAAGACGGAGATCGATCTAAAGATACAGACTTTCAGCGAAAGAACTCTGAGGTCGGGGCGGGGGGAATGTTGTTTTGTTTTGAAAATTGGAAATAAGGTTGCCCTTTGGACAAAACTTTGTGTAAGTTTCAGTTTTTTTGTTTTTGTTTTAAATAAAAAAGGGGTAACAATTGGAAGCAATAATTGACATTCTTGTTGTAAACAAGTTGTCGAAACACTTTCTCCCTTGCTAATGTAACCGTCTCCGTTTGAAATTTACAGATGTAGATAAGTTTTTTTTTTAAGTATATAAATAAGTTTCCTGGCTGTGCTCGAGAGTTCTGCAGGAGAGGAATGGATGCAACCCGGTCCTTACTTAACAAAATCTGTAGATTTGTGATAAATTATTCAGTTCACTAAAATCCCAGGGGACCAAAAAAAGAAAAAAGGAGAAGCAACAGCTTGAAGTGAAGCCGAATCCAGCTGGGAAAAGGAAGCCAATAATAAACAGCAAGAGGGTTATAAATACAGACTTGAAATAGCTCCATTTGTAAGGGATTTGCATTCTACATTATGCACTTAGCAGGGGTGGGTTTACATTGGTAGTTGTAGTGAACGTAAACAATTACGGGTTTTAGAGGAGTTTGGTATTTTCCCAGGCTGCAAATCACTTGTATCTCCTATTAAAGGAGGCATGCAGTTATTCAAAGCAGCTGCCTGAACTATTTTGCCTTCTATTTAATCCACAATTTGTGCTTCGAATCAAGGTAACCCTGCTAGATAACGTAGCTGCTCTCTTCATCCCTCACTGATGATACACCGTTAAGTCCTTAACTTTTGCCAGTTTGTTTAGTGACTCTGTTATTCTACTCGCTTAACAACTGTGTTACTAACTTAACAACCTCACTGATTCACTTAACCCCCAAAAAGTCGTAAAATGGGGCAAAACGTATGCAACAACTGCCTGGCTCTTAGCAGCAGAAATGTCGGCCTCCATTGTGGTTGTAAGGTTGGGGTCTACCTGCATATCATTCTGGGCCCTTCAATTTTGGTCCATGGCTGTGACCATCTCTGAACATGCCAGTCTATGCTTTGCCCGTCTCAATTCCTCATCCTAAACAAACTTTAACTCTCTGAAATTATTCTTTGTAGGTCTGTTTCTGGGTGGTACGAGAAATTTTAACAGCACAGACCTTAAAAATAAGGGCAGAGATCCTCAGCCACTTTGTGAAAATAGCCAAGGTGAGTTTGGGACGTTCCATTTCATTCTTTCTCGAAATATCGTTTCTTTTTGATAGCAACCCTGCCTTTTTTGATACTGCTGGGAACAATATCTTTCTCTCTCTCTCTTCCTTCCTCTCTCCCTCTTTCTCTTTTTCTTTCTCTCTCTTTCTTTCTCTTCTCTCTTTTTCTTTCTCTTTTCTCTTCTCTCTTTCCTTTCTCTCTCTTTCTCTTCTCTCTCTTTCTCTCTTTCTCTCTCTTCTTTCTTTCTTTCTTTCTCTTTCTCTCTCTCTTTCTCTTTTTCCTTCCTTCCTTCCTTCCTTCCTTCCTTCCTTCCTTCCTTCCTTCCTTCCTTTCCTGTAGGGATAACTTGGTGAACAGAATTGTGAGTGGCTCCAGACTTTATCCAAAGTTCCAAAGAGCCCATCCCAACTGATTTCCTTGCTCAGGGCCTATAAATTACTTCATTCATTTGGCAAGCCAGCCGAAAGACATAAAAGCTTCCATTCTCAGTCCCTGAGAATTTATTTCTCTCTTTCTGGTATTCCCACCTCGAAAGAAACCTGACAGGAACTTCCTGCGAGGTGGGCTGAGTAGACAGGCTTTCCTCTGCTCCCCAAGATCACCATTAAAATCTGTGACAAGCCCGGCTTAACATCACAGCTGCCGCCCCCGAGTCTGAAGCCTGGAGATGCCGAAAGATCTTAAGCCGGGAGTGCAGAAACTTTCCAATTTGCTTCAACTCTCTCGAAAACCATTCAGAAACGAACCGTGTAACCGAATCCCCTGCCTCCTGACATCTGGTCTTTGCATTCTGTTAAGTTTTTGCATCAAAAGTCAGGCTGAGTCTTCTGACTCTTCTGTAATTTACAGTACGAACAGCAAACGTCTGGAACAGCAATTATTTTCTTGAACGGGCTGGAGCATTCCAAACCCATGTGGGAAACCGATGGCATTTTGGTCTTTTTTTTTTCCCCTTCTCCTCTCCTTTTTTTCCCCTCAGAAACTTCTAGAACTGAACAACCTTCATTCCCTCATGTCTGTGGTCTCAGCTCTCCAAAGTGCACCCATTTTCAGGCTGACCAAAACCTGGGCTGTAAGTTACTCTGAATTTTTGGTTTTTGTTTTGTTGGGTGTCCTGTGTCTCCCCACCCTAAAATCCATCACCCCCCCGAATGGGATAGTATCCAAAAAGGCTGCTTCATTTCCCGCTGCATTGGGAACTGCCTGGGTTTCCAGGGAGTCCTCGGCGTACGGCCGCAACTGAGCCCAGCATTTCTGTCACTAAGCAAGACAGTTTTGCCCCATTTTATGCCTTTTCTGGCCACCATGGTTAAGTGAATCATGGCACTTGTTCAGTTAGCAACATGGTTTGCTAAGTGAATCTTGGCTTCCCTGTAGCATTTCCCTGTCAGAAGGTCGCAAAGGGGGATCACGTGGTCCCCCCATCACCATCATAAACATGAGTCAGTTGCCAAGAATTTTGACCTTGTGATGCTGGGGATGCTGGAACTGTCGTCAAGTGTGAAAAATGGACTCATCACTTCCTTTTTTTCAGTGCCGGTGTAACTTTGGAGCGAACGGTTGTAACTCAAGGACTATGTCAACTCATAAAACATCCCTATGCCTGTTTTAGTAGTTGCCATTAAAAAAAGGGGGAGGAAATCTGGAAGAGTAGTTGAAAGCGAAAGTACATTCCAACTCTTATCTTTAAAAGTTTGTAACTAAACTACCAGAGCTTTTTCCCATGAACATATTTAATTGGAGAACATGATTGATGACACCCAGCCCGTGAATGTGCTCAATTGGAGAATCTGATTTATGACACACCCAGCCCCCGGGGTGTCACAGGGTGAAATGATGTAGGCCAGAGTTGGCTGCATACAGGACAGGGCCAGTATGTCATCTCATAATAAATCCTTTGAAGTTTGGCTCGAGAATCATGATTTAATTAGGGCGATTGCTGGAATCCTGACAGACTACCTGTATAGGGGAAATGGATGTCAATCGGTCACTAAATGAACTTTCGTAAGTTGAGGGCTACCTGAATTCTGTTTTTCTAAGAGAAGAGGCGTCTTCAGTTTTGAGAGTTTAAAATGAGGGAAGCTACGCTGACAGCTTTCCCAGCGGTGTTTACAAATGCATAAAAATCACATTTTAACATTTATAATCGGCTGGTTGAAAGAGCAGCAGTGATTTAAAGGCAGGATTCCTAAAATTACTTAGAAGCCAACCGCGCTGAGGAGGTCTTAAGTTTTGCATAAATAAATGAAAATAAACAGAACTCAGCTCCCTGTGCAACTGCTGTTGCTCAAGGCGCGCATATATTCGCTTTCAATCACAGTTTCCACTAAACATTATTCACCATTTTTTTGGTTCTTTTAATTCAATCTCTGCCATGTGACGTCAGCTGCTTCTGTGCTCCTTGTGAACTAGCTGCTCATATGTGTATGTGTGTGGTGGTGGTGGTGTATTAGGAAAATAGGTTTTGTAAGTGCTTCCTGTTTAAAACGCCCACTGAGTTGTGACAGCTGTCCATTTAATTTCCGACTCCCAAATGTCACAGGATGGATAGTAGCCCATTCTGTGACACTGAGGTGGTTGTTGTTGTTGATGTTGAGAGTCTAGAAAGAGGGCAGAGAAGAGCAACCAGGAGGATTAAAGGGACTGGAGGCTAAAACATACAATGAACGGTTGCAGGAACTGGGCACGGCTAGTCTAATGAAGAGAAGGACCAGGGGAGACAGGAGAGCAGCCTTCCAATATTTGAGGGGCTGCCACAGAGAGGAGGAGGGGGTCAAGCTATTTTCCAAGGCACCTGAAGGTCAGACAAGGAATAATGGATGGAAACTGATCAAGGAGAGATTCAACCTGGAAATAAGGAGAAATTTTCTGACAGTGAGAACAATGAACCAATGGAACAGAAGTTTCCCTCAGAAGTTGTGGGAGCTTCATCACTTGAGACTTTCAAGAAGAGACTGGACTGCCATCTGTCAGAAATGGTGTAGGGTCTCCTGCTTGGGTTGGGGGTTGGACCAGATGACCTACACAGTCCCTTCCAACTCTGTTAATCTGTAAAGGATATTGAGACTCTAGAAAGAGTGCAGAGAAGAGCAACCAGGATGATGAGGAGACTGGAGGCTATACGATGAACGGTTGCAGGAACTGGGCCTGGCTAGTCTAGGGAAGAGAAGGTCCAGGGGAGTGCATCTGATGGACCAAGGATGAAACTAGTTGCTTCCCCAGAACTGTAAGATGGAAGCCAAGCTATCAGTCACTCTTGCTTGGGTCCTTCCTACATTAGTAGCAACTAAACAATCTAGCGAATCCCTATATGTTGATTTGGGAACATTACAAGTAGCCCTCGACCTGTAACAGTTCGTTTAGTGACCGTCCGAAGTTATGACAGCGTTGAAAAAAAAAGACGACCGTTTTTCCCCACTTACGGCCATTGGAGAGAGAGATTAAACAGAGATACAGAAGACAGAGATAGAAGATAAATTAAAAATTAAAGAGAGGCAGACAGATAGATATAGAAGAAAGAAAGAGAGAAGATCGATTAGATAGAGAGATTTGAATAGAGAGATAAAAGAGAAGATAGATTTTGAGGATAGATTAGAGACAAGACGATGAACAAAACTCCGCATTGGTGACAGGAAGGGCATCTGGCCACTCAAAACACTCTGCTAGCTCCATTCAGTTGCCCAGGCTCCACCCCGCCAGGGATTATGGGGTCATTAAAAGAAAAGGATGATGATTAGAGATAAGATGATAGAGATAGACAGACAGAAATCTGTGTTTGCTCTGTGTGCACAATACATACCTTCACAACATATTTCTCAAATTATACTTCCAATATATTTTAACTCCCCAAACCTGAGGTGCATAATACACTGTTTAAACATTCAGGATGCTAAACTGTGTTTGATTTGCTGCTAGGCCAGGAAGGGGGTGTGTAAAGAGGGATTTGGGAGCAATTCGGAGTGTGCTGATCCTTTATGCATGTTTTATATTTTCTCGGGACAGGAAATGATAGATTAGAACAAAAGTCTCTGTACTGAAACCACAGTGTTGGATTTTTTTTTCCTTTTCCAGTTCTGAAATATATTGTCCAAAGCAGTAAATTAAAAAAAATATGTTTATGGGGTCAGCCGTGGGAGTTTTGAAGTTTAAGAGGCTTTGGAATGGAATCATCCCATTTTTACTCCGATGGATTTTGTTTCTTCATCTGTAAATTTATGTTTCTGCAAATCGCATCATATTAATGGAATTTTATTTTTTAAAAATAATAGTGCATTGGTGCCATCCTAAGCAAATCAGCATAGGGCTGGCAGACCCTCACTTAGTGACAACATTATGAAGTTACAATGGCAGTGAAAAAAAACAAATTACTACCATTTTCCACAGTTACAACCTTTACTCATGGGATCAAAATTCAGAGGCTTGGCAAACCGCTTCATACTTATGACAGTCACAGTGTGTCCCGGGGTTACGCGATTCCCTTTTGCGACCTTCTGACAAGGAAAGTCAATGGGGGCAGCCAGATTCACTCAACAACCAGGTTACTAATCTTATCAACCGCAGTGATTCTCACTTAACAACCATAAATTTGGGGCTCAATACCACCTGTGGTAGCACAGCTGCTTATTCCTTTTGGTTGAGCATTTAAAAAAAAAAACAAGGTGGGTAGAATCCTCCTAACATCATTCAAAATGCAGTCTGTGATCAGTGACCTGAACATTTTTCCCCCAAATGTATACAAATGCATGCAACGTAAGAAATTGATCCAGTTCTGTTTTTACCTGCGGTGAGTCGCCATTGCAAAACATTTTCCTAGCGGAAATAAAATGGATGCAACATCAAGAAGCCGAGTTAAATCCCTATTTTTAGACGCCGTTGCAAAACATTAGCAGAGGAAAACGGCATCTATAAAATTATAAAACTGGGGGACAAGGTTTTGCCTGGAAAATTGACTTAACTATGAAGAGCTCTGGAAAAAAAAAAAGCAACCACCATCAAAATGATGGTTATAATTGGTCATCGTTTCTTGGTCGTATTAACCATATTTTCCCTCTTATGTTGGACAGATGTCATTTTGGAGAGAGATATCGTAAAAAAAATGGTTTAACATGGGTTAAAAGATGGTTTAACATGGGTTGTGTTTCAAGATGTATTCATGTGTCTTTTCTTTTTTCTGTTATTTTTCAATTTCTTTTTAAAAAAAGTCCTAGTTGCCCTTTTGAGGACTGGCCTAATCCAGGTTAGATACATATTGTGATGACCCGGGGCGTGGCACAAAGGCAACACAGCCAGAGAATAAGTAGAGATCCCTTTATTAGCTCCAACTTTGTCCCCAATGACCCAGTTACCTTCCGGTTGGGAGAAAAACTCTCCCACGAACTTGCAATAGCCTTTGGCTGCCAGTATTCCAGTCCAAACATTGTAAACAGAAAACTTCAAATTATAAATCCAACAAGGCAAAATAAGGTAATAAATCTGGCGGAGCAAGATAAGGAGTTCCAGAAGTGAAGTAACACGGCAGTAAATCAAACCAGTTGGGAGGATGCCAGGAACTCAGATAACAGCAGCCAACACGAGATAAACTCAATGTTTGTTCCCGGCAAACGCCCCTCCCAACTGGTTCTCCTTTAAACTCCCTCCCCAGGTGTGCCTTGTGAAGGGAATCAGGGCCCTCTCCTCCCCCGTAAGCCACGCAACCCACGTTGCTCTCTTCTCCGTTCTTCCCTGTGTGCCCTAGGATGAAGGGGGTGGTGGGCTTGGGTCTTCCTCTGAACCCCCTCTCCCTTGTTCTACCTCTCCCCTGCTCTGCCCCGCCTGACTTTGCCCTTCCCCAGTTTCCTCCACTCCCCGCTCCCATGGCGGCTTATTCGTCTTCCTCCTCGGGTTCAAACTCCCGGGGGAGGGATGACACATACGCTGATGTCCCTCCCGTGCCTACTCATGTGATGGAAAAGGCCAAGATCTCCGAACTGTTCAAACCATGATTTTGACAGCATGTTGGAGATCCAGCCAAACTCCTCTTTGATAACAGCTTTTTTGGGGAGGGGGGGAGTTGTCTCAGTTTAACTGCGGCTCATCGAAAACATTCCATTCTTATGACACGAGGGTAGGATTTTTTTTTTTTAAGAGATACACTTTCCAAGGATAATAAGAGGGGAGTCCTTTTCTTCACATCTGGAACCCAGTGAACGATTGCCTTAATTATAGAGAATAAAGAGCTAATAGCGTCTTCGGTACAACGGATCGTTTAACATTTTCCGTCGGGTTTCTTCACAGCATTTTGGAAGGAGTTTAGATTTATCATGGAAGTGAATAGCTGGCCTATGGCAGGAAGGAACGATGTCTCTACGCAAGTAATGAAGTGGAGCAGCCTCTCGTTGGCTAGAGACGTCCATAGCTTGGCAGAATAACAGAATGACAGAGTCCAACCCCCTGCTTAGGCAGGAAAACCCTGTACCATTTCAGACAAACAGTTCTCCAATCTCTTCTTAAAAGCCTCCAATGATGGAGCACCCACAACTTCTGGATGCAAGAAGTTTCACTGGTTAATTGTCCTCACTGTCAGGAAATTCCTCCTTAGCTCTTGGTTGGTTTTCTCCTTGATCAGTTTCCATCCGTTGTCTTGCCTTCTTGGTGCGTCATCTTCGTTGAAAGTTGGCATTTCAATCCAACTGTGGGCAGTTCGATCAAAACTTTGCGCAAAGATCTCTTTTGCTACTTCACCCCACTCCCTCATCCAGATTACCTTTTCTCTGTTTCTTTCCCAGCCCCCTGGGCCTTCTTTCCCCCTTTGGATCTCAGGTGTTTTCATTGATGCATTTTTTTTTTAGAAAAAAAGAAATGAACTTTGTTTACAACTATTCTAAAAGAACTTGCTCCCTTGTATAAACATTCCTTAACATCAGCGGGAGTTCAGCCCCCATTGAAAATTCAGTAGGAGTTGCTAATCTGCAAAAATGGACCCAACTCTAGCCATGACTGGACCCTTTCCAATCTCGTTACTTCATCTCAAAACAATCAAAAAATATTCTGTCTCTGTTATTAGTGACAAGGAGCTCAACTGTGTGTGTGTGTGTGTGTGTGTCATCTTTTGGGAACGAGGGACGAAAATGGCAGCCTTTCAAGCATTTCCCAAAATTAAGTTGGGCGTCCTTTTAAGTCAGAAGGCAATAATCCCAAGATTTATTTCTTAGAAATTAGAAATCAGGGAAGGCGTTGCTTAATTAGGAGCACATGGGATTTTTCTCATGCTTTGAACATGTGTGCAACCCGTTTCAGGGCCGAAAACAAAACCATTAAAATAAGAGACATGGCCAATTTTGATGGATCGGGTGTGTAACTCAACAGGAAAGTTCAAGGCATCTGGTGGGTTGGTTTTCCCCACCCCTTGATTTGTGAAAATGCACTACAAAGGGAACAAAAGTTCAGGTAGTCCTCGACTTTACGACCACAGTTGGGCTCCAGAATTTCTGTCGTTCAGCGAGACAGTTGTGAAGTGAGCTTGGCTCCATTTTACGACGTTTCGCACCACGGTTGTTTACCCGAATCCCTGCAATTTGTTAACTCACGTGACACGGCTGTTCAGCGAATCTGGCTTCCCCATCAACTTAGCTTGTCAGAAGGTCACAAAATGGGATCGCGTACAACCGTTGTAAATGTGACTCCATTGCCGAGCATCTCCGATGGTCGTAAGTGTGAAAAACGGTCCCTTCCAACTCCGATATTCTATCCTAAATGTCTTTGTACGTCTTTGTACTTTGCAAAGGAAGGAACTATAAAGACAGAAAGGCTGTTTTCCTGTGTTTTAACCCTTTAAAGAGTTAAAACAAGAGGGATGCCGTGGCTCAGGGGCTAAGATGTTGAGCTTGTTGGTCAGAAAGGTCGGCAGTTTGGCGGTTCGAATCCCTAGCGCCTCATCATGGAGTGAGCTGCCGTCCCTTGTCCCAGCTTCTGCCAACCCAGCAGTTTGAAAGCATTATTCTTTTTATTATTACATTACATTACATTACAGTATCCATTTCAGGTATTCATAACCATGTTTATACTTATACCTGTTATCTAATAATCACTTGACAAAATAAAATAAAATAAAATAAAATGTAAAAAATGCAAGTAGAAAAAGTAGAAAAATGGTGGGAAGGGAACAGTGTTCCGTGCGCCTTCAAAGGCGTTTAGTCGTGCCGGCCACATGACCACGGAGACGTCTTCGGACAGTGCTGGATCTTCTTTGGCTTTGTAACGGAGATGAGCAGCGCCCCCTAGAGCAGGAAACGACTAGAACGGATGTGCAAGGAGGGGAACCTTTACCTTTAAAACTGTAAACTGTATCCTCCTCTTTTGATTTCTTTTTTTGTGAACCAGCTTTTGACAAGACTTTTGGACAAGACGAAGGAAGACAATTACAAGAGGATGCGGGAGTACATCCGATGCTTAAAAATGGTGCCCTGCATTCCTTATTTGGGTAAGTTTTAAAACCATTTTATTTTTTTCCCCTTACCTGCCCGAAAAGCTCTTTTGGTAACCGCGTTTCTCCTTCTGAGTAATAAACAAGCCTTGGATCCAACGTATTTTGAGGAACCGACCTGCCTCGGAGTTCTGTTTGCTGTGGGTGTATGAACTTGGAAGCCTGACACAGACGTGGTAACTTCTCTACATTAAGGCTCCTTTGCGAAATTTCCCAGTAAATGTATTTTGGGGTAAAGTTTCACGATCTGGCGATCAACCTTTTCCTGTTTTTAGACAAACAACAAGGATGAACCGTCTTAAGTTCAATGACAGTTACGGAGATTTCTATCCTAAAGGATTGCCCTTTGATGCTGTATTTTCCTGTGATGTTGCAAGTTGTTATAATGCTGGGCTGTCCTCACATTGCAGTAAAACCAGCTCCTTCCCAGATAGCACATTACACGACAGTTAAAGGTGTGGGAGGGGATGGTTTGGATGAGTAAAGATTATGTCTTTGGGATTGTGGAACCCTGTTCCTTGAGTACCTTCTCCATGAAGCTGTGGTCTGGTTGAAAGATGTAATTGAACGATTTAAAGCTATATTATCCATTTGGGCCAAGTCCTTTGAATTTATGGCTTGAAAACGGGCAAAGGGGCCTTTGTTAGCTCGTTTTCTTGGCGCTTCTGTGGCTTGGCCTGTGTGTGATGCTAACATGACATAATCGTCTGTGTTTATTTTGTGATTTTTCTGAGTAATTTTAAGAAATGCTTCCTTTTCTTTATTGAAAGCCACATACTTGGAAGATAAAATCCTCAGGTTTGTAGTTCAGTGCTCCAATTAAGAGATTTGCTTTCCACCCGAGTCTAAATGGAAAGACAAGTTGATTTCATTTGAGAAAATTCACTTTGTAGCTCTGTCTTAGATTATTTTGCAGGTTTGGGTTGAAAGGACCGCTAAGTTTGATAAACAAAAGGTAGGGGAAGAGGGAAGTTCCAACTGCTGCTCCTTTCCTGAAGATTAATCGGGGATTTGTGGACATAATTTGTTTTAATTCTGCTTGTAGCATTGATCATCGCAAGGGACAAGAAGAATTCCTGGATTTGCAACAAGATTTGGTGTGGGGTTTTTTTTTAATATATAAATGCAGAAATTGCAAGGAGAATGTTTAGCAGTTGTTCTGAATAGCGAGATAGGTGGCTTATAAATTTATTAAATAAATAAGGACTTGAGGGGTCCTTGGTGGTCTCAGAGCCTGGTTGTTTTCTTGCAGACATTTCATAACCCAACTAGGTAACATCATCAGTGCTAGTGAGGACAGGTAAAGACAAAACTCATGATTGGGGGATTAGAAGGATGGGTGGATGGGTGGGTGGATGGATGGATGGATAGATAGTAGTAGATAGATTTATAGATGATAAAATATAGTTGATAGATGATAAAGTAGATAGATGATAAAGTAGATAGTAGATAGATGGATGGATGGATAGATCACAGATAGATAAGTAGATATAGATAGATAGATAGATGATAAAGATGATAAATGATATAGATAGATTTATAGATGATAAAATATAGTCGATAGATAGATGATAAAGTAGATAGAGGATAAAGTAGATAGATAGTAGATAGATTTATAAATGATAAAATATAGTTGATAGATGATAAAGTAGATAGATGATAAAGTAGTAGATGGATGGATGGATGGATGGATGGATGGATGGATGGATAATAGATATATATATCTGTTCTCTTTGTGAACTTTATTATTTGGGGTTTAAGAAGAAGGGGATGGTATAGGACAAAAGACAGGAGCTTTTCTTTTCCCATTTATGTATTCTTTACTTACCTATTTTCTTCAGTTTCTCAATGCCTTCTGTTTGACTTTGACAAAACTCAAAACTTACCTTTCACCTCTTGCCTGAGTGCCAGGTTAACATTTTGTTTCCGTTTCCCGTAATCTTTCCTTTTCTTAAAAACAAAAAACGCCCGCCCCCCAAAAAACATCTTCTTTCCTTCCTTCCCCCAATAGCATTGCAACCTCTTTATTTTGGAAATGCTCCAGATTTTGAGAGCAGCTCATCCCTTAGACTAGAGCTCGTGACACATTGTACGCCTTCTTTTGTTTCGACAAAATCCGCGAACAGACATGACCTCTTGTTGTACGGTATGCGCGCATGGAACAAAGCAGTGCTGTGCCACTCATTTCATTTTTGAGGGCTTGTTTGTTTGTCTTAGCGAACTTTGCTTTTAATATCGTTTTTCACTTAAAAGTTGGCAGTTGCCTCCTCCAGTTGTTTGAAAAGCTCGGCTGAGCTCCGTAAATCGTTTCCAAGAATCACACAGTTCAAGCCAGTAGTTGCTGCAGTTTAAGATGGCATGTCTTAGAGAACTAGCAGGTCTGGGATTAATGAAATAGTAGTAGCAACATCAAAGGATTCCTGCGCTTTTTATTTTTTTTAAGGGTCTTCACTGCCTCCCAGTTTTGGAAGAGACAAGTTGGAAGGGCGGGGAAGAGCTGGCTTGATGGTCAAGATTACGAAGTTCACTTGTAGTTGAGTGCAGCACAAATTGTGTGGTTTTAAGAAAGCCACAATGTGCATTTTAAAAATGATGCTTTTTCACAACCACTAGATAGAAAGGTAGGTAGGTAGGTAGGTAGATTAGATAAGATAGATAGATAGATAGATAGATAGATAGATAGATAGATATGATAAAGAAGATGATAGATAGCTAGATAGACAGACAGGTATGATAAAAAGATAGATATATTAAAAAGACGATAGATAGACAGATATGATAAAGAAGACAGAGACAGACAGACAATCACTGTTATTCCATTGAATAGGTAATAATAGTAATTATCCATCTCTATCATCTATCTGTCATCTATCTCTGTGTCTATCTCGGTCTATCGATTGATTTATCGATCTCTCGATCTCTCTCTGTCTGCATCTCTCTCTCTCTCTCTGTCTTAATAAAATAATCCATGTGTATCCAAGTAATATTTGTTGCTTTTATTACTCATTTGCAGCATTACAAGGTAATCCAACCATATATTAAACTCCCTACTTTGATTTATGTACAAGGCATGCTACCTCATTCCAAAATTGTCCATCAGGAATGAAATAATGAGGTAATAACAGTTTTTAAACTTTACAGTTTCCACTGTTTCGAGGAAGCGACGTCTTAAAATGATTTCATTTTGGTGTTTACCTCAGCAGACTACTAGAATTCAGAAGTCAAAGTTTCTACAATGGGCATTATAGATAAGTTTGCATAATTCTCTTTTGACATGTGTGTTTGGCCATTATAGTAAAGTACGGCAAATGGTTCTGTGTATCACATAACTCTCCAAAGAGTTACAGTCTAATGGCAAATTAAATGGGTTCTGTTCCGATAGCTATTATTTGCCTTCAATTTAAGGAAGCCGTAAACTTCAACCCTTTCCTTTTGTTTTTAATGATAAGAGAATCTTACTTCACCCACCCTCCAAGTTTTTATTCCATTTATAACTCTGTACGTTGCACGACTGTTCTTTTTATTAGAGAGAGAAAACTTTCCAAGGGCAACTTCGCTCAGAAGCTGAAATTGTCATTTATATTATCAAAACATTTCTGCAGATGATAAAGCAGGACCTAAATTACTCCCAAAAGTCTCAAAACCCCACATTGATACTGCTGAGATAATTGGTGGGGGGAGAGTACAGTGTTTTGGTCAACGTTTGGAGAATGGCCAATGCCTTCAGGAGGATGAGCGAAGAGAAATATTAGAATTGTTTGTATAAACCGCTCGAAATAGTTTTTGGTGGAGTCATAACGCCGCCTGGCATCCAAGTAGAATGGGAAGAATTCTAAACTTGGAATTCCATTTGTGCAAGACACAGTTGGTGGACAGGCACTAAAATCCCTGGAACGGATTAAATTAAGGACTAAATTTTAACAGCCTAAGATACTGGCTACATAGCTTCAAAGGATATAATTTCCTGTGTCAAATGGATCTATTATTTACTCTACCGTTTCAAATATGTGCAGCATTCGAGAGTATATCTAATATAGGAAGCATTTTAGATGGTGGGGCAGTTTTCCTAGGATCTCTGTTGATCGATGGTCCGTGCCATCTTGAAAGCGACCACTTGGCTCCTTGTTTTCCAGGCCAAAAAAGAAAAAAAGAAAAGCTGCTTGTTTTGGTTCTAGATCGATTCTGGAACAGTCCAATATCCAGGTCTCCTTGTCCAGCAGTCAGTGTGTACAAGATTATCTTACATTCTTTGTCGCCGAGAGGATGGGTTATACGGGAAAGAGACACGTCACTCTCGGCCCCTCGGGAAAGGACTCCCTTCAGTGGAACGTGTTCGGGTTCGGTCTAATCATCATCGTCACTTTTTTCAGGGAATACGAGCCTCCCCTGAACTCTGCCCAGTAGACTCCATCTTGGTAGCGACTCCGGTAATGGCCCCCTCGGTACCAGACGCCGTTGAGGTTGGAGTGGGCGCACGCGTTATACCACCAGCCCCCTTTCTGATAGTGGGCGCAGTTGCCTGGAAGAGAAATAAGGAAACCACATTCTGAATGGAGATGTTTTCCTGACGGGGAGGACGATTCCTCAGTGGAATGGAAGTGGCCACCAGAGGTTGTGGCTGCTCCGTCACTGGGGGCTTTCAAGAAGAGACTGGACAGACACTTGTCTGGAAGGGACATAGGGCAGGGGGTTGAACTAGAAAACCTCCAAAGTCCCTTCCAATATTTATTGGGTCCAATCACACTTGGCCAATAAAGAATATTCTGTTCTGTTCCATCCCTATCCTATCCTATCCTTAATTCATATTCTATTCTACTTTTAATTCATATTCTATTCTATTCTATTCTTAATTCATATTTCATTCTATTTTAATCCATGTTCTGTTCTATTCTATCCTTAATTCATATTCTATTCTATTGTAATCCATGTTCTATTCTGTTTTGTTCTACTCTTAATTCACATTCTATTCTATTTTTAATTCATGTTCTATTCTGTTCTGCTCCCTATTTACTCTACTCTACTCTACTCTACTCTTTAAATTCTGCATTCTACTCTACTCTACTCTTAATTCATATTCTATTCTAATCCAAGTTCTATTCTATTCTTAATTCATTTTCTATTTCATTCCATTCCCATCCAAGATAACTTTAATGCACATTCCCAATGAATTCACTGCAGATTTTTGTACCTGTGTATACATCATGGTCTCTATCCAGTGTGGTGAATTGTTTTCCGTTGTGCCACGTAAAGGAATCCCCCGCATTGCCGTTGTATCGTCCCACTCGCAACTTGTAGAATTCACTTTCCGGCTCCAGACGGAAGCTGGCGTATTCTGCAAAAACTTTGCGTCCCGACCAGTCCTCCATGGTTATCAACAACTTGTAGTTGCCTTGGTTTGTCAGCCAGTAAATGTTTTCCAACCCCAGCCAGTACTCTCCATCGATGTTACCAAACCCTTGCTACAAGACAAAAATTAAAATTATCCCCTTTTATAAAAAGATTTGGAAGTTCCAGGTAGCCATGATCCAGCGGTTGTTAAATTTCTGTGCCTCTCAATGTTTTGGGGGCCAAGGTAATTGTAATTGTTAGTTGTACACCCCACCATTGGTCTAAGCAGTCTCTAAATTTGACAAATAAATAAAATTGGGCAGCCACTATTCGATTCTCAGATTCCCTCAAAAGATTTAAGACTTATGAGAGGGAATCCAGTCTAAATTTCTTCAACCAATTTTGATTTTATCTAGGTGCTTATCAAGTGTTGTAATGAACCTAGAAACTAGATTGTCTTCATAGATGCTGCGACACGCCTTGTATTCATTGATTGATTGATTGCTCCATTCATTCATTCGATTTGTATAACTGCTTATTGTACCTAGACGACCCTGCAGGTTTTTATTTTGTTTTCCTACTTATTTAAAATCTTGGATAGTCCTGACTGATGTGAGACATTCAAATTCGCTGCTATGAATTTTTTTTTTTAGAATTGGCTGTCTCCCTTGATTTAAAGAGAGATAAGGCAAGCTATTAATAAACAGCATGGATGGGATGCTAAACATTCTCTACCAATGGGTATCAATAGCTATTTTATTGTAACCCCTTATTTATTTCATGCGATGTTACTAAAACCCTGCCAGTGTTTCACGCTTTATGGTTCTTCCCTGGATGGTGTCAAGATTAGGTAGATTATCTGTGATGCAAGGATGGAATTTAGGCTGTAGAACAGTTTCATAAACAGCTGTCAGTTCATTCCGCTGCATATATTTGAGAGGTGGCCTCTATTCCTCTACCTCAGTCACCAGCGGCTCTGACAACACCTCAAGCATTATGGGGTTCACTGCAAAAGATCAGGACTGCACATTATGCGGCAGCACAGAAATTTTCTTCAAACCTCCTGCCTAGGCAAGAATCTAGAACTAACTGTCAGCACTAAATTGGCATTAGATAAGGGTCAGTACAATTCAAGGGGAATTGGATCGTTTGTGGCAATGTAAGGATTCTAAGCTGATGACATGTTTAACTCCGCCTTCCAGCTCTGCCTGCTTTTCTCCTACTTCTGCCATTCTTTCACTGTGAGAACCACACCTACAAAGTTGAATGCTCTTAAACGTTCTCGACAAATTCCCCTCGGGGAAAAAAACATGACTCTGCAGAAGATTTTCTCCCTCGCTGAAAGGCGCCATTATTTGGCCTCACCTTATAGGTTTCCCAGTTCCTAAAGAAATTAACCGAGCCATCCAAACGCCTTTGAATTACGGTCCAGCCACCGGGATCTTGCCGCTGATCACACCAGACTTGCATCAATCGGTTGGCATTCTCAGGTTTGACGAGATATATGGAGCTGGTCCCATGGCCATCTTCTAAAGCTTGTAAACAGTCTCGCCAAGGACCTGGTGGAAAATGAGAGACACCATATGTCTTTCTTATAAGGCCCATCATCTCAGTTCTAAACAGAGTCAAACAAGTTTTCTTACTGGGCCCTGTTTTATGAGAACCAAACGTCATTTACCTTGCTAAATCCTGGCCTGCCGGTTTCTAAACTTAGAAGTAATAGCCTTTATTGTCATTGTACATCATGTATACAACGAAATTGGTTTAGCCCCTCTGGTGCGATCCATAACAAAAAAATACTTGTATTTTATGGCTGGAAAAAAATGATAAAGGATGAAAAAGGCACTGCCCGTTCCATGGTCTGATCACTATCTCCTGCGGCTGGTCTTCCAACAGGCTGCCCCCACTGCTGGGATGAGGAGCCACTTAGATGGTTCCGCCCCAAACACCTGATGGACCCTGAGAGGTTCCAGGCAAAGCTGGGGTTTTATCCCACTTCTTGCCCACAACTCTGCCGAGGACCTGGTGGCCGCTTGGCAACAGGCTGCTATGGGTGCCCTCGACAGGGTTGTCCCCATGCATCCCCTCAAACGCCGTGGATGCCGGGTGGCTCCCTGGTATACCGAGGAGCTCCGGGAGATGAAACGCCATTGGAGGGGTTTAGAGAGCAGGTGGAGGTCCACCCACTCCCAATCAGACTGAGCCCAGCTAAGAGCCCATGTTAGGACTTATCTGGTAGCTATGAGGGCAGCAAGAAGGTCTTATCTCTCCGCCCTCATAGCGTCCGCAGATAACCGCCCAGCTGCCCTGTTCAGGGTCACCCGCTGTCTCCTTTGCCCGGGGGAGGTGGTGGACCCGCTGCGGGGAAGGGCTGAGGAATTTGGTCAATATCTGTTGGATAAGATCGCGTGGATTCGGAGTGGGTTGTGCTCTAATTTGCAGTGGTCGGATGATCGGGGTGCAAACAGTCTGGCCAATGTGATCTGGGCTGAATTCGATCCTGTTTCCGAGGATGAAGTGGACAGGGTTATGCGGCGTCTGAGTTCCGCCACATGTATGTTGGACCCGTGCCCCTCCTGGTTGGTCTATGCCTCCAGGGAGGTCACCTGCGGTTGGCTCCGGGCAGTGGTCAACGCTTCTTTAGGGGAGGGTGTTTTTCCCTCCACCTTGAAGGAGGCAGTGGTGAGGCCCCTCCTGAAGAAGCCTGCCCTGGACCCGACCGTGTTAGACAACTTCCGTCCAGTCTCCAACCTTCGTTTTTTGGTGAAGGTTGTTGAGAGTGTAGTGGCTCAGCAGTTTCCACTTTTCCTGGATGAAGCGGACTACCTGGATCCATACCAATCGGGCTTCCGGCCCGGTTTCAGCACAGAGACGGCGTTGGTCGCACTGATGGATGATCTCTGGAGGGCTCGGGACAGGGGTTTTTCCTCTGTCCTTGTCCTATTAGGCCTCTCAGCTGCTTTCGATACCATCAACCATGGTATCCTTTACCGAGGGGTTGGGAGTGGGGGCACTGTTCTTCAGTGGTTCTCCTCCCTACTCTGGGCTGCTCGCAATCGGTGTTAGCGGGGGGACAGAGGTCGGCCCCAAGGGCGCTCACTTGTGGGGTTCCCCAGGGGTCTGTCCTCTCCCCTCTCTTGTTCAATATCTACATAAAACCGCTGGCGAGATCATTCGTGGTTTTAGGTGAGGTATCACCAGTATGCTGATGATACCCAGTTATACATCTCCACCCCAAACCAGATCAGTGATGCCCTCTCTGTGATGACCCGTTGTCTGGATGTGGTACGGATCTGGATGGACGGAAACATGCTTCGGCTCAACCCGGCCAAGACTGAGTGGCTGTACATACCAGCATCTCGGTCCAGTCAGGAATGTCCATCATTGACCATAGAGGGAGAGGTGTTGCCCCCTGTGGATAGGGCGTGGAACCTGGGGGTCCTCCTGGATGCACGGCTCCGGTTGGAGGAACAGGTGGGGCCATCGCCAGGGGGCTTTTGCCCAGGTCCGCTGGTTTGCCAGCTTTCTGGACCGAGATGCCCTGCACAGTCACTCATGCCCTTGTCACCTCACTCACTACTGCAACGCTCTCTATCTAGGACTGCCCTTGCATACCATCCGAGATTGCAGCTGGTGCAGAATGCGTCGCTGGGTGGTGATGGGAGTTTCCGATTCTCCCATATTACCCCTCCCGCGCGATCTGCATTGGCTGCTGGTTGCACTCCAGGTGAGATTCAAGGTTCTAGTTTTAACATTCAAAGTCCTACACGACATGGGTCCAGAATATTTAAGGGAGCACCTGCCGATATCGAGTGCCAACCGCCCTGTGCGAGACAGGCAGGGGCTTCGGGTCCCGCCGGCAAGCCAATGTCGCTGGCGGTCCCCGGGACGAGCCTACTCTGTGGTGGTCCCATCCTGTGGAACCAGCTGCCCTGGGCCCCTGCCCCTCGACCTCGACCTTGGCCCCTGACCTCCGCACCTTCCGCCACGACCTGAAGACCTGGTTATTTGACCAAACCTGGCTATGATCGCCTTCTCGGGGGCGGGGATGGGTTGGTTTTAAATTCATTTTAATTTGAACAAATATTGGGCTTGTTTTGGTTTAATTCTTTTTTAATTATTTATTGTTGATGTATGTTTTTAGTTGTGAGCCGCCCTGAGTCTTCAGAGATGGGGCGGCATACAAGTCCAATAAACAAATAAATAAATAAATAAATAAAAAGAAAGCGGTGATAATGTATTGGACTCTTTCAGTCTTAGAGGGATGTTGCCCTTCATCACTGCCAAATTCTTTTGCAGCATCACAGTGAAGGTATGTGGTATTCTAGCATGTATATTCTCGAGATCCTTGGCTTGCAAGGCATGGAGGTGGTTACTCTGATTCCTCTCCCTCCCCTTCCTCCTCCTCCTCCTCCTCCTCCTCCCCCTCCCCCTCTTCTCTTGTCTCCTCCACTTCACACACCCCACTCCCTTCTAGCACTGATGGCATCATCCACTTATAGAATAATAGAATTACAGAGTTGGAAGGGACCTTGGAGGTCTTCTAGTCCAACCCCCTGTTTAGGAAGGAAACCCTACACTTCAGACAAATGGTTATCCAACATCTTTTTTAAAACTTCCAGTGTTGGAGCATTCACAACCTCTGGAGGCAAGTTGTTCCACTGATGAATTGTTCAAACTGTCAGGAAATTTCTCCTTAGTTCTAAGTTGTTTCTCTCCTCGATCGGTTTCCATCTGTTGCTTCTTGTTCTGCCTCCAGGTGCTTTGGAGAATAGCTTGACTCCCTCTTCTTTGGGGCAGCCCCTGAGATATTGGAAGACTGCTATCATGTCACCCCTGGTCCTTCTCTTCACTAGACTAGACGTACCCAATTCCTGTGGGCCGCAGGCCAGGGTTAGGGACCCCTTATGTAAAACCTGCTCTTGTTCAGAAAGGAAATCTGCTTATTTTTGCTCAAAATCTGGCGCCTTCTTATATTTAATCATTTAATTGCGTGTTTGTTGTTAGCCCTGCAGGCCTTACCAACTGCCTCAATGCAAAATGTCTATGTACTTACATATTCAGAGATATGTCCACCTTTTGTTTTAGACCTTTAAAAAGAAAGGATATAACTGGCTGGCCACGTATTGGGAGTTGTTTTTTTTTTAATTATTTGTATGCGCCTTCTCCGGAGACTCAGGGCTGCTTACAATCTTTGGAGCACAACCCAATGCGCTCAGCAATAGCCTTCATTCCATTGTATATGCCTGCTTATACATTAAGCGGCATTTTTACAAAGTCAGCTTATTGCCCCCAACAATCTTGGGTCCTCAATTTACCTACCCCGAGAGGATGGAAGGCTGAGTCAACCTTGAGCCTGGTGGGATTCGAGCCTGCACTAATTGCAGGCAGCTGGAGCTAAGTGCTAGGTGTTTAACAGCCTGCACCACCAAGGTTTTCAAATCTCCCCTTCCTTTCTAGATGCTCGGTGTGTGTTTGTCCTTCTGCACTTGTATAAACCACACTTTGTACACTAAGCGTCCCACAAGAGGCAGAAGTAGGAGCAGGCTCCATTTAACAAAAAGATCTTTTTTCAAAAAAATAAAAACCCATCGTTTCCTATATTAATCGTATCTGACTAGATCTGGCAAACTGGAGCTGTGGGAGTCCTGAATTTCTGAATTATTTCCTAAAGGCAAGAGTTTTCCATCCTTTAAAACAAAATAAAAACCCAAAAACCCGAGGGAGAATTGAACTCTTTCAGTCTGAAAGAGTTAATTTGTCCTGCCAGTTGAACACATCACAAATCAAAGCATGTTTTTCCCCTCTCCGGAGAGTTTTCCCCAATTAAGATTTAAAAAATGGCTGTTGATGATTTCATGTAGAAGTTTTGTTTGACTAAGAGTCCTGTTCTCTTTCATCATCCTTTAAAAAGTTTCTTAGGTGAAGGGGGGGGAAGTGCTTTTCATGGTTGTTTTTAAGAACTCCACCTCTTTTAAGAATTCTCTCTCGCATTAGCTTCTCCTTCTGTGAATCCCACTTACCATTCCTTTGGGCTTATTAATCTAATTGTTCAGATTCAATAAAGAGAGTTTGTTTATCTTCTGAACTGTAATAACCCCTTCTCTTTCCCCCTGACAAGCCCAAGGTTCTTTCCCTCAGATTTAAAAACCTTATGCCCCAAAAAAGAAAAAAAAGTGTATTAAAATATCAGAAGGAGAGATGCGAAGCGGGGCATGGCATGACATTAAGAGAGCAGCTTTTTTCTTCTTCTTCTTTTCTTTCTTTCTGGCTGGTGAAACGTTCCCAGCGTAGCCTTTAGCTCCAAGGAAGTTTTCCATAATTGAATAAAGGAAAATACAGCTCTCCGTGTGTTCCCATCCAAAGAGTAGGAGGAGGTAGGCCTCCCTAAGGAGCTACGTGTTAAGATGGAGGGAAAGCAGATTGCTGTTCCTGCTAAGGAGAATGGAAGGTAGAATTGATAAGGGAAGAGAGAGAAGG
>CM019157.1:9223752-9474521 GCA_009733165.1 Naja naja
CAGCTGGTCATTTGCATTCTTTTTATAGCGTCGTTGAGGCCACTTGGAGGTTTATCGGGGTCCTCAGGGTCACCTGAGTGGTGCAAAGTGAGGAACAGACAAACCTCCAAGCGGCCTCAATGCCACTCTTAAAGGATGCAAATGACCAGCTGTCTGCAAGGAATATAAATCCTTCCCTTTCCCTCCATCCAGTCAGAGCTGAAGAAGCTTCTTGGATGGGAAGCGAAATGTCTTCGGAGAAAAACAAGGAAGTCCAGTTGCCCCTTGAAAAAGCATCTTTGGGGTGAATATCTAGTAGCACGCAGGGCAAGCAGAACAGCACGGCGTGTGTTAACATTGGCTGGTCTTTAGCAAATGCCTCTAAGTGTGCAACTATTGCTCTAAAGCATGGCAGAATTTAAAAGACCCAGAAACACTTGTTCCTTGTTGAACAAGAGGAGTCCGTTTCTAAAGTTGGCCTGACTGAACCTTCCAGAACTGGGAAACCACTTTACTGAGTAGTGCTGTGGTTCGTTTAGTGGCGACGTTAAGCCTGTCTGGACTAGCTAGCTGGGGAGTTCTGGGAGTTGAAGTCCAGGCAGCTTAAAATTTCCAGGTTTGGAAAAACACTGTTGGTGATGCTTAAGAAGTTCATTATAATCAGGGGTGGGATTCTACTGGTTCGGACCGGTTCCATAGAACCAGTTGTTATGCTTCTGCATGGTTCAGAGAACCACCAAATCATGCCCCTGGCTGGCCCCACCCCTCTCCACCCAGTCAGTCCTTATTGTGCATACCTGACATTGCTGACTGCGTTCTTCCCTGCCCAGCTACTCCCTAAGGTATTTCTTTTTCCCCTCTCCCGACGATCAGCTGTTCCGATGATCAGCTGTGCCTGGATCTCCCTCAATGTCCTACTGCTTCGCCCAGGAGGCTTCCCGGAGGCCCAGGAGGCAAAAAAAAAATGGGGTGCTGCAAAAAAAAAAAATCCCGCCCACCCAGTTTAATGGCCACGCCCACCTGGCCACGCCCACAGAACCAGTTGTTAAAAATTTTTGAATCCCACCCCTGATTATAATCCTATTCGAAGTCAAGCTTTGAGGGCCGCCCACATGGACCTCTCAGATTCCCACCGAATATAAGACCCAACGGCACTTCGTGGTTAAAAACAGGAAGCCAGGACTCCCCAAAACTCTGGAGAATAATGTGCGAGATGATGGAACAGAATAGCCTCGCATCAAAGCCAGTTCAAAACTCTATCAACAGGAGAAGGAAGCAAAGAAATCACAAAATCTTCTGCCCCCAGGGAGGGGGAATCCTTGCAAATAGAATTAGAAGTCGTCCCTGTATTATACTTGGCTTCAGAGAGATAGTTGGATCCGTTCTGAGCTTGATTCAATTCTTTCTTTCTTTCTTTCTTTCTTTCTTTCTTTCTTTCTTTCTTTCTTTCTTTCTTTCTTTCTTTCTCCCCCTTCCCCTTCCTTGCCTCCCTCTTTCCTTCCTTCCTTCGTTCCTTTTGTAGGTACAGTACCTACCTATACTGCTCTCCTTGAAGGCTTTTGAAAGTTTTTGCCAATCCTGTGTTTGAAAGCTGGCATAATAGAGAGCTGAGCGTTTTTAGAAAAGTTTTAAGTAAATCACAGCCCGTTGAAGCTCCCATGCTGCCTTAACTTGCTCATACATTTCCGCTTCTTTTATTTTACTTGTTCCCTGGCTGCACATATTTATGCATTACACCCATTTTTAATTCTCCTTTGCCTCAAACCCTCCAAGGCAGTTTAAACCTACCCACAATATATTAATCTATTAATAAGGCACCAGCCTCCTGTAACTTTCCTACTTACAAAGATGTCTTTTTTAATCTCCCGAGTCCTCTAGACAATTCTTCCCCGCCAGCCTTTTTAATAATAATAATAATCTTTTCTGTAACTTTCCAGAGAGAAATCTGGACAGAACTCTGCCCCCTTTTCTTTTATTGGGATGAGTATATTTTTTTCAGGGATCTCTGCGCTTGAAGTAACTTGGCATCAAAAAATGTTTTGCAATTGCCAGACAGGATCCCAAATGGTTTCCTTTAAGCCTGTCTTTTTTTTTCAGGATCTTGAACAAAAGGCACACAGTCCTTAAAGAAATAGGAATCCCAATAGAATCCAACAGTCAATAAGTTTACTGTATAGAAACTAGAATTTCCAATTTCTGATTATTCTCCAAAGGGCGAAATAATTTCAAGGAGGGTATTTGTTCAGGAAGTTCCTGGGGTTTAAATTTGACTTATCTCTAGAAGAAGATTGTGGAGTAGAATCAAGAAGAACCATCTTTCTGAATGGAAAAATTTGCCCAAGAATTAAAATTACACTGCATATTGATAACGCAGATCATGATTCAAGTAGAGGAACAAAACATAATTCGTGTATATAGCTAGCTAATGGATTTTATTTTCCTGTTTGCTACATAAAATTTCAGGCTGTCCCCAAAAGTGCTTTTTCAAAAGGCAACCAGACTTTGATTTTTTTTTCTTTGAAGACAAGAAGCTGCTTCAGTTCAGTTTAGAACTGATGAAGCTTCTTGGCTGAGAAGCGAAATGTCTTCAAGGAAAAACAAAGCCCCGTTGCCTTTTGAAAAAGCACCTTTTGGGAGAACCATGACTGAAAATCTCGATAGGAATCATCTCTGTTTTAAGATATATTTGAAATACGGAGTTATCGTGGGGTTTAATTAAGCTAGATATTTTCCAAAATGACAGATGCTTTTCTTTGTCAGGTGCAATTTCGAATCACTTGTTAGCATTAAATACGAACTGTTTTTGCAAACTTCCCCATATTTTGACCCAGTTTTGACAGTCTATATTATATAGGATCTGGAGACTAAAATCTATTCAGTATTCCAGTATTTGAGGGGCTGCCAGAAAGAGGAGGGGGGTCAACTTATTTTCCAAAGCACCAGAAGGCAAGGCAAGGCACAATGGATGGAAACTCATCCAGGAAAGAAGCAACCTGGAATTAAGGAGAAACTTCCTAGCAACGAGGACAATTAACCAGTGGAACTGCTTGCCACCAGAAGTTGTGGGTGCTCCATCACTGGAGGGTTTTTTAAAGAAGAGACTGGACAGCCACCTGTCTGAAATGGTATAGAGTCTCCTGCCTGTGCAGGGGGGTTGGGCTAGGTGGCCTCCGAGGTCCCTCCCAGCCCTGTTATTCTAGGTTCTATGAATCTGATTTACAAGGCATCCTTTTCAGTACAGGAGAATATAAACAACACAGATTATTTTAACAAGAAGCTCTTACAAAGGAGCCCGGTGTAACCTCTTAAAGTATCAGCAGAAACCTCCGCATTCAAAACACTTGAAGAAATTGGGGCGGGGGGGGGCAAACCCAGGCAGCATTGAGCATTTGGTGCCCCCTGGCAGCCTGCCAATTCTCACACTTTACAACTTGTACGAGTCTGTTCAGCCTAAAACTCCAGGCGTCGCAAAACGAAAATAGAGTTGTCAGGTCTTATTTCTGGTGGGTTTTTTTTTTTTTAAAGTCTCCAGGCGTTTTCATTTTCGCTGGCTAACAATCTCAGCTGTTCGATTGCAAATTCCTGGACTCACAATTTTATCCCCGGGATTTGTCATGTGGGAATGTGATTTTTAAAAAAAAAAAAAAAGGAAGGGGAAAAAAAAGGCTACAAGGAAAATTTATCCAGCAAAGAGGACTGGCGTTTGCATCCAGGAAGATAAAGCACAGAGCTAAGCAGAGTGAGATGAGGACTGTATATTGTTGGATGCTCAGGCACCACAGCTCACAACACAACCACACACTGAGAGCCCACAGTTGAGTCTCAGGACTTCAGCCAATTCCTTCCGATCAGATTCCATCGCTGTAGCCCTGGGCGCCTCTTGCTCTCTTTAACGGTTCTCATTATGCTTCGGCTCTCTTATTTGAAACACATTCAGAGTAACAGAGCTGGAAGGGGCCTTGGAGGTCATCTAGTCCAGCCCCCTGCTCAAGCAGGAAACCCTAAACCTTTTCAGGTAAATGACTGTCCAGTCTCTTCTTAAAAACCTGCAGTGATGGAGGCAAGTCATTCCACCCAGCCGTCTTTCATGCCTAAGGTGGGAACTAGAATTCCCAGTCTTCCCATTTCTGACCCAGGAACGGTTTGGTCTTGTGGATAAGGCACAGGGCTAGAAAGCAGAAGACGGTGAGTTCAAGTCCTGCCTCAGCCACGAAACCCTCCTGGGGCCAACCCCCAGGAGGTGGTGAATTCTAGTCTCGCCTTAGGCATGAAAACTGACTAGGTGACTTTGGGCCACCTTCCTCTCAGCCTAACCCACCTCACAGGGTTGTTATTGCGAGGACAACAGGAGTAGGAAGCTGCACTGGGTATATATTCACCGCCTTGTGTGATTAAAAATGTGATATAAATAAATACAACTTACAACAGTTCATTTAGTGACCGTTCAAAGTTACAGCGGCATTGAAAAAAGTGACTTACGCCCATTTTTCTCGCTTACGACCGTTGCAGCCTCCCCCCGTGGTCACGTGATCAAAATCCAGTGTCCCCGGAGTTGCATGAGCCCCTCTTACGACCTTCTAACCAGCAAAGTCAAGGGGGGGAGGAAGCCAGATTCACTTAAGGACCTAACTGAAGAACTGCAGCAATCCACTTAACAGTGGCAAGGAAGGTCTTAAGCAGGGCAGAGCTCACTTAACAAAGGTCTCACTTAGCGACAGAAATTTGGGGCTGAATTAGAAGAAGAGAGCTACAGATACCAGTCATCTTTTAATTTTGCAAAAAAAAAATTTTTTTTTGGTTTGAACTTTTCCTAAGTGACTTTCGGATCTCTCTTAAACTTTCCATCTCTGGTCTTTTGTGAGCCGTCTTTGTTTCTAGATCGAATTCCCTAGTGAGGGAGTCATTATTTAAAACAAATTCTCTGGAAATTCAACCTGGACTATTAGATTTGCTCTTGTTCCCCTTAAAACAGTGGCCTCGTTTTGTTTTCCCTTAAGCCAAAAGCTCTTAAAAGTTTTTTCCTCCTTTCTCTTCCATGTGTTTAAAGAGCTTTGCAACCTCTTTCAATCATAGCCTTAAACTTCACCCTTGCCGTCTCGTGTTAATACCGTCCCATCAATTATTTCCCAAGTATTCCACTCTGCTTAGTTGAGATACATTTTTTAAAAAAAATAAAAAAAGCCATTGTCCCCCTCTGTGCAGACAAACACTGTGATGGTTGTTAAAGGTTTACTTAAAGCAGCTTTGAATCTGATTAGTGTGTCAGAGGAAAGTGAAAACCCCGATTTCCTGGACTGTAATACAATAGTCCTTTCAAAGAAGAGACACACGTTGTAAAGTTATTAGTAAAGCAATACACATTTTTATACATCGTGTGAATCAGAATTTTAGAGTTTCTCGGTATCTTAGGCTTGCGTTTCCAAACAACCAAACTCATTTCAGAAATGCAGTGATTCAGAACTTTGGCATTTCAATATCTTAGGCTAAAGTTTATAAACAGTTTTTTTTTAAATTAAAAAAAATGAAAGCAAGCCACGGAGAAAATCTTTTTTTAACATTTGAAAACTTCCCCTGGATTTATGTTGCTAAAAATCCCACCTCAGCCTTCTGTAACAGCTGATGACCCGAAGCAAAACTTACCGAAAAAAAACAGGCTTGGTTTTCCAAAGCTATCGGTCTTTTGGGGGTTTTTTTTTGTTTTTGTTCTGCAAAATATTGTGCAGCCGATTACCCTGTTAAATTGCAAATATTGTTCATATCTTCCTTACCTGCTTTTTCCCTGGGGGTTTTGTTCTTCCAACTTCAAGCTTGCCTTTATTTTATTTTTTGTTGTTGTTGTTGGCTTTATCTTTCCTTTTAAATCAAGAATCCATGGCTAGGTTCATCCCTAGAAATAAGGACATTACTGATGCCAAATAAGCATAGCCAGATGGGGAGCCCAGCTTCTACGGAAGGCAGAAATCCTGACGTGCGTTGAAGCAAGAAGAAAAAGGGCTGCCCAGGGTTTGCTGACTTCCTTATTGTGGAAATCGGTGTCCTTTTAATCTGGTCGCCCAGTCCATCCGTTTGGCTCCCGTGCTCAGTAGGAGCTGAGGAACAATAGGCTGCAGCTGTTGGCTGTTGCTTTTTTTGCAAGCTCTTCTGGGTTGGAGTGCTTAAAACTCTCGATCCATCATTTCAGGATAAACTTCTCCAGCCTGATATGTTCAGCTCCTTTGTGGTGGGTAGGATGTCCACGCCGGAGGAGGGAAGGGATGACAACCGAGCATGCGGTGAGCAGGCACACGTTCTGGTTGGGTAACCGACATGTACACCCACCCACCCTCCTCCCATCAAGTCAAGGAGCCACACAAGAGAGACCCCTGAGGGCCTCCTTCCAGAGGGGCTGGCTCTGGAAACCTCTCTTCTCTTTTCTTTCTTTGCCCAGTGAGGTCACAGCTCAGGGAAATCAAACCGTGTCATAGAGACGCCCTCCACTCCCTGGGCTTCGTCAGGGCTGAGAAACTAGAGATGACTTAAGGCAGGAGCGTTTGGGTAGAAATGTTTTTTTCTCCTCCTGCTCCTCCTCCTCCTCCTCCTCCTCCTCCTCCTCTTCTGTTCAAGGCAGGATGCAGCAATTCTGCACGGAGGTGGCTTATATAAGGCTTTTTAAAAAAGGAGCCTGCCTTTCCAAAGTCTGTTGGGGGGGTGAAAGAGAAAGGGGTCACTCTTGAGCGCTTGGCATCGAAGGAGGGGCTGTTTCCTAGAAGGATTGCAGAAGATTCCACTTCTTGATTAAATTTAAAGGTATATATGGAAGATAGGTAGATGATAGATAGATAGATAAATAGACATAGATAGGTAGGTAGGTAGGTAGGTAGATTGGTAGGTAGCTAGGATGGATAGATAGATAACATAAATAACAGATAGATAGGTTGGTAGGTAGGATAGGTAGACAGACAGACAGACAGATAGAGGGATGGACAGACAGGGAGGGAGGGAGGGAGGGAGAGGGTGGGAGAGGGAGAGAATAACAGAGTTGGAAGGGTCCTTGAAGGATAGATAGATTCAGCTTCCTGATTAAATTTGAAGGTATATGTGGAAGACAGGTAGATGATAGGTAGGTAGGTAGGTAGGTTGGTAGATTGGTAGGTAGCTAGGATAGATAGATAACAGACAACAGATAGATAAGTTGGTAGGTAGAATAGATTAGATAGATTAGATAGATAGATAGATAGATAGATAGATAGATAGATAGATGATGGAGGGAGGGAAAGAGGATAGAGGGATGGACAGACAGGGAGGGAGGGAGAGGGTGGGAGAGGGAGAGAAAAGAACAGAATAACAGAGTTGGAAGGGTCCTTGAACAATAGATAGATTCGGCTTCCTGATTAAATTTGAAGGTATATGTGGAAGACAGGTAGATGAATGATTGATAAGTAGAATGGTAGGTAGGTGGGTAGGTAGGTAGGTAGATAATTATATTCGATACCAATTTAACAGTTCTGCATTTAAGAAATAAAGGTCCTTGTAACTCTAAGCATTTATTAGAGGCTAAGTCATTAGTCCTGCACTAGAAGGAACTAATACACAAAGATACAGAGTGATTGATCTTCTAACAGAAAGCAGACCGTAGGAACGCAAAGCCAAATAGTTACTATATTTTATTTTCTGAATAAAACCAAACAAGCTAGCGAGTTTCTGCATTTTTTGGAATCAACCTAGAACAGAATTATATTTGAGGATATTTGGGACATGCAGACTATGCACATAGATAGTTCCTGTGAAACCGGGCGAAGATCTTAATATAAAGGCCATTTTGATAGAATAGAATAGAATAGAAAAGAAAAGAATAGAATAGAATAGAATAGAATAGAATAGAATAGAAAAGGATAGAATAGAATAGAATAGAATAGAATAGAATTAGAATAGAATCAGGAAAGAATAGAATATAATTAGGAATAGAATAGAATAGAATAGAATAGAATAGAATAGAATAGAATTGGAAGGGACTTTGGAGGACTTCTAGTTCAAGCCCCTGCCTAGGCAGGAAACCCTACAGCACTTCAGACAATCTATCTTCCGATAGATTGCTGGCCTGCTTTGAAATAGGTCAGGATTAATAATGGAAGGATAAGGTCCAGCTATTTGGGGTGGGCGGGAAAAGAGCTGGTTGAAGTTATTGCCATGGTCTGTGGAGCAGTTGGAATTCATCTTAAGCAGGCTCAGGATTCTATTTGTAAGGTTTCCTTTCTGGTTAAGCCTGGCTAAGATGGGATAATCGTCCCGGCATTCTTGGTCGATATTGGTACCGAATTCCGTCTCCCCCCATAGCAAGCCACGCAAAAGACGGGAGAGCAGGCGAGAAACATATTCCTTGGGTCTGTTTCCTCCTGGGGCTGCTGTATCCCAAGCACCAAGCATGCAACAAAGAAATTACGCAAGCACGCACGCCTTATTTTCAAAAGGAATCCGCCATTGTTTACCAGCTGATGAGAACTCTGTTTACCTGTCTTTGCGCTGCTGGCTGGCTAAAGGAACGTATCCAGTCATCCTCCCTGAGGCAGAGTCAGGAAAAAGGTTTTGCAGTAGGTAGCAGCTGTAGAGAATTATAAGGCTGGAAGGGACCTTGGTCTTTTGGGGTGGGGGAAAGGAGGAAGAAGAGGAGGAGGACGACTCTGGGGTCCTTGGTACTTTCTGTGCTTGGCTGTTTTCGTGTAGACGTTTCATGACCCAACTAGGTAACATCATCCATGCTTAGAAGGAAATGCAAGAACCCCACTCTCTTCTAGCACTGATGACGTCACCTAGTTGGGTCATGAACGTCTTAAAAACAAAGAAACACCCACAAGCTCAGAGAGCACCAAGTACCCCACACAGTTCAACCCTGAGCTACAAATATTCTCTTTTATCAAAATTGGAAACAGACTCAGTCACCGGTCCAGATGCAACCAGTTGTTAAAAGAACTGAGCTGGAAAATAGCACCCATATACATATATATATATTTTAAACAAAAACAGATGAAGCTTAGGTGAAAACCATTGGAGTTTTGCTCCTCCAAAAAGATTGGAGTTCAAGGGATGCTATTTCAGAGGTAACAATTAGCTAGGATCCCTATATAGGGAGGTGTGTGGTGTGGTTTGCAGATATGACCTTCCGTTTGGAAGATCTGAAAAAGAAATGTGATTAGGGAATCAAGTTAGAAATGAGTGACCGGTAAGTCCTTGGCTCCCGATCACAACCAAGCCCCCAGATTTTTGTTGCAAAGTGAAACATTCGTGAAGTGAAACCTTTGCCTCATTTTACGACCTTTCTTGTTGCAGTTGTGCGCTTAGAACACGGTTCTTAAGTGAATCTGGCTTCCCCACTGACTTTGAGTTGTCAGCAGTTCACGGAAGGGGATCATGTGACCCTGGGACGCGGCAACTGTCATGAGTACAAGTCAGTTGCCAAGCCTCTGAATTTTGATTGCGTGTCCATGGGGAGGCTGCAGCGGTCGTAAGTGTGAGAAATGGTCATAAGTCCCCTTTTTAGTGCTGTGGGAACTTCGGTCACTGAGTGAACTCGAGGACTCATGATGACGATGATAATAAATGGATCGTTTATTTGAATTAGACTGAACGTTTTAGGTCTGATTTTTGAGACTTAAATTTCTAACCCCAAGCCTTGAATTAGACTTAGAATTAAGACATCCTTGAATTAGAGTGTCTGATAATAGATGAATAAGACTGAATATTTTAAGTCTTGATTTTTGAGACTTAAATTTCTAATCCTAAACCTTGAATTATTCTTAGAATTAAAAGATACTTGAATTAGAATGGCTCTTACACCAGTCCATTCAAGGCAGCCCATTCATGTTACTGCCCTCCTTTTGTTCTGTCCGTGATGAAATGATGGATCCAGAAAGACATATATGCCGATTATTCCCACCCGCCTCTCCCCTTATACAAAATGTCCTCTCAAGCATAATTATTGCCCTGGAAATGACTTTGGCTTTTCTGAATTTCCTGCAGCTGTTTTGGAGCAAGAATCCCAGCTTAAACAAATAAGGTAAACATAAGTCACCGAGGTGGGCAGATGAAACTTACGAAAACTAATTTCAGCTGTCTGTTTACAAAGAGCATTCTTTGGGCATTGTCTAATTGCAAGTACGCAGGGATTATAGTAGTGACTAAGGAACGTATTTGTTTTCCCAATCCTTTTTGGGGTAGAAAAAAAATGAAACGAAATTGTTCCGCGGGTGAATGTTGCTTAAGGCTGATGGGAGTCTTTAAGGGTGGGGTGGAAAAAAAAATGTAGTTTTTTTCCTTTTTTTAAACAGTGGTAATCTAGGCCCTATGAGCAGTAGGAGATACACAACCATTGGAAGGGATATTGAGGTTACGACGAGCAGATCTTTGAGTCACCCCCTTCAAATCGTCCTGGTTTGTGTTGAATTTTGTGCTTTATAAATGCAGATGTTGGCCACTTGAGTAGTAGTGAATGTATCCAAGGGAAAGCCTTTCTTATCCAGGTCACTGGAAAATCAAAATGGCGCCCTTCAAATCCCTTCCTGACATGCTTCCTGACATGGTTTCAGATATGACTGCCAATATAACCCTGTGATATACTATGACTCCCTCTTATTGGTATCTTTGTTATGATTAATATTACTCTGTTGCTTTGCACGTACACTTATGCACCGGAGACAAATTCCTTGTGTGTTCAATCACCCTTGGCCAATAAAAACTGTTCTGTTCCAATCTGTTCCATTCCATTCCAATATATTCTATTCTATTCCATCCCATCCCATCCCACCTCATATTTTACTTCTACCATTCAGAATAACAGATCTGGAAGGGACCCTATAGTCAAATCCTCTTTTCAAGCAGGAGACCCCATACCATTTCAGACAAATGCTGTCCAGTCTCTTCTTAAAAACCTCCAGCTTTTTATCCACAACTTCTGGAGGCAAGTTGTTCCACTGATTAATTATTAAGTAATTAATCTTCTATCATCTTTATCTATCTACCGTATCCATCTTTCTGTCTGTCTGTCTATCAACCACCTGTCTGTCTATGTATCTAACTATGTATCCATCTATCTACCTACCTACCTATCATCTATCTAAGCTGCTCAATAAAATAAAGGGAACACTTAAACAACACAATGTACAGTAGTTGAATGTGCTGACAACAAAATCACACAAAACTTAACAATGGAAATCAAATGCATCAACCCATGGAGGTCTGGATTTGGAGGTACACTCAAAACTAAAGTGGAAGAAAACACTACAGGCTGATCCAACTGTGATGTAATGTCCTTAACACAAGTCAAAATGAGGCTCAGTAGTGTGTGTGGCCTCCACGTGCCTGTATGACCTCCCTACAACGCCTGGGCATGCTCCTGATGAGGTGGCGGATGGTCTCCTGAGGGATCTCCTCCCACACCTGGACTAAAGCATCCCCCAACTCCTGGACAGTCTCTGGTGCAGCGTGGCGTTGATGGATGGAGCGAAACATGATGTCCCAGATGTGCTCAATTGGATTCAGGTCTGGGGAACAGGCAGGCCAGTCCATAGCATCAATGCCTTTGTCTTGCAGGAACTGCTGACACACTCCAGCCACATGAGGTCTAGCATTGTCGTGCATTAGGAGGAACCCAGGGCCAACTGCACCAGCATATGGTCTCACAAGGGGTCTGAGGATCTCATCTTGAGACCTAATGGCAGTCAGACTACCTCTGGCGAGCACATGGAGGGCTGTGCGGCCCTCCAAAGAAATGCCAACCCACACCAGTACTGACCCACTGCCAAACCGGTCATGCTGGAGGATGTTGCAGGCAGCAGAACGTTCTCCACGGAGTCACCAGACCCTGTCACGTCTGTCACATGTGCTCAGTGTGACCCTGCTTTCATCTGTGAACAGCACAGGGTGCCAGTGGCAAATTTGCCAATCTTGGTGTTCTCTGGCAAATGCCAAACATCCTGCATGGTGTTGGGCTGTAAGCACAACCCCCACTTGTGGAGGTCGGGCCCTCATACCACCCCCATGGAGTCTGTTTCTGACCATTTGAGCAGACACATGCACATTTGTGGCCCACTGGAGGTCATTGTGCAGGGCTCTGGCAGTGCTCCTCCTGTTCCTCCTTGCACAAAGGCGGAGGTAGCGGTCCTGCTGCTGGGTTGTTACCCTCCTGTGGCCTCCTCCACATCTCCTGATGTACTGGCCTGTCTCCTGGTAGCGCCTCCATGCTCTGGACACTACGCTGACAGACACAGCAAGCCTTCTTGCCACAGCTCACATTGATGTGCCATCCTGGATGAGCTGCACTACCTGAGCCACTTGTGTGGGTTGTAGACTCCGTCTCATGCTACCACTAGAGTGAACGCACCACCGGCATTCAAAAGTGACCAAACCATCAGCCAGAAAGCATAGGAACTGAGAAGTGGTCTGTGGTCACCACCTGCAGAACCACACCTTTATTGGGGATGTCTTGCTAATTGCCTATAATTTCCACCTGTTGTCTCTTCCATTTGCACAACAGCATGTGGAATTGATTGTTAATCAGTGTTGCTACCTAAGTGGACAGTTTGATTTCACAGAAGTGTGATTGACTTGGAGTTACATTGTGTTGTTTAAGTGTTCCCCTTATTTTTTGACCAGTGTATTTATCTTTCTATCTATTGTCCATCACCTGTCTGCCTATCCATCCATCCATCCTTACCTACCTACCTATCATCTATTTTTCTATCTATCTGTCTATCAATCATCTGTCCATCCATCCATCCATCCATCTATCTTTCTATCATCTATCTATCATCTACCGCATCTATCTATTTATCTTTCTATCATCTGTCTTTCTGTCTATATCTATCCATCCATCCATCCATCCATCCATCCATCCATCCATCTATCTATCTACCTACCTACCTACCTACCTATCTATCTATCTATCTACACCAAGACAAATTCCTTGTGTGCCCAATCACACTTGGCCAATAAAGAATTCTATTCTACCTATCTATCATCTATCCATCTATTATCTATTTCATGTAAGACTTTAGAATTTGGTTTCTTTCTTTTAGAGTACCTGTGTAGTTGTTTCTCTTTACTCTTTTCCAGCTGGGTGGCAGTAGATTAAAGTGGGGGGGAAACACCTCGCTTTATTTATTCAAGCTTTGCGGACTGATTCCATTCCTCTGACTGCCAGGGTGGCCTTGTGGATCCCACGTTACAAGATTCCTGTCAGCTTTGGCAAAACTCCCCCCCATGTTCATTTGCCCCTCAAAATACCCCCCACCAAAATCAGGCTGTTGATTCTCCTCGGCAGGAAAGGTTTTCTCTCTCCCCCCCCCCCACTTTTCCATTTCTGCAGACTGGGGGAGACCACAGATTTCTTGGCTTCGTGTTCTTGACTCTTTGCTAACCTTTTGAAAGTGGTGCTTCTGGTTTTGCAAACTGTTGATGCTGGGCATTTTTTGGGGGGTCGGGGTTGTGGATGGATGGCTCAGTCAGCGATTTGAGAAATGATTCTTTTTTGGGGGGGGGTCCAGCCCTCTTCAACGTTGCAACCGAATGTGGGAAAGGTTTTAACACATAATAATATGCGTCGGTACCAAAGCTAATCTCAACGTTAGGGTTTTTCCCCTCTCTCTCATTCTTCCATGAAAGCCCTATAATTTCCCCCCCCCCCAAAAAAAGAGGGGAATAATTGTCAAAAGATCCCTTTTCCTCCAGGCGTTTGAATGCGTCCGTTGGAGAACGTCAACTGGAAAGGTTGGCTGGACAGTTGCAAAGAATGGAGGGCTGGTCGCAAACGGGAGGTAAATGCCAGGCAGCCGTAAGGGGTTTTGGTGATCTCGGCACAGCCGTCGTCCTTGGCGACAATTTCTTAACTGCTAAGCGAGACCGCTGTGGTTAAGGGAGTTTTTTTGGGGGGGGGGAATTTCACGACCTCTTTAACAAATCGCTGCAGTTGTTGAGTTAGGAATATGGTCGTTCAGTGAGTCTGGCTTCCCCATTGGCTTCCCTTCTCAGAAGGTCACCAAGAGGGATCACATGGCCCCAGGACATGGCAATTGTCATAAATATGAGTCAGTTGCCAAGGAGTTAAATTTTGATCACGTGACCATTGGGATGCTGCCATGGTTCTCCTCCCCCTTTCCCCTCCTCCTTCTCTTTCTCCTCCTCCTTCTTCTTCCACTCTTCCTCTTCCTCCTCTTCCTTCTCCTTCTCCTCTTCTTCCTCTTCTTCTTCTGCTCTTCCTCCTCTTCTTCCTCCTCCTCCTCCTCCTCCTCCTCCTTCACCTGGAACACCTTGCCCTCGGAAGTTGTGGGAGCACCATCACTGGAGACTTTCAAGAAGAGATTGGACTGCCATTTGTCAGAAATGGTGTAAGGTCTTGGTGAGCCTTGGTAGCTCAGGCTGTTAAATGCCTGCTCTTAAGATCCAGCTGCCTACAATTATTGTAGGCTCGAATCCCACCAGGCTCAAGGTTGACTCAGCCTTCCATCCTCTCGGGGTAGGTAAATTGAGGACCCAAGATTGTTGGGGGCAATAAGCTGACTTTGCAAAAATGCCGCTTAGTAATAAGCAGGCATATACAATGGAAGGAAGGCTATTGCTGAGCACGCTGGGTTGTATCCCAGAAATTGTAAGCCGCCCTGAGTCTTCGGAGAAGGCGCATATAAATGTAATTTAAAAAAAAAAAGGTCTCCTGCTTGGGTTGGACTAGATGATCTACAAGATCCCTTCCAACTCTGATTATCTGTATCTGTTACCTCCTCCTCCTCCTATCACTATTAAGAGAGATCCTGCATTCAAGTGAGCAGCATAACTTCGGGAAGCTTTAGTGATCACCCAGTTGAGGACGTGATGGTCAAATTGCAAATCCTTCCTACGAGGCTACAAGTCCTTCCACATTTTTGCGGTCAGTGATGAAGGCCAAGGACTGGGGGCCACCCCATGCCTCTTTCCCCCCCCCTTCCTCAGGCACATCAGCCTCTTGTAGGGTGAAGGTGGGGAACAGCAGGGATACGAGGGCCTCTCCTGCTGAGAACGGCACTTCCCACCGCTGCTGCCGTTCCCTTTAGCAGCGGCCAAGCCTGTCTTCTGCCCAACCGCTTCCTTCTCAAGGAGGGAGCCGATTCAGGGCACCGCAGAGCGTCCTTCCTCAGCCCACCCCCCAAAAAAGCTCACTCACTAACGAAGAGTGTGTGGCTACCCACATATCGCCCGACTAATTGTCTGTCCCGAGCCGTCGTGAAATAGGATTTGCCCAGATGGAAAACATTTCTGTCTGTGGAGGCAGCTGCCCATGAGCTCACTTTCTGGAAAGGATCCCGGTGGCCTCCTTCTTCTCCTCCTTTTCCTTCTCCTCCTGCTCTTCCTCTTCCTCCTCCTCCTTCTCTTCTTCTTCCTCTTCCTTTTCCTCTTCCTCCTCCTCCTTCTCTTCCTCCTCCTCTTCTTCCTCTTCCTTTTCCTCTTCCTCCTCCTCCTTCCTCTTCTCCTCTTCTTTTCCTCTTCCTCCTTCTCTTTCTCCTCCTTCCCTCCTCCTCTTCTTCCCTCCTCTTCTTCCTCTTCATCTCCTCCTCCTCCTCCTTCTTCTTCCTCTCCTCCTCTCCTCTTCCTTTCTTCCTCCTCCCTCCTCCTCTCTTCTCTTCTCTTCCTTTTCCTCTTCTCCTCCTCCTTCTCTTCCTCCTCCTCTTCTTCCTCTTCCTTTTCCTCTTCCTCGTCCTCTTCTTCCTCTTCTTCCTCTTCTTCTTCCTCTTCCTCCTCCTTCTCTTCTTTTCCTCTTCCTCTTCCTCCTCCTCTTCTTCTTCTTCTTCCTCTCCTTCTCCTTCTCCTCCTCCTCCTCCTCCTCCTCCCTCCTCCTCCTCCTCCTCCTCCTCCTTCTTCTTCTTCTTCCTCTTCCCCTTCCCCTTCCCCTTCCCCTTCCTCTCCTTCTCCCTCTCCCTCTCCCTCTCCCTCCTCCTCCTCCTCCTCCTCCTCCTCCTCCAGGGAGTTCTCTCCCTCACCTCCTTCTCCCCCCTCCAAATCTCGCCCCCTTCTCCACACAGTAGCATGTTTAAGAGCCGGGCGTTTAGGAATCAGGCCTGGCATGCTTTCTTTGGCACCCCTGTCAGGCTGGGCTTTGGCCCGGGCCAATGCTCCACGTCAAGCAATTCCGTCTTTTCCAGGGAATGTGGAGTTGATCCAGCACGGGCTCCTTTTCAAAACTTCCTCTTTCTGCAGAATAAACATGCTCGGTTTAATCAATTCCCCACCGCAGGATCTTCTTGGGGCAAAGCCTGGAAAGTTGTCAGAATCACCGAGTTGCAAGGGACCCTGAAGGTCTTGTAGTCCAGCCCTGCTCAAGCAGGAAACCCTGTAACACTCAGACAAATGGCTATCCAGTCTCTTCTTGAAACCTCCAGTATTGGAGCATCCACAACTTCTTGACGCGAGTTGTTCCACTGATGAATTGTCAGGAAATTCCTCCTTCGTTCTGGGTTGCTTCTTTCCTTGGTTACTTCCCATCCATTGCTTCTTGTCCTGCCTTCAGGGGCTTTGCAGAATAGCTTGACCCTCTCCTCTTCCTTGTGGCAGCCCCTTAAATTAGGTTACATTAGATTAACAGAGTTGGAAGGGACCTTGTAGGTCATCTAATCCAACCCCCTGCCCAAGCAGAAGACTCTACCTACACCATCTCTGATAAATGGCAGTCCAATCTCTTGTGCCAATATTGAACCCTGCTGCCTTCTGGAAATCAGACCCACAACCTTCCTGAATTGTATCTTAGTTTGGGGTTTTCTTTTTTTAAAGAAAATCTGGCCTCTCTTGTTGTGATCTTTAAATTGTATCCCCCATTTTTAGCCGTTTCCATCTATTGACGTGTTTAACCGTGTTAAGACTCGAAACCTATTCTCCAAAGCCCCTGAGGGCAGGACAAGAAGCAACAGGTGGAAACTAATCAAGGTGAGAAGCAACCTCGAACTAAGGACGAAATTCCTGACAGTTGAGAACAATTAATCAGTGGAACTCCTGGCCTCCAGAGGTTGTAAATGCTCCAAGACTGGGAGTTTTTAAAAAGAGGTTGGATAACCATTTGCCTGAAGTGGTGTAGGGTTTCCTGCCTGGGCAGGGGGTTGGACTAGAAGACCTCCAAGGTCCCCTTCCAACTCTGTTAATTCTATTCTATTCTACCTCAGATTAAGGCAGTGAGTGGAACCTCCCTTTGACGGCAGAGTAGTGGAGATATCAAGTCTGGAGAGGGACTGGAGTGAATTGGGTCAGTTTGGGGAGGCTTAATGAAAGCTTCTCAGTGTTCTGGCATCAGTGTGGTTTCGGTCTGGAATCGCTGCCAGTGGAAAGGACCACCAACCCCCTGTTAAAAAGAACGGTGATGTGGGCTACAAAAATGTGCGGGCATGTGGGAAAAAAAGGGACTCGGTCAAGATCAGCTGGTAAACCACAGAGTTAAGTAAACCGGGGCATTTCCTATCAGAGCCACGAGATCATTTAACAGCAGTAATAAGAAATGCATGTGTGTATGGAGAAGTATCTAAAGAAATGTTTAGATGCTTTTTTTCTGATTTGGCTGAGCAAATAACGCACCCCCACCCCTGTTCCCAGAGCTTACATACTGCAGAATCAATAGCCAAGAAGTCATTTCTCCTACAGCCAAACTATTGCAACCTCTCTCTCCATCTTGCAACCAAAGAAGAAGGAGTCAAGCTGTTCCCCAAAGCACCTGGAGGCAGGAAAAGAAGCAGTGGGTGGAAACTAATCAAGGAGAGACGCAACCTAGAATGAAGAAGAAATTTCCTACCAGTGGCAACAATCAACATGTGGAACAGTTTCCCTCCAGAAGTTGTGGATGCTCCAACATTGGAGGTTTTTAAGAAGAGACTGGACAGCCACTTCTCTGAAATGGTGTAGGGTTTCCTGCCTAAGCAGGGGGTTGGACTAGAAGACCTCCAAGGTCCCTTCCAACCAAGAGCCTTGGTGGTGCAGGCCGTTAAACGCCTAGCACTTAGTTCCAGCTGCCTGCAATTAGTGCAGGCTCGAATCCCACCAGGCTCAAGGTTGACTCAGCCTTCCATCCTCTCGGAGTAGGTAAATTGAGGACCCAAGATTGTTGGGGGCAATAAGCTGACTTTGTAAAAATGCTGCTTAGTAATAAGCAGGCATATACAATGGAAGGAAGGCTGAGCGCATTGGGTTGTGCTCCAAAGACTGTAAGCCGGCCTGAGTCTCCGGAGAAGGGCAGCATATAAATGTGAATAAATTAAAAAACTCTGTTATTCCATTATTCTTACACCTTTAGCGACAAGCTTTGAGGGCGAGGGGTGTGTGAAAATGTGGGTGTTCCTTCTCCTTCCCTTTTCCCTTCGTATGGATTTTTTGCCCGCTGCATTCCCAAGCAGTGCCATTGTGTGGCACCCACCCACTCCGTTCGAGAGAACACAGGCATTAATTATGAATGGCTTAAAAACAAGGGATGCCAGCCAGGTTCCAAAAGAGCTGCTTCTTTCATCACTTTCTACGAAGAGGGCACCATTCCAGTTTGGCAGAAGCCCAGTGCCCAACCAAGGGAAAATAATAATAATAATAATAAAAATCCAACCACCCAGCAGTACAGAAGATTTTCTCAGAGCAAGAATGGCTTTCGAGTGAGAGGCAATCTTACTGATGCAAAAGCAGACAGAAAGTAGAGGGGAAAACATCTATCTAAACAGAGAAACTTGCCGAAGAATTAAAATCATGGTGATAAAGGCACAACAGGGTTCAAGTAGAGGAAGAAAACAAAATTGGTGTTCATTAGCTAAATAATGGGTTTTATTTACCTGTTTGCTACTTGAGATTTTTACCTCCTTTGAGGCTATATATATAGAACCAAAATTGGTTGTGTTAAACATCACCTAGGAACATTTTATTGGTAGGAGTCATGTTCATCTCAAAATGGATTTTATTTTGGCTTTTATTTTGGCTTTTTTCCAAGCACTCAGTTATAAGCCAGATATTTTCCAAAACAATGTGTGACAGCTAGTCCTCAACTTACAACAGTTCGTTTAAGCCACCGTTCAAAGTTGGAAACGGCACTGGAAGAGGTGACTTACGACCGTTTCTCACTCTTATGACCAGGGCAGCCTGTCTGTGGTCACACGATCAAAACTCACAGGACCACCACCACCCCTTGGAGGAAAAAACTCACTGAACAACTGTCTCATTTAGCAGCAGATATTTTGGGCTCCATTGTGGTCTTAAGTCAAGGGCTACCTGTATTTTCTTCCCCGGGTACATTTTTTTAAAAAAAGCATCCTAGCATTAAATATGAATGGTTCTCACACATTTGTCTTATTTTGCTCCAGTCTTGACACTCTATTGTATAGGGTCTTCTGCTTGTTAGAGTAGAAGATCTTCAAGGCCCCTTCCAATCCTATTATTCAGTGTTTTGTGTCTGCCTGTGTTTGTTTGTTGTTGGCTGCTTGGCTGACTTAAGAGGTGTTTCGTTCAATATTTTGACATTTCTGTCCTCGTAAAAGATGTCAGCTACCATATGGCTGCTGTTTTGTTCACTTTGGTCTTTGCTTTTATCCAGAGAGTTTGATGCGATAAAACCACACGGGACTCCCTTGGGATAACCAATCCTTTGCTTCAATGGGAGTGGGTCCTTTCCAAGGCAATGAGTGAAATGGAAAAAAAAAAATGCCACAAGGGCGTTCTCTCTAGACGGAAACTTTTAAGACAGAAATTGTGGCTTTTAAAATAAGTTGCAGGTTGTTTCTTGCACAATAGAATTTATTTTTCAAGTTGGGCAGAAATATATTAACGGTTGAAAAAAAAGATCGTCTATTCCTATTAAAATGTTTGTTTCCCTGTCAACGAGGAGGGGAGGGGAGAATAGGGGAAGGGAAGAGAGGAGGGAGAGGGAGAATTTGAGGTTTTGTGAATCTGCTGAGGTTTCCAGGAAGTTACTAATAATACCGAATAGCAAGAGCGTCACTCTGAGCTGTTTAACAGCTGTAGTTTCAATCTGTCTGGGTTTTTTTCTTTTTTTGCACCTTTTGCAACCTTCCTTTTTAACAGCAGCTGCTGCCTCCAGAATTGGATACCGATTCTTTCATTCCCGAATGGTTCGAGCTCAGATTATGTTTCGTTGGGAACAGTGTAGGTTCAGAGACAAATGTTTAACACAGATCGTCCCCCAGCCTGACAGCAGTTCTTTAGGACATGTGTTGTAATCTGATGGACTATACGTGATGTTTCTATTATTATTTTTTTAATTACATTTATATCCTGCCCTTCACCGGAGACTCAGGGCGGCTTACAATTTTTGGGATACAACCCACGCCAGCAATAGCCTTCATTCCATTGTATATGCCTGTTTATTACTAAGCGGCATTTTTACAAAGTCAGCTTATTGCCCCCAACAGTCTCGGGTCCTCACTTTACCTACCCCGAGAGGATGGAAGGCTGAGTCAACCTTGAGCCTGGTGGGATTCGAGCCTACAGCAGTTGTAGGCAGCTGGATCTTAAGTGCAGGCAATTAACAGCCTGAGCCACCAAGGCCCTATGATGTTACTTCCAAACTTTATCGACTCTATGAAGTTAATAATGAAGTGAACAAAGGCTGGAGGTTAAAACACAAGAAGGATGATTCCCTAGTATAGTTTCATGACAAAAAGAACTTAGGAGGTGACATGATGGCAGTCTTCCAATATTTGAGGGGCTGCCCCCAAGAAGGGGGGGTCAAGCTATTCTCCAATGCACCAGAGGGCAGGAGAAGAAGCAATGGGTGGAAACTGATCAAGGAGAGAAGCAAAACTTCCTGCTAGTGTGAAGAATTCCTCCAGAAGTTGTGGGTGCTTCATCACTGGAGGTTTTGAAGAAGAAACTGGACAGCCTCTTGTCTGGAATGGTAGAAGGTCTCCAGCTTGAGGAGGGGGTTGGACTAGAAGACCTCTCAAGGTCCCTTCCAACTCTGTTATTCTGTTAAGTCAGTGGCAACTGTGTCAACTAAATGCCATCTAATTTTTTTTCTTTAATTTTAGGGATTTATCTCTTGGACTTAATCTACATTGATTCAGCCTATCCAGCTTCCGGCAGCATCATGGAGAATGAACAAAGGTCCAATCAAATGAACAACATTCTCCGAATAATTGCTGATTTGCAAGTCTCTTGTAGCTACGGTTGGTCAATTTGCTTCCTCATCCGTGTTAACCAGCTCAGTAAATTAGTATCAGATGTCTCCCTTCTGTGAAAGCTGCCCTTGAGGTTTAAACTTCTGGGCTGCTAAGTCATTTGGTTTCTACCATCTTATATATATTATTAGTTCTAGACAATTAGATTTTATTGTCTCGGTGACTAGACTTTGCAGATGTGTGTATGTGGGTCAGTGGTGAAAGGAATATGTTTTCCTTCTCAATTTATGGATAAATTCCATTGCAGATCTTGGTTAAAAGTTTATCAACCATGTTAAGTAGGTTATAACTTGATCGACTATATAAACTTGGTTGTAACTTTATCCACTCCATCAGTTGTGCAGCCCTTTGGTTTAGCTTCTGTTCCGATTTTAGGAGACCCCTGTTCATTTCCCCCCATGTTATATGCTCACCTAAGCTGTGAGTTGTTTTTACTTTCCCAAATTGAGGTTTTTGAATTTCCACTTAATAGCAACAGTGCTCAGACTTCTATACTGCTTCGCGGTGTTTTTACAGCCCCCTCTAAGTGGTTTACAGAGTCAGCCTCTTGCCCTCAACAATCTGGGTCCTTATTTTACTGCCCTCGGAAGGATGGAAGGCCGAGTCAACCTTGAACCAGTCAGGCTCAAACTGCTTGCAGTTGGCAGAATTAGCCTGCAGTACTGCATTCTAACCACTGTGCCACCATGGCAGTAGAGTAGAGTAAAATAGGACAGGATAGTACAGTAGAACAGAATTAGAATTAGGAATGGAAGAATAGGATAGGATAGGATAGAATAGAATAGAATAGAATAGAATAGAATAGAATAGAATAGAAATACAGAGCTACAGAGATACAGAAATACAGAGATACAGAAATACAGAAATACAGAAATACAGAAATAAATATAGAAATAAATATAGAAATAAATATAGAAATATAGAAATAAAATGATATACCACTTCACAGTGCTTTACAGCCCTCTCAGAAGCAGTTTACAGAGTCAGCATATGGCCTCCAACAATCTGGGCAGTTGTAGTCTTAAGTCAAGGACTACATTTACTGTATGCTGGTCAGTGAAATTCTTAGTCCTGATGGAGAATTTTGGGCTGTCATTCAGAATAGATGTGGGGGGGAGCTTCAGCCTGTTGCTGCCCAAACTCCTTTTCTTCATAACAGTTTCGAGATCGAATTTTTTTTTATTTTGGCCCCTGCAGATCACCTTCTAATGTTACCCCACGTGCAAAAATACTTGAAGTCTGTCCGGTATATTGAAGAGCTTCAAAAATTTGTGGAAGACGACAACTACAAGTAAGTAACAATTGCTTCCCTTCCACTGACTCCATGGGCAGAGGGGGATATATAGTCTAGGGTGGAGGGGAAATACTTTAAAAATGTTATCTCTCGCAAGAAAATTAAAAGATAGACAGACAGACAGACAGACAGACAGACAGATGATAGATAGATAGATAGATAGATAGATAGATAGATAGATAGATAGATAGATGATAGATAGATGATAGATAGATATGGATGGATGTGTGTGTAGGTGGATCTATATAGATATAGACAGGGATGGGCTTCAAACTTTTTAGCAAGGAGCTCTGCCCTAATGACTGGCTGGGTGGTCATGTGACTGGGTGGGTGTAGCCAACTCGATGTCGCTTCTTTGCCCTAATTCCTTAAAAAAAGATAATATACCAAAAAGTTGTTTATTATTTTGTGCATTTAAGACTTAAATAAAAGACTGGGTGAAACCAGGCTTAATAGCAGTGATTGTGAGAGGGACCTTGGAGTCTTAGTGGAGTTTCTGGTGAGTTACGTGATTCTTCGGAATGAGTTTGGGGTTTGTTTTTTGAGGGTTTCTTTCTTTTGGCATCAGATGAAACCCAGGCCTTCAACAATGAGGCTTTTTATTCCAGAATCCCGTGCAGGGTATCTTGCTTTCATCTTAGAAAACTGAGCCTCAGGTGGTTTTCCAGTGCCATTTATTGCACTTTGGAAGGTGGAGGAGGAGGAAGGCTTTAAAATGGGGGATTAACCAGCATGCTCGTGGCAGGAAGTGTGTGTGTCTGAACCGTGAGTGAATTCTTGTTTCCTTCCCATCTGTTGTATAGATTGCTGGGCTAAAGGAATCTGAGGTTTTATACTCCCAAAAGCCAGGTTGCAGACATTCAGCGATTTAAAATCACTTGGAGCCGGTCTGGATTATTGGTCCAAATGACACGCTGTATTAAACAAACAAAGGCCCTGTTCGTACATCCGGTGGGCTACAGACAGCCCTCGACTTAGAGTGGCTGAGCAGCTGGTCATAACACAAGGACTATCTGTAAAGCATTGTTGTGTTCTTGCACAGGACACCTTCCATAAATACACAGATATCTCTGTCCTTACACTTGCTGTAAGCCGCTCAGAGTCACCTTGAACCAGGAGCTGAGTAGCAAATGAGATAGATAGGTAGGTACTTGTCAGATCCGTGTATCTGTCATTTCTTCAATGGAAGAAGAAAAGCGGGGGACTGAGAAAGAAATCCTTATTGATGTAACCTGAATGTATTTAATCTTATATCGAATTTGTATAACCTACACATGATACAGTGGAGGGATGAAACCCAGATGGCTGGAACCTATCACCAGCCAGGAGATGAAGAGACCATAAAAATTCCACAGTGAGATGTGTCCTGGGAAACTCTGGAAAAGATCGTTCTAAAAAGGGCCTTGGTGGCTCAGGCTGTTAAATGCCTAGCACTTAAGTTCCAGCTGCCTACAATTACTGTAGGCTCGAATCCCACCAGGCTCAAGGTTGACTCAGCCTTCCATCCTCTCGGGGTAGGTAAATTGAGGACCCAAGATTGTTGGGGGCAATAAGCTGACTTTGTAAAAATGCCGCTTAGTAATAAGCAGGCATATACTGTGGAATGAAGGCTATTGCTGAGCACACTGGGTTGTATCCCAAAAATTGTAAGCTGCCCTGAGTCTTCGGAGAAGGGCGGCATATAAATGTAATTTTTTTAAAAAAGGGGGAGGGAATTAACCTGTTGGCTCTTTGTTTTACTAAATATACATCAAGATAAGGGGAGGGGTTTTAAACTCCCTTATCTATCTCTGCATGCCTGAGAGACCTTAGTCGTTGCTACATGAATTGTCTCATCTCAATAAAGGATTCCTTTTGATACGTTTTGACACGTTTTCAGAAGTTCATTCTTGTTAATTGAATGGGAAAAGTTCTGTAGCTTTTTTTTGTGTACGTAGGTAGGTAGGTAGATAATATAGATGATAGATATGTAAGTAGGTAAATGATAGATAATATAGATAATAGATAGATGATAGATAGATGGATGGATAATATAGATGATGGTAGATAATATAGATGATAGGTAGGTAGGTAAATAGCTGGATGGATAGGTAGACAGACAGACAGACAGATAGACAGACAGATAATACAGGTGATGAAGATAGATGAAGATAGATGAAATGAATGACGATGGATGGATGGATAGATGAATGAATAATAATACAGATGATAGACAGAGGTAGATGAATGGTGATAGGTTGGTAGGTAGGTGGATAGATAGATAGAATGGATAGATATGAAGATGGTACAGATAGATAGATAGATGAATGATAGATAATAGATATAGAGATAGAGAGAGAGATATGGATAGAGTTAGATAGATATAGAGAAAGAGAATAGAGAGAAAGAATAGAGAGAGAAAGAGATAGATGATAGTTGGATGATAGATACATAGAGGGAGGAGAGAGATGATTGATTGAGAGACAGGCAGACACACACATACACACACACAGATAATACTTACCTATGATATGCAAAATAGATAGCATTCATTTTGCTTTTTCTTCTTGTCTCCTGTTCTCCTTCTTGAGGCATGCTTTTCATTTTTCTAGTTCGTTTGTTTTTTTAAACTAATCTAACTTCTCATTTGTTTGTTTGTTTGAGATGGTCGGTCTATCTTTTAAAGCCAGAAGTTTGGCACAGCTTTTCTGTAAGGTTTTGCCTTGCCGTACCAATTGAAATGGCGCTTGTGTTGGTTTGCCATGTGATTGCGGGTGGTGGGAGGGATCTCTCAACCCGTTGTCCATTTTGCAGGGTTTTTTTTTTGTGACGAAGCTTCCGTAGGCCTTGGGAGCCTTCTTCAGGCAGTAGTGACATGTGTCCCATTGCAGCCAGTGTGAGTCTGTGGGCTTTTTGTGTGTGTGTTGAGCTCTCTCGGCTGGATGCCAGAAGCCACATTGCTTAATTTAATTCTTGGACTGAGTTCCACATTCATGCGTGATGTTAAAATGATATATACAGTAGTTTTTCTTTTTTTCTTTTTCTTCATTAGCTTGGATATTGTGCGTGGAACATAACATACCAAAAGGGGGTTCTCTAAATATTTAGGGCCATGACATAATTTTTGGAAATGAGACAGAACATGAGTAATTCTTCTTTTTCTCTCTCTCTCTCTCTCTCACACACACACACACACACACATTTTAAACCCCATGGAGGCAATTGCTAGCAACAGTGAGCTCTGTTTACATGTATTTTCCTAGAGGTCCATCCAGCAGGCTTCCTTTTGATCTGAAAATCCATGTCTTGATTAAATGTGCTGATTTCCCTCATTTTTTTATTTTTTAAAGCAAGATAGGAAGACGTACATAACAGCTCTTGGGAAGGACACAAGAAAGATTTACAAAATGAAAGGGGAGGGAGAAGAAAGGAATAAGAAAGACAGAAGATCATGTGTCTTGCTTTAATGACAGGTAGCTCTCAACTTACGACCAGAATTGAGGGCAGAATTTATGCTGCCAAGCGAGATATTTGTTAAGCAAATGTCTTTGCTTCGTTTTACGACTTTCCTTGCCACATGGGTTAAGTCGGAAGTCGGCAACCCGCGGCTCTGGAGCTGCATGCAGCTCTTCAGGCCCTCTGCTGCAGCTCCCTATTGGGTGATCCCACCACTGGCTGGCCCCGCCCCTTGCCCCGCCCCTCCCGGTCACTCCTCGCCTGGGTGGGAGGGAGTGACATTGAGTTGCCCACGCCCACCCAGGTTTTGTGGCTTCCGGTGTTTTCTTTTGTGTGGGAAATGGATCCAAATGGCTCTTTGAGTGTTGTAACATTGCCGACCCCGGGTTAAGTGAATCCCTACAGTTGTTAAGTCAGTAACCCCCCCGGTTGTTAAGTGAATCTGGATTTCCCCATTAATTTGGCTTGTCAGACAGTCACATAGAATAGAATATGAAAATTAGAATTAGAATAGAATAGGAAAGAAATTGGAATAGAACAGAATAGAATAGGATTCTTTATTGGCCAAGTGTGATTGGACACACAAGGAATTTGTCTTGGTGCAAATGCTCTCAGTGCACATAAAAGAAAAGATACATTCATCAAGAGTCAAGAATCATCAGGTACCACACTTAATGATAGTCATAGGGGACAAATAAGCAATCAAATCATACTAGGAAACAGCCAATATAAATCGTTAGGATACAAGCGACAAAGTTACAGCCATATAGTCACAAGTGGGAGGGGATGGGTGATAAGGAGTGATGAGAAGATTAACAGTAATAGTAGGGCAGACTTTGTCAATAGTTGGACAGTGTTGAGGGAATTATTTGTTTAGCAGAGGGATGATGTTCGGGGGGAAAAACTCCCCTTGTGCCTAGTTATGCTGGTGTGCAGTGCTCTATAGGGTCATATTGAGGGAAGGAGTTGAAACAGTTTATGTCCGGGATGTGAGGGGTCTGTAGGTATTTTCACAGCCCTCCTTTTGACTCGTGCAGCATACAGATCCTCCATGGAAGGCAGGTTGGTAGTCATTGTTTTTTCTGCAGTCCTAATTACTCTCTGGAGTCTCTGTCTGTCCTGTTGGGTTGCAGAACCAAACCAGACAGTTCTAGAGATGCAGATGACAGACTCAATCGTTACTGCTGTAGAACTGGATCAGCAGCTCCTTAGGCAGTTGGAGCTTCCTGAGTTGGCGCAGGAAGGACAACCTTTGTTGTGCTTGTAGAGGTGGAAGGGACCTTGGAGGTCTTCTAGTCCAACCCCCTGCCCAAGCAGGAGACCCTCTACCATTCCAGACACATGGCTGTCCAGTCTCTTCTTGAAAAGCTCCAGTGATGGAGCTCCCGCAACTTGAAAAGCTCCAGCGATGGAGCTCCCGCAACTTCCGGTGGCAAGCTGTTCCGCAGGTGAATTGTCCTCACCGTTAGGCAGTTTCTCCTTAATTCCAGGTTGCTTCTCTCCTTGATGAGTTTCCATCCTTTCGCTTCTTGGCTTCTTTCTCGTCTCCAGTGCTGTGCCAGACAAACGCCCTGTTGAGGTATACGCCGATGAGGCTTCCACAGAGAGTTTTGTGGTTCAACCTTCTTTTCAGGAATCTGACTGCTTTCTAAGGCTCCCTTATATGCTAAATGCTCGAGGAGCTACTGTCTCTGTTTCCACCTGAACTGCCCCTGGAACATCTGCAGAACCAATCATCCAGTCCTGCCTATGTAAGCATTGTTTTTTCTTTCTTTTTGCAGTTGTGCTGATCTTGGACCAGCCGCTTCTTTCTTTTTTTTTCCATGGCCCTCATCTTCTGATTCCCAGTTGTTTTTCCTTTCTTCCCAAGACTCCTTTCCCAAACTAACAGCTTCTCTTTGGCGAGGGCTTCTCTCTGTCTCCTTATAGACCGTTTTCTCAGCAGTCTAGCCCTGTCTCAGGTTTCCCAGAAGCAGAAGCCATGATTATTTTCCCCAAAACATGTTTTTCTTATAAATTATAGCTTTCTTGGTGCGTTCAAGATAACCCCGATGGTTTTGTGTCTAGGGCAGGACTAGAACTCGCCGTCTCCCGGTGATTGGCCCAAAATCACCAACTGTCTTTTGTGCCTAAGGCAGGACTAGAACTCCCCATCGCCTGGTAGTTGGCCCAAAGTCACCCAGCCGGCTTTCGTGCCTAAGGTAGGACTAGAATTCACAATCGCCTGGTGATTGTCTCAGAGTCACTTAGTTGGCTTTTATTGCTAAGGCGGAACTAGAACTCCCTGTCTTCTGGTGATTGGTTCAAAGTCACCCAGCCGTCTTTTGTGCCTAAGGCAGAACTAGAACTCCCCATTGCCTGGTGATTGGCTCAAAGTCACCCAGCTGGCTTTTATTGCTAAGGCGGGACTAGAACTCCCTGTCTTCTGGTGATTGGTTCAAAGTCACCCAGCCGTCTTTGTGCCTAAGGCAGAACTAGAACTCCCCATTGCCTGGTGATTGGCTCAAAGTCACCCAGCTGGCTTTTATTGCTAAGGCGGGACTAGAACTCCCTGTCTTCTGGTGATTGGTTCAAAGTCACCCAGCCGTCTTTTGTGCCTAAGGCAGGACTAGAACTCCCCGTTGCCTGGTGATTGGCTCAAAGTCACCCAGCTGGCTTTTATTGCTAAGGCGGGACTAGAACTCCCTGTCTTCTGGTGATTGGTTCAAAGTCACCCAGCCGTCTTTTGTGCCTAAGGCAGGACTAGAACTCCCCGTTGCCTGGTGATTGACTCAAAGTCACCCAGCTGGCTTTTATTGCTAAGGCGGGACTAGAACTCCCTGTCTTCTGGTGATTGGTTCAAGTCACCCAGCCGTCTTTGTGCCTAAGGCAGAACTAGAACTCCCCCCTGGTGATTGGCTCAAAGTCACCCAGCTGGCTTTTATTGCTAAGGCGGGACTAGAACTCCCTGTCTTCTGGTGATTGGTTCAAAGTCACCCAGCCGTCTTTTGTGCCTAAGGCAGGACTAGAACTCCCCGTTGCCTGGTGATTGGCTCAAAGTCACCCAGCTGGCTTTTATTGCTAAGGCGGGACTAGAACTCACCGTCTCCTGGTGATTGGCCCAAAGTCACTCAGCTGTTTTTCATGCCTAGAGCAGGACTAGAACTCACCGTCTCCTGGTGATTAGCGCCAAATACACCCAGCCATCTTTCATGCATGCCCAAGACGGGACTAGAACTCACCGTCCCCAGGTTTCTAGCCTAATGCCTTAACCAATAGACATTGAAATAAGCAGGGTGTTTTCTGGTCATCTCAATTGTGTGTAGAAAAGATGAAGAATGTTTTTATGATGGTCGCCGTGTTCCCTTGGGGTCACGAGGTCCTTTTTGCGACACTCTGACAAGCGAAGTCAATGGGGAAGCCAGATTCACTTAACAACTGCAGTGACTCTCTTAACAACGATGGCAAGAAAGTTCGTCGAATGGGACAATTGAACAACTTGTCTTGCTTAGCCGCGGACATTTTGGGCCCGTCGTGGTCCTAAAAACGAGGCCGGAACGTGAGGATCAATGACAGGCTGGTAACGTTGCCAAGCAGCTCTTAAACTCCATGGAAACGTTGCTGAATTAATTTCAGGCTGCCAAAATAAAAATGCCCCTTTCCCACCAGAGAGGCTGTTTCACGTCAAGCATTAATTCCATTTGAAAGGGGTGTTTTCGTCACACATGTGTGAGTCACGCCGTGTAATTTTTATTTGGTTTGACATTCCAATTTGAGCGTGTATTTTTCCTCTTATAGTTTAAAAGCATTCAATTTGAAAAGGGATTGCTAAAAGAAAGGTGGTCATGGGAGGTGTTTTTTAAAAAACACTCTGATTTTTCTCTTTCTTTCTCTCTTTCCTTTCTCTTCATCCTCTCTCTCTGTCTCTTTTCTGTTTCTTTTTTTCTCTCTTCTCTCTTTTCTTTCTCTCTCTCTCTCTTTTCTGTCTCTCTTTCTGTCCTTCTCTCTCCTTCTCTCTTTTTCTCTCTCTTCTTTCTTTCTCTCCTTGTCTCTTTCTCCCTTTCTCTTTCTGTTCCTTTTCTGTCTCTCTCTCTTCTCTCTTTTCTTTCTCTCTCTTGCCTTCCTTCTTGCTTGAGAGGAATGGTAAGAATTTGCCAGTCCAAACCTCAGCAAATGTGATGAACTTTATTTAAAGCAAACATCACAGAGAAAGTATGTGCCAGAGCTGGTATGCCATCCTGCTTCATCAAGGCAGCTGTCTGGAACAATATTCTACTTTCCTAGCTCTCCCAAGTTCAAGCGAGCCAGGCCAAATCAAAAATCAGCTTTCTCCATAGGATATTTATTTTTAAATAGCCAGTTAAACTGTTCAGGTGTAAAATGTGTCCTAAAGCTTTCAAATTCCGTAGGATTTTCTTTTTACGGATCTAAACTTTGGCAGCGCAGTTGCCAAAACAGGACGCAATCAAATATGTGGAACCAAAATTCAAACAACATGAACATTTTTTCCCCAGTTAGTTGGTCTTCCCACCCACCCCCCCACGCCCAGAAAATGTTACAGCAGAAATCAAAACGGACGCCTGGCACAATCCAAAGCTTGTCGTGGCTTCTAGTCCAGCCAATATATGAGCGACTGTGTGCAATGAATGTTTAAAAAAAAAAAGGAAAAAGGCAATCGTGTGTAAATTCCTCAAATTTCAGATCGCACCTTGAAACAGCCCAGAGGTCCAAGAATGTGTTCCCGTTAAGAGGCCAGGCAGCCGATCTGCAAAACCTTTCCATGAAGGAAAAAAAAACCCATATATTTTGGGGGATAAATAGAGTCTGGAGCAATAGAAAATATTCCAAAACCAAGTGAGGTTAAAAGAGGACTGCGTACAGCAATCGACCAACAATCACTGGCGTTAGGGAGAAACTTATCCTTTGAGATTGTGGATTAAAAACATTAATGTGAGCCAGCATAAAAACCCTACATTGGGTGCCTCAAACAGATTGGAAAAAGGTTTTAAAAATCTCTCTGTGTGTGTGTGTGTTAGTGTGTGTGTGCATGTTTGTGAGAGAGACAGAAAGAGATTGAAAGAGAGAGAGAGAGAAAGAAGAAAGAGCAAGAAGAGAGAAAGTGAGAAAGAGAACAGAGAAACTGACAGAGAGAAAGTGAGAGAGAGAGAGAAAGAGAGAGAGAGCTATTTAATGTTGCATGCCACCCAGAGTCGCTTAGAAGCAAGATAGCAAACAAATCTAATAAGTACAAATAGACTGCCTGCATTTAGGATTCGGAAACTGATGATTTGTGCATTTAAAATGCTGAAACTGACCGGACCAAGAACTGCATGCCTTTCCGTTTGTTAAATGGCTTTGTAAAAAGCCATATCCATAAAAGATAAGTGAGGGATTGCTTTCCCCTTCGCCCGGTGGGCTTCCCACGGTGAGCCAATTCCACACAAAACCTCTCCAGTTTTGTCATGGGGTGAGAGAGCCCCAAAAGGTGGACTCAGCCCCTTTTATTAGGTTTTCTCTAAGCAAGCAGTTACAGTACAAAGAAGCTCATTCTTATTGGTTACATATTATGAAGAAAAGAAAAGCAGCTGTAACAGGCATGTAACTTTTGCTGATATGTACCTATCATGTTAGCCACCTTATCAGTGGTGGGTGCAAAGCTATCTAGCTACTGGTGAAATGCAGAGCATCAAACAAGGTTGCTACAAAATGTGTGGAGCAAGCATTCTGTGTGCGAGAAGCAAGCAAGTTGTTACATTTTACAGCTACATGGTTGGAAAAACAAACAGACAGTGTGGCTTTGATCTTTGCTGCTAACTCAGCTTTTACAGAAGCCTGCATAATGGCTGATACAAAGGCAATTAATGATCTTATAGCAACAGATAAGAGCTCTGCTTAGCTTCACGGGATAAAACTGTCATAACTTCAGTAAGAATCTATTGTACCCAAAGAATTCATGAATGCAGCCTTTAACCGACAACGTGAGGTAACAGGTCTGTTCCCGCTTAAGCCAGCTGCCGACTTTTCACCCCATCTTTTTCTGTTTTCCAGATTATCTCTAAGAATCGAGCCAGGAAACAGTTCCCCACGGCTGGTCTCATCAAAAGAAGACCTGGCAGGTAAATTTCCAAAGTTCGCCCTGTTCCGATGTTCAGTTTCCACGAACAAATACTCTTCCTTCATTGAGGTTTTGTGTTTTGCAATCACCATCCTGGTTTCTTTCTACCAAACCCATCCTGATGGGATGTTGGCTTGGCCTTGTGGATGGATGGATGGATGGATGGATGGATGGATGGATGGATGGATGGATGGATGGATAGATAGATAGATAGGGATGGATGGATGGATGGATGGATGGATGGATGGATAGATAGATAGATATGGATGGACAGACAGACAGACAGACAGACAGATAGAAAGGGGTGGGTGGATGGATTCCACAGGTGTTCAGAACAAGACCTCAAGAAAATTGCAGATGAGAGAGAGAGAGACAGAGAGATGGATGGATGGGTTTATACTGTATATTCCGAAAGCGAACGGGTTCCCTGATTCAAATATGTTTAAAATCGTATTTTTTGACAAAGAACACCACCTTCCAAATCAGCTTATCTACAGTTAGAAAAACAGAGGTTCTGCCAATGGGCTTATCATCTTTTAAAATGACGCAACAGGAAAAGGGGATAAGAAAGGAGGGGAAACCCACCACTTTTTGAAAACTCCGGACCTAATAATATATGCACAACTCTTCAGGATTTCTGCTCCTGATGGAGATCCCTTTAACATATAAATCAGATCTTGAATTCCCTCCAACCGTCACCAACACTCTCTCTCTCTCTCTCTCTCTCTGTCTCCTCTCCTCTCCCTCCCTCCCTCTCTCTCTCTCTCTCTCTCGTGCAGCCATATAGACACATGCACACAACACTAAAATGCCTTATGAATATTCCTGGTCTGTGACAACAAAATCATTGAGTGTGAGTAATTTGGCATTCGAGTAACTGGATGGCATTCCTTCTGAGCCTCTTTGTTAAGCTGATTTCCACCCTTGCAACCCACTGACCTGGCATCACTGCTTTTTAACCGCCGATACATAAAAGAGCATAATCCCAGGCCTTGAAGATCAGTTCTCTGCCGGTCGTGGAAATATACCCAGGCTATGCAAAACGAACCGATCCATGCCTCTGGCATTCCAGCAAATGTTCCAGTGTGTTCTGTCCTAGGCTTCCCCAAGATACCGATAGCAAACCCTTTTATTTAGGTTAAAGGAATTCAGCAATCAAGACCTGCATCAGGCTTGGAGAGCTGCCAGGCCGATATCTTCCAAACGCCACTCTGTAGCAGCAATTACTCGGCAAGAAGTCAGGAACAGATCTTCACCCTAATGACTTGAACTAATTGTCTCCTGCAAACCCCACTCCCCTTTCGCTCCTCTTTATTCCCTATGGGAGGGGCCATTCACCATCTACCTATGCTGTTACTTCTGAGTCGACCCTTGTTCCTTAAACTGTTCCCTTCTCCTGGCAGCTCTGTGCCTGTGCACACTGGGAACAGGCTCCAGCTGTTCTTCTGCCCCACTGATCACCAATTTTGAAGGTAGCTGATAACTGTCAGATGGCCCTGGCCCCATCTCTGCCTCCGATGCAGAGCCCTCATCAGAGCCTTCCCCAGACTCCAGGACTGGCCCAGGTTCCTCCCCAACCTCCTCACTGTCTGAATCTTCTGCCAGCTCCACTGGCCGCTGGAGGCCTACAACATAGGGATGCTTTTTCTGGAGGCTGTTTGGACAGCTGTCCCGTGAAAAATCAGTGTTGGCTTAGCCCGCCGTCTAAATCTAGGCATGCCAACATTGACACCATCGTTAGCTTCTTCCATCCATTTAATTGAGCAAAAGTTAGCAAATAATCTGAATATGAGGACATAGAGTTGGGTTGATTTTTTTACCTGTAGAATACACCTGAAGTTATTTGTTTCTGGCCAGCGATAAAGCCAGAAAGTTGGTCACAGGTTTAGTGGTTTAAGGTTTGATTCCAGAAACGAAATAAATCCAGGTAGCCCTTGACTTACAACCGTTCATTTACTGACCATTCAAAGTTACAAGAAAGATCATAAAATGGCACTTAAAGCTACAGTGGCACAGTGGTTAGAATGCAGTACTACGGGCTACTTCTGCTGACTGCCGGCTGCCTGAAATTTGGCAGTTCGAATCCCATCAGGCTCCAGGTTAACTCAGCCTTCCGTCCTTCCGAGGTTGGTCAAATGAGGACCCAGATTGTTGAGGGCAACAGGCTGATTCTGTAGACTGCTTAGAGAGGGCTGTGAAGCACTATGAAGTGGTATATAAGTCTAAGGGCTATTGCTATTAAAAACTGTCTCACTTAGCAACAGAAATTTTGTGGGCTCAATTGTGGGTCGTAAGTCAAGGACTACCTGTAAAAAAAATTTATGAGGATCTTAAGATCCAGTTTGAAGGTAAAGAGCAGTAGCCTCATAGAGTAAAACCAGAATCAGTTTTGGGTCTGGGTTAGAAAAACTAGCTTTCTTCTGTCCCGATATTCTGCAGGTTTGCTCATCAGCCAGTGCTCTTACTCTAGTCTTTGTATAAATTATCCAAATTGCTGTTCCAATTGTGTAGCCGTGCCATATCCTGCTTCTGTAAGTGCTGCAAAACCAAAACTTTAGCATGCTCCAAGTTCCTGATTTTGTCCTCCTTCAGAAGCGTAACATAAAATGCGAGGAATTTGGTGCAAATCTGTCTCTAAAGCAGACTAAACAAATCGGAAACACGCAAAGCGATGCGGTAGCCCTGATTCTGGAGGTTCAGGGTTTTTGTGCCACGTTGACAGAAAACGAGTTATCTTCAAAGGCTGGTTCGATACACGGGAAAGGATTCCGCAGGATGCTTTGAGATTTAAAAGGCCGTTTATATGAATTGCTTGGAACTGCATGGCAATATTTGGAATGCATTCCTTTGCAAGAGAAAAAAAAAATGCTGATCTTAGGAAGCACTTCTTGCATTGCTATGCTGGGTTTTTGCTTTTCCCCCCATACTTCCCCATATTGCTGGAGCCATTCTCCAATTGTAATTACTTCAAAGCAAGAAGCCCCATGCTCCGTGACTTCTCAATTCTTTTTGTTTTTATGTTTTTTTATTTATTCCTTTATTTCTAGACAAATAAGGCAGCATAATCAACACACCTTCCTCTTCCCATTTCCCCCACAACAGCTCTAAATTCAAGGTGTTAGTAACAACTTACAAAGTCCTACATGGCTTGGGTCCAGGGTACTTGCGGGAACGCCTCCTGCCAGCATCACATTGTGATCGCCGATGCAGCTCCCACAGGCAGGGCCTCCTTGGGGTACCGTCAGTTAGGCATTGTCGACTGGTGGTGCCCAGGGGTAGGGCCTTCTCTGTGGGAGCACCCTGTGGAACCAACTCCCGTGGACCTCCGCTTGGCCCCTGATCTCCGCTCCTTCCGCCGGGACCTGAAGACCTGGCTGTTCCAACAGGCCAGTCTGGACTGACCTCGGGGGTGGATTGGTTTTTAGTATTTGTTTTAATTAATTTTAAATTTTGTATAATACTGATTAGGCTTGTATTTGTTTAATGTTTTTTTAATTGTAATTTGTACTGGGTTTCTTTTACTGTTCGCCACCCTGAGTCCTTAGGGAGAGAGGATATAAGTCTAAATAAATAAATAAATAAATAAATAAATAAATAAATAAATAAATAAAAAATAAAATAAAAAAATAAAAAAATAAAATAAAATAAAATAAAATGATACCGTTTCCCCCAAAATAAGACCGTCTTAATTTTTCCCCACCCAAAAAAGACACCAGGTCTTATTTTCGGGGGACATCCTCCACTGACTAACCTCACTTGCGTGCGTCCCCCCGGCCTCCTTTTCGTTGTCAGAGGCCTTCAGGAACTTCTTCTTCTGCGGCCAGCAAGGCTTCCTGAAGGCCTCTGCAGCAAATAACAGACCTCCAGATCGATCCAGAGCTTTCTTATCAGCTGCAGAGGCCTTCAGGAAAGTCTTGCCAGCCTTGCCAGCTGCAGAAGACATGGGCTGGCAAGGCAGGTGTCGGGGTGGGCAAGGCCTGGCTACAACTGTCCAAAGGTAAGTAGTAGGGCAGCTCCACCCCCCGCCATCCCTACCCTAGCATAATTTTTACCCATGCACTCTGGAGTGGATGGGATCTTAAGTAGGGCTTATTTTGGGGGGTGGTAGGGCTTATATTGGGAGCATGTGTAAAAATCAAGCTAGGACTTACTTTCAGGGTAGGTTGTATTTTTGGGAAAACGGTATCTCAATAGTACTCAATGCCTTTGTGAGGTCTGGTGGCAACTGTTTTTTTTGACCTCCTTTGCCATTTCTTTGCCAAGTTGGAGAAAACCTGTTTGTCAGCAAGCTCTCCAAATCAGTCTAGGAATACCGGTAATTTTTTTTGCAAGCAACGTAATTTTATTAATAAATGGCTAAGATTTTGTTTTGCAGACTAACTCCCAGTAGAAGTTAGACACCTTGGGAGTCATTTAGAGCCCCAGAAGTTTGAAGGCCAGGGAGACATATATGTGGTCCTTATTTAAACTATTTTATCCCATTCACATTCTTCCATTCAGTTGCCTGGGACGAAAGAAGCCATCTGGGCTCAGTCTCAAAAATGGCCAGGATGAGTTCTCTTAGCCAGCAGACGGTTGTTTGGGAACACATATTTCAATCGTGCTCTTTTCCCCCCCTGAAAAAAAAAAATTCACATTTCACATAATTTAAACCAGAGCAGAAATTGTATAAGATCTTATCCCCTGGAAGCCTTTTCAAATGTGGAGGAGGGCAAAAGACACAGTCTCGCAGCACACTTGACTTAACTTTCAGCTTGGCGTCCCTGCAAGAACTGAAACGATGCGGCTTGCTATCATCGCATCAAGTGTAATTCTTGCTGATGTTTGGAAAGAGGGAAAAACAAGCAGTGAACATTCAGCCTGAAGAAGTCATCTCAGGTCTTGTGAACGGAATTCTTGGTACAGGATTTGAAACCCTATAGAATAGGTCAGCTGCTTTCCCACGTCTGGTGGATCCCAAAATGATCAAACCAGTTCGGTGCCCGTCTCTTGGCAATCAAAAAAAGACCTCCCTGTCGCTTAAAACAATTTTCGCTTGCGCTACATTCGTTTAGTGCATCCTCCTCATTCTTCTCCTCTTCCTCCTTCATCAGTACTATAAAGGAGTGGGTTTTATGGAGAAGAGGAAGAGGAGGAGGAGGAAGACTGATGGGTCCTTGGTGCTCTTAGAGCTTGGTTGTTTCCTTGCAACATTGTCAGTGCTGGAAAGGAGTGTGGTTTGGAGGAAGGAGAAGAGGAGGATACAAAATGTATCTGGATATTAGCCTTTGCATCAGTTTTGCAATCAATGGAATAATCATCAACAAGTTTCCAATAATAATAAGTGGTCCATCACGGGAGGTTTTAAGAAGAAATGGGGACAACCATTTGTCCAGAACGGCATCACATCTTCTGCTTGAGCTGGAGGTTGGACTAGAAGACCTCTGAGGTCCCTTCCAATTCAGTTTTTTTTTTTAAATTACATTTATATGCCGCCCTTCTCCGGAGACTCAGGGTGGCTTACAATTTTTGGGATGCAACCCAGTGCGCTCAGCAATAGCCTTCATTCCATTGTATATGCCTGCTTATTACTAAGCGGCATTTTTACAAGGTTAGCTTATTGCCCCCAACAATCTTGGGTCCTCACTTTACCTACCCCCGAGAGGATGGAAGGCTGAGTCAACCTTGAGCCTGGTGGGATTCGAGCCTACAGCAGTTGTAGGCAGCTGGAACTTAAGTGCAGGCAATTAACAGCCTGAGCCACCAAGTTGTTCTGTACCCTGTTACTTTTTTTTCCCCCAGGGCTGCAGCCATAAACAGATTCTTTCGTTTTTCCCTGGTTCTCTTGGGCAAAAAACAGTGTGAAGCCACATCACGCTGTTTAGGCCCCATACACGGGACCATCATTGCTCGGTGAATGTTGGAAAGTTGAGTGGTTGCAATGAGATGGACGTTGGCCTAGTCAGGCTTGGTGTGTCTGGCTCTGGAATTGGGCCTAAAGTTCAAACTCAGAAGGGGCGGGGCTTGTCTCTGCTTTGTTTCTTAAGGAATAGAGAAGAGTCATTTCAAAAGAGACAACAACCCTTGGCCAGTTGGGGTATTTGCTAGACCGATGAGGTAAGCTGAATGGAACTTCCTTCATTTTGGACCAAAAGAAAAGCGTCTTTTTTCCGTGTAAACAACTAGTCTGACATTTAACTATGCAGTTTATTTTAGAGGTAGCCATGGTGACTGATAAATAGCTTTGCTCTGGGATTTTGAGTTGCCAGTGGTTGACTGCAAGCCAGGATTGTCTCCTTTGCTCTCACCTTCTTGATAGCTGCTTCTCCGCTCATCCTCAAGTCGGCAATGCCAGAATTCCCACAAATTCTCCTCTCCTATTCCAGGATGTGATAGAATAACGAATGGCCTTTGGTCATTCTGTCTGATTTTTTTTCTAATCCTGTCCTTCACCAGTGCCAAAATCTTATATGTTGACTTATCTCTGCTCACAGATGGTTGTGAAAGGACACAAATGACAGAATGCTCCCATAAATGAATCCGCTCTCGCCTCTGAGTCTTCTTCTAATGAACTGTTTCTTTCTGAACTAATTCTTGGACTCCCTTCAGCTTGGTTGTCTTTGGGTAGGTTTTTCATGACCCAACTAGGCAACGTCATCAGTGCTAGAAGGGAGTGGGGTTTGTGGAGTGGAGAAGGAGGAGGAGGAGAGGGAGGAAGGGTAAGGAGGAGGAGGGCAACTTTGAGATCTTTGGTGCTCTCTGAGATTGATTGTTTTCTTGCAGACATTTCATGACCCAACTAGGTAACCTCATCAGTGCTAGAAGGGAGTGGGGTTTACTTTCTTGGTAGTTCCTTGATAGGTTTAAAGGAACTTGGAAGGCAGAACTACCCATTCAAACAAAAATGGAGCAGAGAAGTATTGAAATTGTGGAATCCTTGGTGCTCTCCAAGTTTGCTTGTTTTCTTGCAGACATTTCATGACCCAACTAGGTAACATTATCAGTGCTTGAAGGGAGTAGGGTTTACTCCCTATTTATACACAAGTGACTTGCCCTGTTAGTGTTGATTGGAGTTCTTTGGGGTATTGTTTTCTGCTTGATTGTTGGTCTAGGATTAATCTGTTTCATTTTATTAGGGAAAACTTATTGAATTCCTCCTTGTCACTCAGGAGTCCTACTAAAGAATTACATAAGTTACTCTTTGTTTAAGGCCCCTGGATGATTATTTCATGGGGAAATTATGCAGAGGAAAGTAACCAAAAAGAATCCTTTGGGATAGTAATGCTTCATGGTCAGCTTTTTCCAAATGTTCCTGCCACAATTTTTTAAAGTGCAGTGATCAGCTTTTCTGGGTTTCCCACAAGTCCCCCAATATAAAACCCTCTGTAAGCAACGCTTTACCTTCTGTGTATTATTTTCACGTTGACGTCAGCGTTGTCCTGAGAGTAACACGGAGGGCTAACGAAAAGCAAACTGCCTTTTTTTCCTCCTGTATATGAAAAAGACGATTGAAAAATCATGTGTTTGCTGTAATAATGTCTCCTAGAAGTAGACAGAGTGGGGAAACTATTCCTGTTCGATGCAAAGCATTTCTCCCCCACCCCTCTCTGTTCAAACGAAATGCTTCCCAGAACAATTGACATACAATGTGTAAAAAATAAAAAGATGCCTGGGGGAATTGCAGGCTTAGGGGCAGGGTGGAAGAATGAAATAAAATATAATCCCCGTTGTTTAATGGAGACAGGACATCCTAGAATGAGCAGGGAGAGAGGAGGTGGAAAATGTGTAAGGAGTCAGGAGCCCATTAAAAGCTCATCTTTCAGCGAAGCTACCAGCTTCATTGTCTCCAGAAGCCCCCAATGACAGTGGAAGGAAGGAATCAAAGAAGTTGAGCGTTCAATCCACCCTCCAATCTTAGCTTGATTAGAGACTGAATCTTTGGTGACCTCGGAGAGCTTTTTGCTGTCTTCCAAGGTTGGAGAACAGTTTTATATCTGTCTTTTGCTTGGCAGGGGGGATCCTTGATACTCTCTGAGCTTGCTTGTTTTCTTGCAGACGTTTCATGACCCAACTAGGTAACATCATCAGTTATTTTGACAAATAACTCCAGGTGGCGAACTTGTAGCAATAACAATAGCCCTTAGACTTATATACCGCTTAACAGTGCTTTTACAGCCCTCTCGAAGCGGTTTAGAGTCAGCCTCTTGCCCCCAACAGTCTGGGTTCTCCTTTTATCCACCTCAAAAGGATGGGAGGCTGAGTCAACCTGGAGCCTGGTGGGATTCAAACTGCCAAATTGCAGGCAGCCAGCAGTCAGCAGAAGTAGCCTGCAGTGCTGCACTCTAACCACTGAGCCACCGTGGCTCTTATAAAAACCATCTTTATATTTAATTCATACATAGTAACAATCTTTCTTCATCTAATTTCTATCTCTTATCTCTAGCCACTCCTAAAATCCTATTCCATGTTAAGTGGTATTCTGTGTCTTCTTTGTCATTTATTTTTAATGTCAGCCTGCACAGTTCAATATTTTCATCCTCATCTGATGGAGTGTTCTCATTTTTCCGGTATTGTGCAAATACAATCCTTCCTGCTGTCAATTCGTGCAAAACTAGATATACGGTCCCTTTATTATAGCCCTCTGGCAGCTTTCCGGTTCCAGATCTATATGTTGCTTGGTCATCTTTTCCAACCATGTATGTATTACATGTACAACCATGTAAATTCAGATTTTTAGCTTGGGTGAAAGTTTTCTTCTTCAGGCAGAAAGAAAGTTGGGGAAATCATAGGAAGGAAGGAAGGAAGGAAGGAAGGAAGGAAGGAAGGAAGGAAGGAAGGAAGGAAGGAAGGAAGGAAGGAAGGAAGGAAGGAAGGAAGGTTGGTTGGCTTCCGGCTTAAATGGCCTTTCTGGTGGCCAGGAGCCCCTCTGCACAAATCCAGATCAAAAACACACTTCCTAACCCCTAAATTGTTAACCTCAAGGGATTGTTGTATTGAGAAGTCACATAAGTTGCAGGTCCCGTCAGTCAAGGATCTACACCCACCTTTCTGACTTTCCATAGGGACCAGAAGTCCTGGCTCTGCCAGTTGGCTGGGTCCCCAAAGGGGGTGAATCATTAGATGGCTAGTGAATTAAAGCAAGAACTCCACCTCCTCTCATCTCCATCTTTGAATTGTCCCTTGCACAGCCAGCCAGATGTCCCCCCAACCTATGGAGTCCTTCTCAAAGACCTGGGATAGGCAGATGTGGGTGTTTGATAGTGTCCAAGTTTTGGTTGCAGGATGTAAGCTGTTCCAATCAAGCTGCCTTCTGCAATTGACTGATGGGGACTTTGTCAACGCCATGGTGTCCCAAGTATTATTATTATGGTTGGTCGCATAGTCAGCCAGATGTTCAGACTAGATTTGGCATTTTTGCCCACCTATGGAGTCCTTCCCAAAGAACTGGCATAGGCAGGTGTGAATGTTTGATGATGTTTAAAGGTATAATCGCAGGATGTCAGCTGTTCCAAGTCAAGCTGCCTTCTGCAATTGACCAACAGGGATTTTGTCAAGGCCACAACGTCCAAGTAATATTATTACGGTTGGTTGCACAGTCAGCCAGATATTCAAACTGGATTTGGCATTTTTGTCTACCTATCCAAGTTCTTCCCAAGGACCTGGGAGAGGCAGATGTGAATATGTTAAAGATTTTAATCAGTAAGATGTAAGCTGTCCCAAGCAAAGCTGCTTTCTGCAATTGACCGATGAGGATTTTGTCAATGCTGGTGGTGTCAATTCTTACTATTATTAATCATTTATCGTTTCAATGTTTTATTGGCTTTTCATGCTTCTAAGCCGCCCAGACTCTCCTCTAGGGGAGATAGGCAGCAAATAAGTCTGACACATAAATAAATTAAATAAGTCAAAATTAAGACCAGGCCTTTCTCCTAAGAGGAAACAAACACCAGCAAGGACTCAAGGAGCCAAATGAGTTTTTCGTCAGTATTTCAAGTTGGCAGATCGTCATGCAAGCCCAGCCAAGTCCCAGCATTTCACACAAAGTGAGAAACATGAAGTATAATTCCGAAAAATTTAGATCAAACTGCATTTCGAACTCTTGTGCCTGTATAGACAGCTGTGTCTGTTGAGTGAAAGGTTCAGCGTGTTGGTCCAGGAGTAAGTTGGCTTCAGCAGAGATCATCTTTCACAGAAGATTGAAAACAAACTCCCAACAACTCCTAAATATTTAGAATCTTCCGTCTCTTCGAGCTGGACACCATTAATTTTCTAATTGCAAAGGCAATTAAACATGCCATTTGGTAAACAAAACCACCCTTACTCCATTGCAGTTCATTTTGTTTTCATATATATATATATATATATATAAGTTTTCATATATATATATATATATATATATATATATATATATATATATATATATATGTAGGTCTTGGTGTCGGTCTTGTCCTGTAAGGTTGAGAATACCTTGGCAACGTTTCGACGAAATCTCATCCGTCATCTTCAGGCTGGTGTCTTCAGCTTCGTTCTCCTGGGAGAAGTGTGTGATCGTGGCTGTTTTTCCCTTTTAAACTCTAGAGTTGGATGTGTTTGCCAAGGTATTCTCAATCTTACACGGGACAAGACCCGAATACACCAAGACCTACATACCTTTACCCGTGAAAATCTACGAAAACAAATATATATATATATATACACACATACATACACACACACACACACATGCACACACACACATACACACATATATATATTTCCTAAGTATTGTGGGGCTCCATCCACAGCTGGATTGTATCAGGAAAAAGAATAACAGCCTTATGGCATAAACACAAATGGATATGAATTTGATCTCTCATGTTGGATAATGAAACTCACGTTTAGATAATGCTGGATGAAAAATAATACAAAAAAAATTGAATAAATAGGGGCAAGGATATACCTTTGACTCTCTTTAGAATGGAAACTGAAACAAATATCTTCCAAGGTTGAGACGTGTCTTCCTCGTTTATATGTTTACATGAAGCACTGTGATTAAAAAGGCATAAACCATGATCTAGATTGTAGATCGCTATGTAGCACATCAGTTTCTCCTTAGCCTGTTGTCTCCATAGCTTCTCTCTAAATAACAAATCATTGAAGGCAACTTATAGACAGTTCTGCAGGAGCACTGAGATCATCCTTCTCACCATCTGGATCCAAAGCCCACTTCTCTTTCCCCATTCAGGGAAATTTCCACAAAGGAATCTAAAACAATACTTAGCAAAGTGATGGGCCCATCTTACCATGTTTTTTTAAAATTATTATTATTATTTAAAAAGCGGAACTGAAAAAGTCCTCAGTTGTAGAAGCCAGCCAAGAGCCCAGATTTTTGGGTAGAAAAATCAAAACCATTTTCAGGCCTTAAAACCCAGTTTTGCAAATTGGAACTTTTTAGCAGAGTGAACCTTTAATAAAAGAACTGGATTGGACTTGTGTTGGTCAAGACCTAAGGACTATTGTTGACTCAGGGATTGGGCATTTTCCATCTGGAAGTAATTCCCAAGTCACCCAGATCTAATCCTTTGTTGATATTACACACACACACACACACACACCAGAGCAGGAAAATTGCTTGTGATGAAACTGAGAAGGCATAGGGGTTGCATGTTCCAACTCATTCTGCAAAAATATATTTAATGTACTTGCTAAGCTTTCGTCAGCCTCTGCTGACAACGTCAGAGTATTAAGCTACCATTACAGAGATCTTTGCCTTTATGTATATCATTAATCAATTTAGGCCTTGCACGCGCAATAGGCCCTTCCAACCGCCTCCCATCTGTAATTAGCTGTGTTGTTTTTGCTTCCATCATGTTGATCAATAGTTGGTTCCGCGCAGCCCTTAGGAAGTCAACAAAGAATGTGATAACGTTATTTTCTGTCTATGCTCCAGCGTGCGTGCTGGCTACAAACATGTAGCCTCTTGGCCCTGAAACCACCTTCCAATTTCCAGAATTGTCATCTGTCTGGCTCAAATTCCTGTAAAACCTCTTCTTATTTCCCCACACACACACACACCACCACTCCCCACAAGATGCTGATGCTTTGCATTCTTGACTGGCCAGTGGTCTTGCAAATAAACTCAAAGCATAGGTTTTTTGTCTGACAACGATGGTCACACCTGAAACCCTTCCCTCTCTCTCTCTCTCTTCCTCTCAGCCTTGGCATCCCATTTTTTTCATTTATTTTTTGCATATTGTTGGGGTAGACTACTATTGCTATCAAAGGGTTAGGTAATGTAGTTTTCAAGATTGCCGGATATTTCAGTTAATTAAAGAGATTTATAGAGCTAACCTTGGAGGGTTGGTTGTTGTTGTTTTTTTAAGAAGAGTTTGCACAACACCTTTGTGCAAAATGGTGCAAAGTTTCCTGTTTGAGCAGGAGATTGGACTAGAAAACTTCCAAGGTCCCTTCCAATCACCTGGCCCAATCAGCATACAGTTCAGTTGCTGGGCATCTTCCATCTTTTCTGTCCAAATACCTGCAGAAATGTCCTTGATTTCCAGGGAAATAATTTTATTTTGGCTACAACAGCCCCAAATCTCTCTACACACGCACCCTCTCTGGCCCCTTAGCTCCAGGCTGTGTCTCATCCCTGAAACCAGGCAGGGGAAAACCCTTAGAAGAAAGTTATGAAAAAGAAAAACAGCCATCATTAGGCCAACTTCAGGGTTGACACCAGCCTTTTCTGCCCTTTGGCAGCCGCGCAACGACTCCAAGCTAATTCCCTGTTTGATTCCACCTCCCAGTTTCCCAACACTCCACTCCTCTTTCTCTCCCGTGTCGTCGTCCATCTGCCTCCAGGAAACGTTCCAGCTTTCCAGGGATCTCGGAGTCCTAGTGGACAACCATTTAAATAGGAGCCATCCGTGTGCAGCAGCTGCCAAAAAGCCAACGCAGTTCTAGGCTGCATAAACAGAGGGATAGAATTCATGCGAAGTGTTAATACCACTTTATAATGTCTTGGTGAGGCCACACTTGGAATATTGTGTCCAGTTTTGGTCGCCACGATGTAAAAAAGATGTTGAGACTCCAGAAAGAGTGCAGAGAAGAACAATGAAGGTGATTAGGGGACTGGAGGCTAAAACATACAAAGAACGGTTACTGGAATCGGGTATGTCTAGTCTGATAAAAAGAAGGACTAGGGGGTGATACAATAGCGGTGTACCAATATCTGAGGGGCTGCCCCAAAGAAGAGGGAGTCAAGCTATTCTCCAAAGCACCTGAGGGCAGGACAAGAAGCAATGGGTGGAAACTACTCAAGGAGAGAAGCAACCTAGAACTAAGGATGAATTTCCTGACAGTTAGAAGAATTAATCAGTGGAACAACTTACCTCCAGAAGTTATGAGTGCTCCAACACTGGAAGTTTTTAAAAAGATGTTGGATCACCCTTTGTCTGAAGTGGTGTAGGGTTTCCTCCCTAGGCAGGGGGTTGGACTAGAAGACCTCCAAGGTCCCTTCCAACTCTGTTATTCTATTCTATTCTATTTCCTGGGAAGAAAGCAATGGTGCCCTTAAGCGACAGGCTTCCTGATACTTAGTGTAGCATTAATTGGTGTCTGTTTTGTAGGTCCGTCCGAAGTGTCGGCAGCTGTGAGGTTCAGCAGGAGGCCCACCTGTCCTGATGCCTCGGTAGCGGCCAACATGCACACCCCTCCTGTACCGCGGCACAGGAAGAGCCACAGCCTTGGAAACAAGTGGGTGTTGCAGTCTGCACTGAAGCGCGCAGCTTAGTTAGTTAGGTTTTTTTTGTTTTTCTTTTAAGGCAGCCAGCCAGCCACCTTAGGAAGCTGCCTCCGTCTCTCTGCAGGTAGTCCTTGACTTACAACCCTTCGTTTTAGTGACCCGTTCAAAACTTAACAACAGCGCTGAAAAAAGGGAACTGACTTACGACTGTTCTTCACCGGGCCTTTGTAGTGTCCCATGCCAGGCGCTTGGCAACTGGCTCATACTTATGACCATTGCTGTGCCCCCGAGATCACGGGGTACCCCCTTTTGTGACCTCCCTGGGGATTCGCTGTAAGAACCGGGTTCCTAACTTACCCGCCCCACTGTGGCTAGCGAGGTCGTGAAATGGGGCAAACCTCACTCAACAAAGCCCTCCCCCTTAGCAACAGAAACGCGGAGCTGCGTTGTGGTCGCAAGACGAGGACTCCCTGTAGGGACTTTGCAAGGATTCTGGTCCATTAGTAACTCATTCGTCTTACGATCCCCCTTATCTGGTCTTGGCAGCCGTTGTGCGGTGGCGCCACTCCTTCCCGGTTGAAAGTTGGCCAATTTACCAGAAAGAACCTTCTAGTTTGTCTTTATCACCCAAGTCAAGGATGTTTCTTCCCATCTTACGGGTGCCCAACTGGCCTAAAAGAAATGAGTTAGGAATGTGTGCGTTCAGCTTAGTGTTGGAAACAGGAAGGCACATTGCTTTCCCAGCGTTTAACCACTGGAGCAGCTTGCCACCAGAAGTTGTGGGAGCTCCAACCCTGGAGGTGTTTAAGAAGAGACTGGACAGCCATTTGTCTGGAATGGTTTAAGGCAGGGGTCTTCAAAACTTGACAGCTTTAAGGCTTGTGGGCTTCAACTCCCAGAATTCTTCCTCCTCCAGTCATGCTAGCTTGGGAATTTTGGGAGTTTGAAGTCCACACGTCTGAAGCTTGCCAAGTTGGAAGACCCTTGGTCTAGGGTCTCCTGCTAGGTCTAGAGGACCTCCGAGGGCCCCTTCCAGCTCTGTTCTGATCGATCTCCTTGTGAATTCATATTCGCTCAAGTATGAACTCAGGTTGTGGAGTCTTGTGAAAGTGCATCTCTGACCTTTGTAGAATTGTTAGAAAAAGAACGTCCCTCCCTGCAATCCCTTCACGAAGAGATCGGACAACCCTTCATCCAGAATCGTTGGAGGTCATCTGCTTGAGCAGGGGGTTGGACTAGAAGACCTCTGAAGCCCCTTCCAGCTCTGTTATTCTGTTAGGTAAAGGCCGAAGTCTCCATCTAGATTTGACTAATACCTGCTTTTAAAAAAAAACAATTTGGGGAGGGTGGATGATTAGAACAAAGCCCTAAAATGGAAATGAGACAGGGGAACACATCTGGCTTATAGATCATAGAGTAACAGAGTTGGAAGGGACCTTGGAGGCCATCTAGTCCAACCCCCTGCGCGAGCAGGAGAGTCTACTCCAAATATTAGCCTCTAGCTAGGATCAAACTCACAGCCTCCTGATTGTGAGGTGAGATCTTTGCTCTAAGGACGCCTGACTCTTGAGAACTCCCCACTCCAATAAAATCCAGGCAGGCAAAACTTTTAGCATGAATGGCTGTTTCCAGATAACCTAAAGAAAACATTTGCCTCTTTTTTTTTCCCCTCTTTCTTTCTTCCTTCCTTCCTTTCTTCCCCCTCCCTCCCCGTTTTCCCAGTATGATGTGTCAATTCAGTGTAGTAGAAAGTAAAAGCGCCACCTTCCCAACAGAGAAACTGCGCCACCTGCTGGACGACAGCGTGTTAGAATCTCACAGCCCTGTCAGGAACCACCCGCTAAACTCTGTGTTCACCAATGGTGTTTCTCTAGGTAAGTATCCGCCTAGAAGAAGCAGCTTTGGGCGCTTCGGCCTGCCCATCTCCTCTGCCCTGGAATCCAGAGGGGCCCCCGGGATGACCAGGTCACAGGGGAGCCCTCAGCTTTGCAACTTCGGGTGGGGTCTTTGAGAACAGCCAACTGTTCGCTTCTCATTCCAGAAGGTTCTTCGGCTCCGAAGAAAAAAGAAGAGCCGAAGAAGCTTCTGGAACGAGAAGCGAAATGCCTTCCAAGCAAAACAAAAGAAGTCCAGTTGCCTCTTGTGGAAAGGAAAGTATTTATTGATTAGCCCTTGGGCCATATCAAAGTGCAAAGTTCCAGCAATAAATTGTTGCTAAAATTTGATAAAAACAATTCATAATGGAATTTGGTAAAATACAGTTTAAAATGGAATCAAAATAAAATACGATTTAGGTGAAATAATAATAAAATACAATCTAAAATGAAGTTGTAATAATGTACAATAATTATTGTACAAGGTGTACAGTACTGTAGAAGGTGCTGGTTTTGACCTATAAAGCCCTTCATGGCTTAGGACTGGGATATTTACGGGAGACCTTGCTGCCAGCGACTGTTTCCCATCGTCCTGTGCGCTGTCACAGACACTGCCTCCTGCGGGTTCCGTCAGCCAGACAATGTCGGCTGGCAACCCCTAGGGTAGGGCCTTCTCTGTGGGAGCACCCACCCTGTGGAACCAACTGCCCCTGGAGCTTCGGGTGGCCCCTGACCTCCGCTCTTTCCGCCGTGGCCTCAAAACAAGGTTGTTCCAACTCGCTGACCTGGACTGAGGTGGGGGGGGTGTGGGAGAGTTTTAATGCTTATTTTTAGGGTTTTAGATTTTAATTGGGTTTCTTATTTGGATTTAATCTCTTTTTAATTGTATATTTATATTGCTTTTATTGTATGCCGCCCCGAGTCCTTAGGGAGATGGGGTGGCCTAGAAATCCAATAAATAAATAAATAATAAATTTAAGGTATAGATAAAATATGATAGCATTATATTTCGGAGTCGCCCCTGCAATCCACCACAATCAGTCCCACATATGCAGATCTCAACCAGATCATTTTGTTTTAAGTACTGTGCTACATTAAATGTTATTTTCAAGTTCTGGCCGGACATAAGGTAAGTTATTTTGATATGGGGATCCCAATGGGTCATTCGTCTGGTATATAGGGCCTACTCTGTGGCGGCTCCCGCTCTGTGGAACCAACTACCTCTGGGGCTCCGCCTGGCCCCTGACCTCCGCACCTTCCGCCACGATTTAAAAACCTGGTTGTTTGAACAGGCTGGGCTGTGCTGACTCCTCGGGCAGGGGGGGGGAGGTTGATTTTATTACATAAATTATAAATGGGTTTTAGTTTAATTTGGCTTGGTTAATTTAATTCTATTTTAGATAATTAATTTATTGTGTTGGTTTTAGTTGTGAGCCGCCCCGAGTCCTTTTTGGAGAGGGGGCGGCATACAAGTCAAATTAATAAATAAATAAATAAATAAATAAATAAATACCAAGATACCTGTCTCTCACCCTCTTATATATGCAACAGTCAAATAGGATGTGAGCCAGGTCCTCTACCTCTGCCGCTCCGCAAATGCAGAGATGCTCATTGTACGGTATAGCATGAAATCTCCCGTATCTGACCATTGTGTCAAGCTGTTCGAATCTCGCTCTTGTAAATATCTCCCTAAGCTGTTTTGGGAGTTGTAACTTCAGGTAACTGTCTACTTGAAAAGTACATTTGTATTTACTCAGCCATTTCAAGTTACCCACCTTACTAAGGTTAGCTATGTCAGTTTGTGCTTCTATATCCTTAATTCTTTGAGCAACTCTCTTTTTAGATTATTCTCCTGTTACACAAGAGACAGGAAGGCCACAGCTTCTTACAAAATTTGTTAGTTTGGAGATCCAGGAGCTTTGCGATTGTAGTTTCATTTGCTCCAGTAGGCATCATTTGGGTAGTCTATCAGTCTCCATTTCATTAACTTTGCACCAGTAGTTTTAAGCTCTAATTTTAGATAATGCCTGAATTGTATGAATTCGTCTTGGGGGGGAAAAAAAGCATCTTTGTGACAACCAGGACCCGATGGATGACTGAGAATCCCCATTGTTAGTTGGGACTATAAATTGAGATCGCCCAAGTAGAGGCCTGTGAATTAAGGTTGGCAAAGGGGCTGCCAGATTCCTGGTTTCCTAACACCCTAGATTGACCCAATTCTCCTGCTTTAGATAGACACGGAATACAGCTGCACTCATCGGAGGACATTACATGAGTCTTGGACACTTGCCTCCATTCAATCTTGATAGATTCTCCGTGTTTTCTTCACCGTGGTCCCCTTTTGTGGCCACCGGCTCCAAAGACTTAAAATTTAAGTCTTTTTTAATGTATTTTATTGTAGTGTTTTATATTTGGGCTTGTTTGGTTTAATGTCTTTTTAAAATATTTATTGTTCTGTGTTTTAGTTGTGAGCCCCGAGTCTTCGGAGATGGGGCAGCATACAAGTTCAAATAAATAAAATAAATAAATAAATTTAAATCCTGACATTTCCTCAAGCCTTCCTGTATGACATTGCACTCCCCCTACCCATGCAGGGTTAGACACGATAGACAAACCCCAAATCCAAGCTTCTCTGTTTGTAAAAGCAACCCCACTTCCATCGTGAAAGAGTTGACTTGTAAACCCCCTTCCGGTGAATTTAACGGGGTTGCACTGACTTTTAAAGACCTTCAGCCCCCGCTATTCAGATGATCGTCCGTACAAGCAGGGACATGCTCTTGGTTTGCCATGACTCCAAACCCTCAGCTCCTGTTTTCCTCTCCTGATTAAAGGAAGACCACAGGTTGAGAACCACTGTGATGAAATATAGCGGTTGAAGCTTTGAGCAATTTCTGTTTTCGTGCTGTAAGTGGCGCCAGTTGTGATGGCCCTTTGGTAAAACCGAGAAACGGTTGCAGAAAATGCAAGTTTAGTCATCTCAAAAGCATTGCTCAGAAGGCAGGAAGAATACAAGAATACAATATTCTTAGGAGGAAGGAGCTCTTCCATATTCAGTGAAACAGAGGGTTGGCTGCACATATCTGGTTAACAAGAGAACCAGCCTAGAAGTAAGGAGAAATGAATCCAGGGAACAGCTGGCCTTCAGGAGTTGTGGGTGCTCCACCACTGAGGTTTTTTACAAGAGACCGAAACAACCCTTTGTCCAGAATGGTTTAAGTTCTCCTGTCTTGAGCAGGGGTTGGACTAGAAGGCCTCTGAGGTCCCTTCCAGCTCTATGGTTCTGGGTTCTAGAAAGTAGAATTAGAGGGCAAGACAGTGAGGAAGCAGTTGGTTTGAGAGATCTTTGGTGGCTTGGAGTTGGTCTACTGCAGCATGAGTTTTTGTCAAAACTACCCATGAAAGAGGCTTAATGCAATTACCAAATGTGGAAATGCTCCATCATTCCATATCATCTAGTCCATCAATCAATCCATCAACCCCAAATGATGGTCATGTTGAACAGTTCCCTAGCCACCACATCAACGTTTATAATTTAGCTTTCTTGAACAGGGAAAGAAGGAGTTGTTGTGTTGGCTACCACTCAACAATGCTTCTAAGCGATGGACAAACCAACAATCTAAATTACTCTGTTTGGGAAAAGAAAAAAAGAAAAGAAAACCCATTTCATTGTTAAAGACTCAACTTTAAATTCCAGTGAATTTAACAGGATTGCACTGACTTGTAAAAAGGAAAAAGACCCTCATTCCATATTCAGATAACCATCTGCTTGTTTTTTCCATGACACCAAAGTGTCAGTTCTTGTCTTGATGAAAGGAAAATCTAACATCTCTTTATTGTCTCTTTTATCTGTGAACAGAGGGGTTTTTTTTAATTGAGATGTACTTGCATTAAACTGCAAACTAATTTATTTTCAATAAATCTCCTTCTCCCTGTGCAACAAGGCGAAAATAAGGATAGCTTTAAAGCTTCCTTAAAATATTTGTACATATAGACAACATGCACCAAGACAAATTCCTTGTGTGTCTAATCACACTTGGCCAATAAAGAATTCATTCATTCATTCATTCATTCATTCATTCATTCATTCATTCATCCTTTTGTGGCTTGGAGTTTCAACAGCATGAAACCAAATACCAGATCTTTTGGCTTCTTTAAGGGACATGATAGACCTGTTTATTATTATTATTATTATTATTATTATTATTATTATTATTATTATTTTCTCCTTTCCCTTGCTTTAAATATTTCCCCCTTTGTTTTGCAGAAAGCAGTGAAAGTTCAGAATTCAGCGAAGAGCCATCATCGGGGCTGGAAAGGTGAGCTTTCTCTTTGACTTTGAATGGATGGGACATGAGTTGCATTTAACCGAAGTCTCGGATAATCTGAACGACCTGAATTCAGACCGTGGGGTTGTGCAAAGGAATGGGAAGGGTTGCTTTCCCTCTGACCATTTTCTTCATCTGTGGCTATGAATGTACTGTGAATTTTGCAATTGTTTCTTGTGTGCATTGCCTCCAGCAGCACACTAGATTTTCCAGTGGCGTTGAGCTTTAGAATAAATACTTCCAAACCTGGTTTAACCAGAGCGCAAAATTTCTCATGTGCTGGCACCAAAGGTAAATATTTGATCATTGTCAATTGCAACCCACAATCTCCCTCTGTTTCCTTTTCCATCTGTGTCTGGGCTCCAGGTGAGTCCCCTTTGAGTAGCTCTTTGTGATTCTAGATTCATTTCTTATACCAGAGTCTTTTTCCTGCCCTCTAAAATCTTGACTTCTTAACTGAGAAGCGACAGGTCTGAATTTGATTGATTTTTTAAAAAATAAAATACTGAAGTACCTTTTGGAATTTGAAGACAGGAACTCCAGTTTTCAGAGATTTGGAACCAAAGTTCTGGATTCTCACTTCAGAGGAGAATTAACTGAGCTTGAGATATCTGCCTAGATTGTTTTATTCGGCAAGGAATCAAAATTGTGCCTGTTTTATTTGCTTGGAGACCAATATTTGGGCATTTGGGTAGCTAAGTTTGACTGGCGTGTCCGAGATTGGAGGAGCGCTTTTTATATTTTTACATTATAATTACAAATCTGGGTTCTCTCGGTTTTCTGTCAGGGATTATCGTATTTCCATACCTGATTATATTTCCATAATAAGAAGTGTAAACGTGGTGGCGTAATCTACCTTGCCATGTACTCCCATCGTACATTCAAATAATATTCTTTTTGTCTCTGAAGAATCTTGTTTGCCTTGGTGAGGTGTTGCCTAAGCAGTTACTGTTTTGATCTCAACAACTCAGCTAGAGAAGCAATTTAGTCAAAATGCATGGCTTCATTTACTCTCCAAACAGCACACGATCAAGGGTGGGTGGAGAATAATATTAAGGAACAAGAGTTTTGATTTCTTCAAAGGGAGGAACCGTGTCTGTTTACCATCAACGCCGTTGCCTGTTCCTGGTTTATTCAGCTAGAATAAAGGCACTCTTTGCTTTCAATGGGAGGTCGCACCTGTTCATTCTTGGCTCTTCTTGCATACGGATTCTGAATGCTCCCCCGTGGTTCTTCTGGTTTTAGGGGTGTGTTTTGTTTCCTGAATATTTTCCTCAGCTTTGCCCTTCGACCTGACCGGGCAAATTTTCTTCCTACCCCTCACCACCCCCACCCCAAAAAATAGCTCTCTCATTCCCAAGTTGTTCTTCCAAGTCCTTGGGAAGCTTCAACAACAACAACTTGTTTCTTCACGGACGTCTGATTCCAATTCCCGCCCAACGCTCGTCTTACTTTAAGTTTACACACGTGAGAAACGTAGCCGTGATTCCATGGTGTTCGGCCTGCCTTTCCTTTTGTGTGCTTTAATCTGGGGGGGGAGGGAGGTTGCCTCGCGACTTGCCTGCTAACTAAAGAACTTAACGTGTGAATTCGTGTAAACAGGGGTCGGTTGTATGCCACGCTGGGGCCCAACTGGCGGTGCCAATTCGGAATTCACCCAGAAGTCGGAGCTGTGTCTACAGGTACAATTAGGTGGTGGGTCTGTCTCTCGTTATTCTCTCTCTCTCTCTCTGGACGATGGTGCCAAATCTTATTTTCACCCTCTCTTTTGCCCTCCCTTGCTAATTCAGACCTTATTTTCAAAAGCATTGTCATTTTTTTCCCTCCCATTTGCGCAGTGACTTCCTTCTCATGTTAGCAGGGAGAGGGTTTTTTTTTTTAAAACCCACATTTTTACTCACTTCTATGCGTTTCACCTCCAGAAAAGTACAATTGCCCATGTTTACGTGCAACGCTGCGCATAAACATGCTGAATAAAAATGCCAGGTTAGACTTCTCTATCCCGTTTGAACAGTCACGAGGCATGGAAAAATAAAGAAGTATAAGAATTGTCCAGATTTAAGCACACATGGATTTTACTAGTGGCTTCTTAAGTGGATGCTTTGAAAGGTTGCCTTGTAGTTCCAAAGAAGCTACAAGGCAACATCTGTCTAAAAATCAAAGCTGTCTTTTTTTTCAAAACAACTTTATTTACAAAAAATTAAAAACATACAAACATACAACAACAAAAATATATAAATAGCGCATAAAGCACTTTTCTTACTTTTACACTGGATATCAAATTTGATAAAAATAAAAAAATAAAAAAATAAAAATCAAAGCTGTCTAAATTAAACGTAAAAACTCTCACACTTGCAGAGAGTTTGAGTTTAATTTAGATAGCCTTCTCTAGATAGGTTTAACTATCTTGGAGTTTAATTATCATTCTATGATGTTCAATCAAATGGTGACCATGTCTCTGTGATTTACGATTTAGTGACATGACGATCACTGGAAAACAATACATGATACATTTCGTTCAGCAAAAAAACAAAAAAAAAGGGATCTAAAATGCCTCTGCGAAGCATGCAAATCAGTTTACCTAACAGGAGAGCGAAATGACTTGGGTTTTTCCCTCAGATTTGAAACAAGGCCTTACTTAAATGCTTCCCAAATGCTTCCTAAACGAAGTTGAGAAATCTCTCTCTATATATATGTATATATAAAGCAAAATACCCTTCATGCATCATCAAAAAAATCTCCAGAACTGTAAAGCCTACAAACTTACAATTTGGCATGTATGTTCCTCTTGGCTTCTAAGAAAGGATTATTTTTCAAAATGACCATCAGAGCATTAGTATTTCCTATATTATGATTAACACGCTCTGATGCTAAGGAGTTCTACTCCCCCTCCCCACCTGAAAAGAAATCCAAATGCAAATACAAAACACAAGCAGAGGAGAGGAGTTTCAGTTTCACAGCACCAAGCAACTTCAGTACAGAACAGTTGGGCTAAGCCACGCCCAGGCTCCTTGCTGTCTCCTTCTTGCTCACACGGCAAATACTGTTTCAGTTTCCAAACAGCCCTCAACTCTCTCACACACTGGCAGGACGCTAGCCAGATGAATACCAATGGATGCTGATAGGCAGAGGCAGAATTTTTTCCCCCCTATTTTCCTCCCCCAAAACTAAGCCCGATCACATCGTTTTGTAGCAAAGCATGGGTATCCAGCTAGTATGTATGTATGGCTTAAGAATGAAAGGGGCAGATGGGGGGGGCAGAGGTGTTGCAACCACCCTAGTCAGTTTCTCTGAGGTTAGCCAAAAGAAAAAAAACATTTGTTCCTCCCAGCGCCAGTTTGCATATCTTCCTCTGTTCTTCTTCTTCTTCTTCATCCTCCTCATCCTCATGATTTAATTCTTTTGCTGAGCTCAGCTTTTGGCAAGGCTTTGGAGGTTCCTCCAGCAGTTGAAGACATCTTGAATTCTGTGAGAGAGAAAAGATTTCCCACCTTGGAAGAGATCCCTCTCTGCAGTCCATTTTCCATTTCAGTCCTTATTTTTTCTGCCTTTTGTTCATTCTCTCTTACCTTTTGAATAAATATTTTCAAACACCTTTACCGTTTAAAAAAAAAATTCCTCGCCTTGGCTGGTATGCTAAATAACATCATTTATTTATTTTTACTAATGCACCCTCATATACTCTGCCCATTGGTTTGATCAATTGTCTCTTGGTTAACAGGCAGTTCCAACTGGGAAAATGCCACTTGTCACCATTGAGCGTTTGTATATATTTAATAACAGTTGTAGCTGCTGCTTAGAATCTTCTCCTTGCCAAAGTGGGAAAAGTTAGGATCTATTTGGCTTCATAGTCATCAACCACAGTGTTGTTGTGAGCACTGCCACCAGCCAAGAAAAGCTGCATTTTATATACCCCACTTTGTCAGTTAATGGGCTTTCATTGTGATTGAACTAAAGTACTTCTAGAAGAGAATATTTGTAACTCATCGTTGAAATGAGGGGTCCTTGGTACACTCTGAGCTTGGTGGTTTTCTCAGAGACCCAACTATGTAACGTCATCAGTATTAATAGGAAGTGGGGTTTATGCTGCCCTTGGTGCTGTCTGAGGTTAGTTGTTTGCTTGAAGATATTTCAGTAGTCTAGTAGGTAACATCATAAGGAAACAAACAGACCCAACATCTTCTGACCAGCAACCAACACCTAGTTAAGTTGAGAGTAACAGCAAGATGAGCCCTACACCAACAATGAAGAAGTCAACAAGACCCCAATCAAGAAACTACCAACTCAGACAAACAAGCCAATGGTAAACAACAGCCTAATCAAAATACCGCCAAGAACACTCCCGCCAACACAGACAGGACAGGTCACTAGTATATAAACAGAGAGCAAACCCCACTTCCTTCTAGCACTGATGATGTTACCTAGATGGGCCATAAAATGTTTGCAAGGAAACCACCCAGCTCAGAGAGCACCAAGGACCTCACATACTAAGTCTTATATTACAAAGGCAGGTCTTCAAATATAGAAGAAGAAGAAGAAGAAAAGAACTTCCAAGCTCCATGTTTAGAAGAAGACAGGTTGCACGAGCCAAGGGTTCCATCAATATGAATTTTGCATGCCGTTGTAATGTAAGAATCATCTAATTTCCACAAACCTGTGTCCATCTCTTGGTTCAGCCCAACAGGTGCCTGCAGTTGCAGATCGGGGGCTTCCATGGGGGTTGTGACTATGGAAGGCCCCCTGAGAAGAAAGACGTTGCTGAAGGAAGGCCGGAAGCCTACGGTAACCACGTCAAATATGCTTTGACCATAGCCAAAAGCTTGGATGCCCGTCATTGTTTACATGGGCAGAAGTCTCCGTTTCAGTTTCAATCAGCGGAGCGACATTGGCAGCTCCTTAAGTTGATGAGATTGAGAAATGGATTGGGGGTGGAATAGTAAACCTATCTGTACCAGTAGAGGAGAACTTGTGTAGCTCGCATTGAAATGAGGAGTCCTTGGGGCTCCCTTGGTTGTTTGCTTGCAGATGCTTCATGTTCTGACCGAGGCTTCAGAAAATCACAAAGCAGACTCCTCATCCCAGCAAAAACCCCTTCTTATTAGGCTAATGTGAATCCCTCTCATTGACATCCCGCAAAGTCCTGGCAAACAGTCTTTCAAGGGTGAATTGCAATCACAGACATTATCAGGCTTGGAGAGCTGCCAGGCCAATCTCTTCCAGACGCCACACTGTGGCAGACAATACTTGGCAAGAAGGCAGGAACAGATCTTCACCCAAATGAATTGAACTAATTGTCTCCTGCAAACCCCGCTCCCCTTTCACCTCTGTGGGATGGGCCATTCATCGTCCACCTGTGGCTTTACTCCCAAGTCGACCCTTGTTCCTTAGCTGTTCCCTTCTCCTGGCAGCTCTGCGCATGCGCACACTGGGAACAGGCTCTAGCTGTTCTTCTGCCTCACTGATGTCTGACTCCAAAGGCAGCTGATAACTGCCTGACGGCCCTGGCCCCATCTCTGCCTCTGACGCAGAGCCCTCATCAGAGCCTTCCCCCAGACTCCAGGACTGGCCCATGTTCCTCCCCAACCTCCTCACTGTTTTGAGTCTGCCACCAGCTCCGCTGGCCACTGGTGGGCCACAACACTTCAAGACCTCATCAGCGCTGCCATCATCACTCGCACTGATGATGTTACCTAGTTGGGTAAGGAAACGTCTGCAAGGAACCGACCAAGGTCCAGAGAGCACTGAGGAACCCTCATACTTATCTACCCTTGTCATTGTTGTACGTGAACTTTGGGCAACACCCACACAGACTAACACTCTTTTTACTCTTCCTGATAAGCAGTGAGTAAAGATACGGGGACTCTCTTCTTTCCTTCCATGTTTCCACTCAGGAAAGGAGCAATGGGGAGGCACTCTTTTCCAACCTTTGTTGGTGGGGAGGAAAACACTAAAAAGGCATACAAGAACCACCAGGGGGAAAAATGTAACGTTAACATGGTGGACTGTTTAGTCTTTCCTGCTTTCAAGCTCTTCCTTCATGGCAAGGTTCAAAGTTTTTGACCTGGACCTTTGATCCTTTCCCAATTGCTGCTGAACAGGGCAGGAAGGAAACCTTCTTGTAGGTAAAACGAAGGACCGGCTTACAACTTACAATTGAGCCCCAGATGTTGGTTGCCAAGTGAGACGTTTGTTAAGTGTTTCACGCCCTTCATGACCTCAGTGGTTAAGGGTTTAACCCAGCAGTTGTTAAATGAATAACACGGTTGTTAAGTGAACCCAGCTTCCCCTTTGACTTTGCTCATCGCAAAAGGGGATCGATGTGACACGCACACCCCGCAGGGATGTTGCAAGTGTACAAAAATGGTCATAACTCGCTTTTCCCAGGATTGCTGTAACTTCAAACGGACCCTGAACACAACTGTGGTTAAGTCGAGGACTTTTGTAAGGGGAAGAGTCCAAACAATAAATAAGGGCCTTGGTGGTGCAGGCTGTTAAATGCCTAGCACTTAAGTTCCAGCTGCCTACAACTGCTGTAGGCTCGAATCCCACCAGGCTCAAGGTTGACTCAGCCTTCCATCCTCTCGGGGTAGGTAAACTGAGGACCCAAGATTGTTGGGGGCAATTAGCTGACTTTGTAAAAATGCCGCTTAGTAATAATCAGGCATATACAATGGAATGAAGGCTATTGCTGAGCACACTGGGTTGTATCCCAGAAATTGTAAGCCGCCCTGAGTCTTCGGAGAAGGGCGGCATATAAATGTAATTAAAAATAAAAAATAAAAAAAATAAGTCTTGGGCTTTTACAGTTCCCTTTCTTTCTTCCTTTTTTCCCAGCTGTCTTCCTGGACCAGGTACTGGATTACTCTGTCGGGATCCACTCTGATCTACTTTGGAGCCAAGTCCTTAAGGGGCAGCGAGAGGAAGCACGTAAGCCAAACGGGGGTTGTGAGCTTGGGAGATGCGTTCGTTGGGCGAGGATTTCCTGTGTCCAGTCGCAGCCCCCTCCAGGGGGAAACCCCCACTTCCTGAATGGTAGCCAGAGCCACTTGACCGCTGTTTTTTTTTATCTGACATTTCCCTGTCGCAGTATAAATCGACTCCGGGAAAGAAAGTTTCCATTGTGGGCTGGATGGTAGCGCTTCCTGATGATCCTGAACATCCTGATATTTTTCAGCTGAACAACCCAGATAAAGGTAAGCCCTGTTAGCAGGACTTTAGAATGGAATAGAATAGAATACAGAGTTGAACGGGACCTTGGAGGTCTTCTAGTCCAACCCCCTGCTTAGGCAGGAAACCCTACACCACTTCAGATAAATGGTTGTCCAATCTCTTCTTAAAAGCCTCCAGTGTTGGAGCATTCACAACTTCTAGAGGCAAGTCGTTCCACTGATGAATTATTCTCACTGTCAGGAAATTTCTCCTTAGTTCCAGGTTGCCTCTCTCCTTGATTAAGTTTTCATCTGTTGCTTCTTGTTCTGCCCTCAGGTGCTTTGGAGAATAGCTTGACTCCCTCTTCTTTGGGGCAGCCCCGGAGATACTGAAAGGCTACTATCATGTCTCCCCTAATCCTCCTTTTCATCAGACTAGACATACCCGATTCCAGCAACCGTTCTTTGTATGCTTGAGCCTCCAGTCCCCTAATCACCTTCATTGTTCTTCTCTGCACTCTTTCTGGAGTCTCAACATCTTTTTTCCATCATGGCGACCAAAACTGGATTCCAAGTGTGGCCTTACCAAGGCCTTATAATGTGGCATTAACTCTTCACATGATCTTGGTTCTATCCCTCTATTTAGGCAGCCTTATAGAGAATGAGGTTGCGCTGAGCATTGAATAAGCAAGACCACATTTTTTGTATTTTTTTAAAAAGAATCCTAGAAGTTGAGCTGTTGAATCAAAGCTCCATGAAAACTTTTCAATGAGGCTTTAGCTTCAATTAAAAGAGGAGTCCCTATAGAACAGTTGCAGCTTGGGTTGAACTGGGGGGTGGGGGGCTTGGTTTCTCTCAGACAGAAAAGAAGAAGTAGATGTGACATGACAGCAGCCTTCCATTATTTGAGGGGCTGCCCCAGAGAAGAGGAAGAGGTCAAGCTATTCTCCCAAGCCCCAGAAGGCAGGACAAGAAGCAACGGGTGGAAACTCATTAAAGAAAGAAGCAACTTAGAACTAAGGAGGAATTTACTAACAGTGAGGACAATTGAATGGAATAGCTTGCCTTCAGAAGTTGTGGGTGCTTCAATCACTGGAGGCTTTTAAGAAGAGAGTAGACAGCTATTTGTCTGGAATGGTGTAGGGTGTCCTGCTTGGGCAGAGGGTTGGACTAGAAGACCTGCAAGGTCCCTTCCAGTTCTACTATGATTGATTGATCATATTTATCGTACAGATGGGGATTTTTTTTAACGTTCAAGATAGCATTCTTCAGTGCTGCTGTTGCTAGTAAATCACAAAGACCATGGTGCTATCTTTTTTTTTCTTTTTTTTAAACTCTGCAGGCAATGTTTACAAGTTCCAGACTGGTTCCAGGTTTCATGCAATATTGTGGCACAAACATTTGGATGATGCCTGCAGAAGCAACAGGCCTCAGGTAGCCCATCTTCTACTTGGTTTTAGTTTGTAAGCGAAACAGTGGAGATGTTTTGCTAACTGGGTTAGAGTGTTTACAAAACTTCCCGCGAATTTCATTTGTTCCCATTCCCAGGGCATTGTGCAGGTCAATCTCTAACCCAAAAGCAGAGTAAAATGAGAAGGAGAACCAAAGACATTGTGGTGCCTCTTGGATGTGGGAGAACTCCAGGAGATACATGATATAAACTTTGGATTCTGCACCTTGCTAAATCCAGAAACAACATAGTATTGAATTGGAGTCTTACCTGCTTAACTCAAGCACTGATGCTGAGTAGACAAACATTTGTGATTGGTCCATTTCATGTGTCAGTCCTCATAGGTAACTTGAGGTGGACCAATCACAAATAATATTCTTATTCTTGACTTCTTGACCTTTCCTTGACTTGTCTTTGACTTTGATTTGACTTCTTGATTTGACTTGATTTTTACTTGACTTACACTTGACTTCTTGACTTGACTTGACTTCTATTTGATTTTTTCTTGACTTTGATTTGGGTTGACTTATATATGACTTCTGAACTTGACCTCTTCTTGACTTGATTTGACTTTTGACTTTGACTTGACTTCTTGACTTGACTTCTGCTTGACTTCTTGACTTGACTTATACTTGACTTCTTGACTTGACTTGACTTCTATTTGATTTTTTCTTGACTTTGATTTGGGTTGACTTATATATGACTTCTGAACTTGACCTTTCTTGACTTGATTTGACTTTTGACTTTGACTTGACTTCTTGACTTGACTTCTGCTTGACTTCTTGACTTGACTTATACTTGACTTGACTTGACTTGACTTGACTTCTTGACTTGACTTATTGACTTGACTTGACTTGACTTTGACTTGACTTGACTATTGACTTTTGACTTCTGACTTTGGGACTTGACTTATATGACTTCTGAACTTGACCTCTTCTTGACTTGATTTGACTTTTGACTTTGACTTGACTTCTTGACTTGACTTCTGCTTGACTTCTTGACTTGACTTATACTTGACTTCTTGACTTGACTTGACCTCTCCTTTACTTGACTTTTACTTGACTTCTGCTTGACTTGCCTTGACTTCTACTTGCCTTGACGTCTACTTCACTTGCCTTGACTTTGACTTGACTTGAAGAGGCTTCTTGCATCCATGGACCATTTATCCAGCACTTTCCATTAACTATTTTTCCTTGCTGTTCCAGGTACCTGCAAACCTTATGTCATTTGAGTAACCTGCTCCAGTGTGCGGTATAACGTCCAGTGCCAAACTGCAAGATGGGAAGGTGGGTTTCCATTGAAGCAAGGAGGAAAGAGACTTCAGAGCAAACCAGCTGTCTCCCACAGCGACTTTAGCACTTTTCTACATAACTTGAAAGTAATTATGATACAGCTTCTAGAAACAGAAACATGAATGTTATCCTTGGGACAGGATCTGACTCACTGCACTGACAAAAGAGAGGATTTGGACTGTTTGGAGAGGCAGCCTGACCCATCACAGGATCTGTGGGTCCTTAACTCTAGCCGTGGAGGTCATGACGGCTGTGGATTCTTGTCCTACCACAAACTTTTATCTGTCACATCTCTGCAGATGTCTTTTTTTTTAAACTGCTCTTTTTACAGTCAAGCTGCTTTATGTGACTCAAGAACTTTTAGCCCATGTTGGGTTTAGAGTTATTTCTAATGCACAAAACAACAAACATTTGACAGTGTTAACTTGCTGCAGAGTGTCAATTAGAATAGAACGTTGTGAAACAACATTTTTATAACCTTAAGTGCACTGAGTTGCTTTGCCCTGTGGCTGCCTCAGATTTTTGTATCAAACTTAGGGACGCGACCGACGTCGCCCTTGCGCTCAGCTACTTGGGAAAATGTGTATTTTGGCACAAGATAAAAAAAAAATCACCTGTAATTTTTTTCTGTTTGTAACTCATAATTAATTGTGCTGTGTTTTGTGGTGGTTGTTTTGTTTTGTTGTTTTTTAAATTAACTGGAGGTACCCCTAGTGACGAAGGGACCTTGAAGTGCTGCTGAAATACACTTGATCTTAAGGCTCCTTCTGGGTTGCTTCATCCCAAAGGAAAGATTTGCCTTAAATTGTGTTTGCTTGGGGGGCTAAGGGGGCTGTTCATCCAAAATGTCCCGCTGGGCGAGCTTCCCCTATGTCCCCAGGGTTGGTTTTAGAACTTCCCGATCCCAGAAAACATGGGTTGAGGGGAAAGTATTAAATATGGATTCTCCTTCCCTGGTTTCTCCTAAGAGAGAGAGGAGGTTTTCACCAAACACGAAGTCCCTTCTACTCAGCCAAGAAAGCCAATGTTCTTTTAAAACAAGGTAGAATGGCTAAAAGGTCCCCGTTTCTTGATTTCCCAATTCAACAAAGTCGTGAGCTGCTTTGTGTCACCTTGAAGGTTAGCCAAATGACCCGGCTTCTTAATACAGGTGAGCCAGTGGTCATTTTGGAGGAACAGCACTCTTGGCTCTGAAAGACCAGCGTGCTACTTGATCTGACTGTATCTTGGCTCTCTTCCAAGCCGTGTTCACTTTAAATATATGCTAAATGTCTTCGCTGTTAATGATTGTAATGCATTTTTAAGTGTCACACTGTATTTGTCTTATCTCCTGTTCCTAAGAGCGAAGGAAGGTAAGAGAAATTCTTGGGTTTGGACAGGAAATGAGAAGACAGGTCTCAGCCCCAAATCCTTGTTTTCTCTCGTGGAGAAATGGTTAGAAACCATTCCAACAAATTGTGGGTTATTACCAGCTGGGTAGTTGCTGTAGGATTTCAGGATGGGCAAATAGGTTGGGGTTTCTGGTGGATTGTCCCGATGTAGCATCCATTGCGGTTCTGAGTGTCCGTGGTCCAGGAAGATTATCCCGGAGAACGCACCCTTTCTCTGGATTTTCTATCAGGCGGCTTAATAACACCTTTGTGTTGGAGGATGTGCCATTCACCTGGAGCCTTTAAAAAGGGCCTTCCCTTCTTACCAGCTGCATAATGACAATTTAAAAATCTGGCTTCCAACCCAATTAACCCAACCAAGAAGCTAATTGCATCTAGCAAACTTGAGCCCAAATTGCATTAACCCCCTTTTACAACTCTGCTAAATTTCAGTAAACATCAAGGGTTGGACTAGTGCAATAAAATTAAACCCCATTGGTAAACTTTCTGGTTTGACTTGGTGATGATCAAGTTAATTAAAGTGAAATGACTAATGGCAGCAGCCCAAGCCAGAGATGGTTTTAGTTCAAGAAAGGAGGTGGGTTTGAAATGACATATTTGTGAAAGCCGTCCCTGTGTTCATCCCCAACCACGCAGAAACTAAGCGAATTTTATGAAATTGTGTGTGTGCTGAATTGTAGTTAGTCTGACTTCCAGAAAGGAAGTTCAGGATTTGATTGTCAAACGCTTTCAGAACAACAATTGATTATTGGTTTATTGGGTGAGAAAGAGGAGGTGGGAAGAAACCCCCACTCTAAACATGGCCCTGTCTTAAAGAGGGGGAAACTTTGTCTTTGTTCTCACCAACCTCCATCATTTTAGTTCATCCCTTCCGGTGAAGAGTTTCTGGGACTGCAAATCACTAGGTTGTGTTTTTATTTTAATGACATTGGGGAACATGTTTGTTTCGACGTGCCCAAATCGACACACCTCTCCATTGTAATGAAAGAAACTTGCAGCCGTTGGCAGAGAAAATGCCAAAACCTTGAAAAATCCCTCTGCAATTCTGTATTTAGAATGTAGGAGACTGTTTTCACTTAAATTTCTTTTTTAAAAAATAATATTAAAAAAAAAAGAACCAGTGTTGCAAAGGAAGGCCTGCCACTGTTTGGTAGAGCTATATCAGTAAGCACTGTAGCCCACAGCTCGGGAAAAAAATGTACAGTAATCATAGAGTAACATGGTGCTTCGTTCAGCAATACAGGCAGCAGGGTGGTTTGAAAAAGTGAAATAAATGAGTAATAGAACAGTGTCATCATCTCCTCCTCCCACTTCTCCTTCTCCTTCACATAATCCATGTTTAAATGGTAATTGTCCTATAAAAAGCATGAGGATTCTATTTAGCTGCTTCTTTTTTTAAATGTTCTTTTTTATTGTGCATCTTTGACTGTGAATTAAATGGGGTGCATATTGGTACTATTTTTTAAAAAAAATTCCGGTCTCTCTCCCCCCCCCACCCCCAGAGAAGGCGCCACGCCCCCATCCGGAGCCCCCAGCTCTCTGCCCAATGATGGGTAGGCAAAAGCTGGGTAAATGAAAGTGTTCCACTTTGGAAAGGCCCTTCAGAGCTGGTGTGGGTGAAATGGCCACAGAGGGCATCCCAAGGTGGCAAGGGGACAGGTGGTGACAGCTGCTGAGGTGTGTGCCGTTATGGCTACTACCAGCACTCACATGGAAAGAGTACGTTCACACACACACACACACACACACACACATCTCTGTGAAGTTCCTTCTTCAACGAGATTATCTTCTTGGCGTAGCGAAAGAGCTCATGGCGAAGATGCCTTTCGGTAGAAGGAATGGAGATTGGCGCACGTACGAACATGTCTGTGCTCCAAGGAAGGTGGGTTTGGGGTTTTTTTCCGCCTTTGAAATCTCACCTCCCCTGTCCAGCCCAGGACAATTCTCTCTGTGGGACTGACCACGCTTTAGCCAATTTTGGGACTAGGGTCCCTCCGTCCGTTGGGTTTCCACGACAGCGATTCGTGTAGCAGTGTATCGAGGCCACATCCCTTATTCTTAATTTATTAGCTCGTGTAAACCTAGTGCCAAAATGCATGCTGGACTGGTTTTTTTTTTCTTTTTCTTTTTTTTTACCGAGTAGCCCTCGATGGAGGTGGAAATCATTGTGTCTGGATTTCAGCCGTTTTGGCCTTTGTGATTTCAACCCATTTCTAGACTTTGGTTTCTTTTCCCTGGGTGAGACCTTGTTTTTTTTTTTTCCATTTCTTGTTTTCCCCACGTCCCTTTTTACCCATATTCCCAGTGGTCCATTGCATGGCATTTTATTGTAAAGGCCTTTTCGCTCCCACTCCTTGTGAATTGTCTCCTTCCAGATAAACTACTGAAGTTTTCACCCTCCTGTGGAAGTCTTTTTAAGTTTGCTTTTATTTTGTTTTTCTTCTGGCAAAAGTATTTTGTTACCTCAGTCTTCTATCGGGTTGCTGTATTTTTCAGCTTGTTACATTGATAATAACTGTTTCACTAAATAAAGCAAAAAGTTTAATGTAAAAAAGACAAATGACTCATGGGGTTTTATTTTCTTCTACGTTCTGAACCAGGAATGTAGACTTCTTGATTGATGGTGAAGCAACAAAGTCCAGCCTGGCTCCTCAATGGTCTCCCACCCTCCCAGGTGCCGACTGGTTTTCCGCAACCCCACTTCCTTTTCATATTTGTTGTGCAGTGACGTCTCTTCTTTCTAGGGAAAACCAAAGACTCTTGACTTTTTCCTTGGCTTTGTGCCAGCAAGGGATCAAGGAAAGAAATTGGTAATGCAATGCGACATTCCAATAAAGTAAGTCTTTTTGTCAATAAAAGCCAAGGGAAAAGGTCAGAAACCTAGGTTTTTCCCTAGAAATAAGACATGATGTAATGCACATAAAGACAACAGAGCCAATCCTTATCCCGGTTACGGTTTGACAGGTGTACCGCCCCAGTCAAACTCCCCACCTGACGCTGTCCCCGGAGCGGGTCGCGCCCGGCCCGCGCCGGGCGCTTGGAGCCAGAAGCGAGAGCCCCTCGGGGCTCGCCCCCCCGCCTCACCGGGTAAGTGAAAAAACGATCAGAGTAGTGGTATTTCACCGGCGGCCCGGGCGGGCCTCCCACTTATTCTACGCCTCTCATGTCTCTTCACAGGGCCAGACTAGAGTCAAGCTCAACAGGGTCTTCTTTCCCCGCTGATTCCGCCAAGCCCGTTCCCTTGGCTGTGGTTTCGCTAGATAGTAGGTAGGGACAGTGGGAATCTCGTTCATCCATTCATGCGCGTCACTAATTAGATGAAGCATTTGGCTAGGGTATCATGAATTATCAGAGAGGCAGACCTCTCTGAGAGTGAAAATTCGCTAGAGATGGTCACACTAGTGGAGTCATCACTTATGGCAATGTCACCCAAGGTCCGGACTCAACCTTTCCCGGTTCTGTGCATATATGCATCATCATATTTGAGCGAGTCAGTTTCAAGTTTGAAGTTTCAAATTTGAAGTTTGAAGTTTTGAGTTTTGAGTTTCAACTTTCAAGTTTCAAATTAGTTTGAAGTTTGAAGTTTGCTTTGAAGTTTGAATTTTATAGTTTGAAGTTTCAAGATTGAAGTTTAAAGTTTGACATTTGAAGTTTAATTTGCAGTTTCAAGTTTGAAGAAGTTTGATGTTTGAAGTTTGAAGTTTGGTTTGAAGTTTGAATTTTATAGTTTGAAGTTTCAAGATTGAAGTTTGAAGTTTCAGTTTCAAGTTTCAAGTTAGTGTGAAGTTTGAAGTTTGGTCTGAAGTTTCAAGAACTAACTTGAAAGTTGAAAGTTGAAACTCGACTCAAAACTAGGTTTGAAGTTTCAAGTTAGTTTGAAGTTTGAAATTTGAAGAACTAACTTGCAAGTTGAAAGTTCAGTGAAACTCAAAACTTGAAACTTAAAATTTGAAACTTGAAACTTGAAACTCAAAACTCAAAACTTTGAACTTCAAACTACAAACTAATTTCAAACTTGAAATTTTAAACTGGAAATTCATTTGAAGTTTCAAGTTTGAAGTTTGAAGTTTCCAGTTTCAAGCCTGAAGTTTCAAGCTTGAAGTTTCAAGCTGGGTTTCAAGTTTCAAGTTAGTTTTGAAGTTTGAAGTTTGAATTTTCAAGTTAGAAGTTGGAAGTTTGAAGAACTTGAGTTGAAAGTTGAAAGTTGAAACTCCAACCTCGAAACTTGAAACTTAATACTCGAAACTCGAAATGAAGCTCGAAGTTTCAAATTTGAAGTTCCAATTTGAAGTTTATAGTTTCAACTTTCAACTTTCAAGTTTCAAGTTAGTTTGAAGTTTGGTTTGCAGTTTGAAGAAGTTTGACGTTTGAAGTTTGAAGAAGTTTGACGTTTGAAGTTTGGTTTGCAGTTTCAAGTTTGAAGTTTGAAGTTTGAAGTTTGGTTTGAAGTTTGAAGAACTAACTTGAAAGTTGAAAGTTGAAACTCGACTCAAAACTAGGTTTGAAGTTTCAAGTTAGTTTGAAGTTTGAAGTTTGGTTTGCAGTTTCCAGTTTGAAGAAGTTTCATTTGAAGTTTGGTTTGAAGTTTGAAGAACTAACTTGAAAGTTGAAAGTTCAAAGTTCAAAGTCGAAACTCGAAACTCAAAGTTTGAAGTTTGAAATTTGTAGTTTCAAGTTTCAAGTTTGCAGCTTGAAGTTTCAAGATTGAAGTTTCAAGTTTCAAGTTGTTGTGAAGTTTGAAGTTTGAATTTTATAGTTTGAAGTTTGAAGTCTGAAGAACTTGAAAGTTGAAAGTTCAGTGAAACTCAAAACTTGAAACCTAAAACTTGAAACTTGAAACAAAGTTTGAAACTTGAAACTCAAAATTCGAAACTTGAAACTAGAAATTTGAAACTCCAAACTCGAAAGTGGAAAGTGGAAAGTCAAAAATTGAAACTCAAAACTCAAAAGGCGAAACTCAAAACTCGAAAATCGAAACTCCAAACTTCAAACTACAAACTAATTTCAAACTTGACAATTTAAACTCGAAGCTCGAAACTCGAAACTCAAAACTGAAAACTCAAAAATCAAAGTTTCAAGTTTCAACTTTCAACTTGTAGTGAAATTTGAAGTTTGAAGTATGAAGTTTGAAGAACTAACTTGAAAGTTCAAACTTGAAACTTGAACCTCGAAACTTGAAACAATATTCGAAATTCGAAACAAAACTCGAAGTTTCAAGTTTGAACTTTCAAATTTGAAGTTTGAAGTTTTGAGTTTCGAGTTTCAACTTTCAAGTTTCAAGTTTCAGGTTAGTTTGAAGTTTGAAGTTTGAATTTTATAGTTTGAAGAACTAACTTGAAAGTTGAAAGTTGAAACTCAAAACTTGAAATGAAACTCAAAGTTTCAAGTTTGAAGTTTCAAATTTGAAGTTTGAAGTTTTGAGTTTCGAGTTTCAACTTTCAACTTTCAAGTTAGTTTGAAGTTTGGTACATTGCTTCAAAAAAATTTTTTGCCCTACTATGCACTGTTTTGTGCAAAGTGAATGAAAAAACGGGACCCAAAGCAAATCTAGACTCATTGCAATGCTTTATTAGACAGTATGGACGCGAGTGGATATCCTGCAAAATAATAGTGGGAGACAATTCACTGCAGAGCAATAGATACATGCATACATTACAGGAAATAGGGAAAAATATTAGAGAACAGAAAGTGATGCATGCATATTGGTAAGTAATAAACCTCAGATTGGTTCCTGCTTTTCTGTTATCGACAGAGAACCATGGTCTTAAAAGAAACACTTGGATCTTGAGATTAAGGAGTAGCTACTGGAATGCCCTGAGGAAATTTACCAATTTCCATTGTGCCCACAGTTCTTTCCATGCGCCTGGAAATTAGTTCTCTCCTGGGTTAATCCTTCCCTTGACAATAAGACTCTGACCCTTCTGTACCTTTTGACACAGTCCATCCTTCCATACAGAGAACGACCTACACTCTTGATTACTATGTCAATGCACTTTTCTCTCCAGCCTGATCCAACCTTTGCTCTTGTTAGCAATTCAAGTTATGCGGGCCGTAATTTTTGCCTCTTATGATGACGACTACTGCAGGAATACGGTCCTTGCTGAGGGTCAAGCAACAGGGGTTTCTTCTATATATTTGTACTTCTAACATATTTTTAACATAACCTTCTAATATAGGTTTTCTGCCTTAGCATGTAGATGCTTATAATTTTCTAACTGCAAAATAAGGAACTTTTTCCAAGTGTACATGCTAGACATTTCCAGTGGCTGAAATTGTACCTTTTCACAAAAGGTTTATGTGACTCGTGACGCCTTCTCCCATGCAGACATTCTCCTTTTCATACAATGCCCTTTTCAATGGCTATGCTTCATATTATGGGATGTTTAACTTACTGTCCATGTATCTGATATAACTCAGTAGGATTCCTTCCATCCAATCAACTATTATTTTGTACTTTTTCTACTGTATGGAGTGTAATATTTGTCCCAAATTCCCTCTTTTCATTAAGGGAAATCTCTTTGCTGGATTACTCTAAATCAGTGGTCGCCAACTGGTGGGCCGGAGACCACTGGTGGTCCGTGAGAAAATTTTGGTGGTCGGCAGAGAAATGTCATCCCCAAAGCAATTAATCCAGGCTGTGCAGGAACACAAGGCGGCACTGCCCACATGGCCTGCGGGAACACAAGGCTTGCATTGCTTGCATTGTGAACAACATGAGGTAGTGAGGGGAGGGGGGAAAGGGCGGAGAGGGGGAACTTGCCCCACTCACCCCACGCACCTCGCCTGGCCACCGGGCTGCCTCTTTCCTCTTCTGCTTTAGGCTGAATGCAAGGAAAGCAGCAAAAGTCTTTCTTTCTCTCTCCCAAACTCCGCCAGAAATGAGTCTTTGGGACCCTGCAAGGCCTCCTGCTCCAAAAGGCTGCACTGGTGCGACAAGTCTCACAAATACTCATTTCTGGCAGAGTTTGGGGGAGAGAAAGAAAGACTGCTGCTGCTTCTGCTGTTTTCCTTGCATGAAACCAAAAGTCTCTCCCCGCCCCAGAACGGAGCTGGAGATGGTATCCTGAGATCCCAAGTAAAGAATGATCGATCGGTAGGAAAACAGGGAGGGGAATTTTCCTGCAGACTTTTTTTGGGATTTTCGCAGGGTCTCTGGTCCGCGGGATATAAAAGTATGAGTTTGGTGGTCCCTGAGGTCCAAAAAGCTGGCGATCCCTGCTCTAAATAATGTGCCTTTAAATGATCGTCCAACTGTGCCTAATCTGAACAAGGGTGCCATGGCAGAATCCAGGTGTCAGACCTTCCCCTTAGGAAAGAAAGGCCCTCGACTTCATCGGAATGAAGCAAAAGGTGCCTCTGGTACAAACAGGTTCTGGACTTCATCCCCTGTCGTATCCCCCCTCCTTATTTCCCATCACACACAATCATATGGTTCATTTATCCACCTCCTCGCCACCCCCCTCCAGATGGAAGGAACTGGCAGGACCTGACACTAGGGGTAATTTGGCCTTCATTGTTGTGGGTATGAAAGTGCTTCTCCCTGCCATTGTTTGATATAATCTATATGGGTTTTCCAAATATCAGTACCATCTAAGACCATCCCCAGATATCTGAATCTCTAGTCAATTGGATTCCCTGACTGGTCCCCTTGTCTTCCAGCAGAAACCACTAGAAGAGACTCTCTAAGACCAACAAAGCTTTGTGAGATATGAGCCATATCCTCAGCATATAGGAGGAAAAATACATCTGGGCCCACAGATTGAGGCAGATGGTAGGTGACCTGTCAAGGAGAGGTGCTACTTAAAGGTGGAAGTCAAAATACATTTAATAGCAGTTAGGTCTCATGAATCCACCTGGTTCTGCACTGATCAACCACCACCATAAATACCGTGTCCAGTTTGAACCCCTCAAATCCTCTTTCCTGTGAGACTTTTCTGAAGAGATGCCACGTTCCATTGTTAGCACACCATCATACAAATGCTGAATAAAAAACAGTAACATTTGTTTGTACTGTATTCTCCAAGTTTAACATTGAAAGTGCTCCTCCCTACCAGTTTGATATAATCTATATGGGTTTTCCAAATATCAGTACCATGTAAGACCATCCCCAGACATCTGAAACTCTTGTCAATTGGATGCTCTTAAGAGGTTTGTACATTCGTTTGTACTGTATCTCCAAGTTTAAAATCTACAAGGGCTACATGCAGTAATTTTGACCGTGCCACTTTGTTTTTAGAAGAATGTTAAGTCATAAATCAAAATGTACACCCAATACATTATGCAATACATTACTTGTATCAGTTTCAATTAGTTTAACAGTAAATTGAGATTATTTGGTAAAAAGGCACCCCACTTTTTGCTGCAACAGGGGGACTTGATCATTCACGTAGTCCTTCTCTGAAACTTCTATTTCACAGTATTTGAGGGGCTCAAACTGGACACAGTATTTATGGACACAGTATTGGTGGTTCATCAGCGTAGAACCAGGTGGATTCATAAGACCTAACTGCTATTAAGGCCTACCTCATGGTGGTAAAACACCATTTTTTTCTCTACTGGTATTGTGTCTACAGAGGGTTGCCTGATAGACCTGTTCAGGGTCACCAGTGGATGGGTCCCAAGATACTTGCTGAGGTGGGTTCAAAAGCTGCCATTTCCCCTCCATGGAGACCTTGGGGTGAGGCTGTTCCCAAGGGAAGAACCAGCAGCCAACAAGGAAACTTACTGCAATGTCACGATGCAGATTTTAGCCTATTGTACTTGCTTCCTTAACGCCCCATGTAAGAATACAAATCACATGATTTTGGCTGTTTCACCTCACCCTTAGTCCCCCTGGAAATACATGAAACACACCATATCTGAAGGAGAATTGAATAGATGATTTCAAGCATGAGGAATCTATGTATGTATTGTATTTATACAAGCACAAGCTTCAATAAGAGCAGAAAAATCACATGGAGGCCAAGAAAGAGCCTCCTAGCACCTCCAAAGGCAGCATATTTCCACTTGTCTGTAATAATATAAGGTCTCCTGCCCCCTGTTGCAGCAAAAATATAAGGTCCCTTCCAGCTCGGTTGTTCTTATTCTGTTAGCTGACAAGGGAGCTTCCTGCCTATGTCCAAAACCACCTTGGGCTCCAGCATCAGATTATCTCGGATATTTCGTGCAAAAACGAGAACATTAAATTGATTTCAAACGTCAAAAGTGGCTTTTGGCGAGAGGTGGGGGGGGACGGACATATAAGCTTACAAAGCTATGGAACTGCTCCAAGGAGAAGCAGCAGGACCAGGAACCCCTCCAGCCTTTGGGGCGCCGCATTAAATGGGAAAAGCCCCCCCCTCGAGGCGGAGGGGCCCTGCAGCCCCAGGTCCCTCTTCCTGGGGACGGAGGGGCGCATTCAACGGGGTGCAGGAGGGAGAGCTGGGGGGGTGCAAGGGGCGCAACCTCCCGAGGGGCCACAGAGGGAAAGGTTCGTCTTCCTGGAGGTCAACAGAGGCCGAGGAATATTAAAGGGGAGGGGGGTACTGGGGGGGAAGAAGCCGGAAAGGGGGGCGAGGGAGCTGGATTGGGGGGGGTCCCCCTCGCTGCCTGGAGGCCACGGAGGAGCCTGGCCGGAGCCCCCCAGGAGGAAGCGGAGCCCTTTCAGCTTCACCTGCCTGGATGCCCCCCATCGCCCCACCGCCTTGCATACGGAGAGACCCCGGTTGGGGGCAAGGGGAGGGAGGGGGAAAGCCGCAGCGCCAGAAGGGCCCCTCGACGTCCGCCAGACTGGATGCGGGGGGGGGCGAAGGGGGAGGAAAACACCGGACCCCAAAGATCAAAGACAGCCCCCCCCCGCCTCACCTTCACGTGTAAACATAGCAAGAATCGGCATCGCGCAGGCGCTCTCTGGCCCATTGAAGGGAGGAGGACGCCGATTGGTCGCTCTGGGGACGGCGGCGATTGGCAGGAGGACCCTTTCAGGCGGTTCCACCAGAGGAACAGGCGGCGCTTCGGCAGAAAAGCGCGTGAAGCCTCCACTTCCGGAAACTAAACGGGCAATAAGGGAGCTAGCTGACTGAATCGGCGACCTAGGAGCCGGGATTATGCAGGTTTGGCGCAGAGGATGCTGGGAGTCGCAGGGGCCTGGGAGCCAGAGGCCTAGTAGAGGGACGGGGTCGGGAGAGACGGGACGCTGGGAGGGCGGTCGTGTTCGTCTCCAACATGCCCGGAAGGCCCATGAAAGGCGGAGGCTTCGGCCTGGGCCTCGGGGAGTGGGACGCAGCCGTGACCCGCCTCTCTTTCTCCCCTGCAGGAGGACGGAGGAGCCCGGCGGAGGAAGGAAGAAGGCGCCACCCGAGAGGAGGAGCAGGCCAGCGGGCCAGGCGGAACAGCCCTGCCCGGGCCCGGCGCGGCTTCCCCGGGAGACGGAGGGAAAAGGCCGGGAGGCCCCGCGACTGCAGGAGGGATGAGCCCAGGGGGACCCCAGGAAAGTGGACTGCCCGGAGGGCGGTGCGGGGAGGAGGAAACGGGCGGGCACCCCGAGACGGGCCTGGAGGGCGGAGGGTCCCTCGGAAGACCCGGGAATCCCCAGAAGATCCAGGAGGGAGATAACAAGTATCAGTGCCCGGAATGCGACAAATCCTTCAAAAATAATGGCTGTCTTCAGAGCCATCAAAGGATCCACTCAGGAGAGAAAACTTATAAATGCCTCCAGTGTGGGAAGAGCTTCAGTTATTTCGGAAGCCTTTGTAGACATCAAGAGAAACCAAATTGCCTGGAGGGTGGAGGGTCCCTTGGAAGAGCCCGGACACCCCGAAGGACCCAGGAGGGAGGAAAGGAATATCAGTGCTCAGAATGCGACAAATCCTTCAAAAATAATGGCTGTCTTCAAAAGCACCTAAGAATCCACTCATTAGAGAAAACTTATAAATGCATGGAGTGTGGAAGGAGCTTCAGTTACTTGGCAAACCTTTGTAGGCATCAGAAGGGTCCATTTGATAGCGGAACCGAATAAATGCCTGGAGGGTGGAGAGTCCTTTGGAAAACCTGAGAATTCCCAAAGGATCCAGGAGGTAGAAAGGAAATATCAATGCCCAGAATGCAAAAAATCCTTCAGAAGAAAAGACCATCTTGAAAGCCATCTATGGATCCACTTAGGAGACCCACCATTTAAATGCCTGGAGTGTGGAAAGAACTTTGATCATAGGAGCAACTTTGATAGACATCAAAGAATCCACTCAGGAGAAAAACCTTATAAATGCCTGGAGTGTGGAAAGACCTTCAGTCAGAGGAGCGGCCATGATAGCCATCTAAGAACCCACACAGGAGAAAAACCAAATAAATGCCTGGATTGTGGAAAGAGCTTCAGTGATAGAAGCAACCTTTATAGACATCAAAGGATCCATTTGATAGAGAAACCGAATCAATGCCTGGAGGACGGAGAGCACTTCGGAAGACTCAGGAATCCCCAAAGGATCCAGGAGGGAGGAGAGAAATATCAGTGCCTGCAATGTGAAAAATCCTTCAAAAAAAATATTGATCTTGAAAATCATCTAAGAATCCACACAAGAGAAAAACTTTATAAATGCTTTGAGTGTGGAAAGAGTTTCAGTCATATTAGCAGCTTATATAAACATCACAGAATCCATTTACAAAAACTGTATGAATGCTGGGAATGTGAAAAACCCTTCAAACAATTCAAATCCTTGAAAAACATGAAGGGATTCACTCCAGAAAAAAACCAAATAAATGCCTAGAGGGTGGAGGGTCTTTTGGAAAACCCAAGAATCCCCAAAGGATCCACGAGAGAGAAAAGAAATATCACCCGGAATGTGAAAAATCCTTCAAAAAAAATAACTATCATGAAAACCATCAAAGAATCCACACAGGAGAAAAACTTTATAAAGACCTCAAATGTGGAAAGAGCTTCAGTCAGACAAGCAGCCTTTATGTACATCAAAGGATTCACTCAGGAGAGAAACCGTATCAATGCCTGAACTCTGGAAAGAGATTTATTGATAGTGGAACTTTCTGTAAACATCAAAGGATTCACACAGGAGAAAAACCATATAAATGCTTGGATTGTGGAAAGAGCTTCAATTGGAGAGGACACCTTATTGTACATCAAAGAGTCCACTTAGGATTGAAAAAGCAAAAACGCCAGGGGTGTAGAAAGAGCTTCAGTGAGAGAGAACAGATGGAAGACTCAGGAATCTTCAAAGAATCCATGAGGGAGAAAAGAAATATCAATGCACAGAATGTAAAAAATCTTTCGAAACAAATAGAGGTCTTGAAAACCATCTAATAATTCATGCAGGAGAGAAACCATTTCAATGTCTGGAGTGTGGAAAGTGCTTCACTCGGAAGAGCAACCTTAATAGACATGAAATGATTCACACTGAGAAAAACCACATAAATGTCTGGAGTGTGGAAAAAGCTTCGATCGGAGAGGAAGTCTTTATAGGCATCAAAGAACCCATATAGGAGAAAAATCATATAACGTGTTTTCCCAACAATAAGCCCTGGCCTGATTTTTAAGCGTGCGGCTAATATCCATACCCAAAAAATGAACCCTAGTGAAGAGGTGGGCATGGCCAACACAGGAGGCAGCAAGCCCATGCGAGCTGACTGTCTGGCAGCACCACAGCCCACACAGCACAGATGGGTTGATTACCTGTGCAGGCAGCAGGTGAAAGCAGAGGCGAAGGGGGAGACAGCTGAGAGTCAGGCCAGAGCAGTGGCTGGCCATGAGAGGCTCATCTTCACATGGTGATATTGGGAGAAGATGGAGGCAGAGGCACAGGAGGGGAGGCAGGCAATCCAGATGGACTGCCCGGATCATGAGAAAGCCATTAGTTGGGCCACAGTCGGCAGCCAGCCATGAGAGGCTCATCTTCGCATCTCAGCTTGCCTGCAGCCCATGCAACTCATTGGTATCATCTTCTAGTACTTATTTTGGTGTCCAAAAGAAAATAAGACTGGGTCTTTTTTTCAGGGAAACATGGTAAAATACCTTGAGCTTACTAAGGATCCAAATCTCTGTCAACATCAAAGAGTCCACATGGAGAGACCCCCTATAAATGCTGGAATGTGGAATGCATTTCAATGTGAGAGGAACTCTGTATAGACATCAAATGATTGACACAGGAGAAAAACCATGCCTGGACTGAGGGGAAAGTTTCAGTTAAAACCAGCAGCTTTGTTCACATCAAGGAATCTATCTGAGGAAAAACACCTACTGTTGTGGCCCTGCCTCGTGAGCCTGTGCTGACAGAGGAAGAGGACCTGGATGATGAAGAAGAAGAGGAGGAACGGGCAATGCCTTCCTCACCAGGGCCTTCCTCCCCAGGATCTTCCTCCCTGGCAAGGTCTCCCTCCCCAGGACCTTCCTCCCTGGCAAGGCCCCCCAACCCAGGACCTTCCTCCCTGGCAAGGCCTCCCTCCCCAGGACCTTCTTCCCTGGCAATGCCTCAGGTTTCCTCGGAAAGCCAAGAGGAACTGCCTGAGAGACATGTATCAGTACGGCCACGGCGAGAGAGGGAGGAGGAGGGTTCCTGGCTTGATCCCAGGCAACGTCGGAGGGAGAAACGTCAGCAGCAACGTAGGGGGCGTGGGAGGGCCAGAGATTGAGCTGGACCACACCCCACCAGGTATAAAAGTGGGTGTGCCTACGCTGCAAACTCTGTATGTGACAAAGTGTAACATGAAGCCGAGGATTCCGTCTGTGTGCTTGATTTAGTTTTTGGACTCTGAACATAAATCAGCCTTCTGTGAGTACTGCATTCCTTGTTGGCTTTGAATTTGGCAGTGAGAGCCTGGGTGACTGCCAACACTCTTGTCGGGAGAGATAACTGGGATTTTGGAGACAGGCCAGCGTGACTCTCTGTGTTAGCGTTCCTTACCTTCTGGGGAAGGGAAGGTGAGACAGAACACCTACATCCCTTGAGTGTGAAAAGAACTTTACTGAGTAGATGCCTTCATCGACATCAAAGGGGTTCCCATGGGGGGAAATGCTAAATATGCCTGAGTGTGGAAAGATCTTCAGTCAGATACTTGTCTGAGTAATTGAACTGTTCATATATGGGGTCAGTTTTTCAGAGAAGCTGTTTGCTCTCTGTTGTGTTTAATTGTCTTCTTGTTTCGGTTGGGATTTCTCGCTTTGTTCATCAAGTTTCAAAATAAGAGCTGCTTCTAGACCCTTTTCTTCTAGTACTTTATAGGATTTACATTTAATACATATGTAGTTTGTTCTGTGGGCATAAGTTCAAACATATTACATGTTTTGCAAGTCACTATGATGTCAGTCTCTTATGTCCATGACTTTTTTGTTAAATAATAAAAATGTCTAAAACTTCCCTGTTGCAAAGTGTCAGTTTGAAATAGTTTACAAAAGTTCTTGACCCTGACATCATTCAGCCCACCTTGGAAGCAGCCAACCAGGATGTCTTGTGGCCAGTCAGTGAACCTGCAAGCCAAGATATGAACCTCCTGGATGTACTCGGCCACTCCTCTTCATCCCTGGCTTGATGCCATCTCTAGCTTTATGGGAGTCCTTGAACCTCTCACAGAGCACACTATGAAGTGGTTGAAGTTTCTCAGCTCCAGGATATCATCATTGTGGGGAGTGACTCTCCACTGTGAAGTAGCCCCTTTTAGGGCTACGGTGACACATCTCACTTTGGCACCTTCCAAGATTCTACTACATGTAGCTGCAAACCTGGGCCAAGAAGAACTCCAGTTACTGTGGGGTCCCTGTTAAATTTAATGCCCACCAGTGGTGTCTTATGAGCCCTCCTCACAGGTGCTTTCCTGCTGGTACTGGGGCTACGGAGGTTGCTGCTGCTGTGGGGCTGGCCATGGTCCTGTGCTCATGGCAGATGTGGCTGCCCAATCAGCCACTGTGGCCAGAGGCGGAATCCACTCAAGAAGACAAAGCTATTTTCTTCATTTTCCATCCCTCCATGACCAGTCCAAATCCAGCCAATGCGATGCTGAGATGTTTTGAGGTGTTTGGGCTGGTAAATTTCCATACTCAGAATAAAGGGCCTTGAAGATGCCTGGCACAAACTGATTCCATGCTGATCTGCTCTTCCTCAGCTGTCATTTCTCCCTAATTCCCACAATAGGTTTATTGCCCATTTGTCCCCCTGCCCCCTAGTCCTTTGATGGCAGGACACTAGCGAGGCGCCAAGCCAAAGATGATGGAGCCTTGGAAAAGGAGGAGAGGCAAGAAAGGAGAAATGGGTTTGGGGAGTGTGATGGAACAGCTGGGAGGAGGCAGCTGACCCAACCCTGCTTGCTACTGCAATATAGTTTGCAGTTATCCTTCATGACAGTTATATACTGCCCTAAAACCCTACCACCTTAAAAGTAGGCCAAAACAGTCCTTCCCCCCAAATGTACCCCCTAAGGCCCAAACTTTCCTGAAAGAAACCTCCAAAACTAATCCAGTCAGACAGAAAAACAGCCCAGCTGCCAACAGTTCCTAGCCAGCATTGCAACTCAAATCTCGCAAACTGCTGTTCTAGACACGGCAATTTAAACTCGGCCTATTTAAACTGTTGCAAATCCTGGAGATAGAATGTGGAGATTCTTGGATTCAAGAATGGAATAGGTACATTTATCCACAGAGATAGTGCACATCACCTGGATAAGATGGCTAGGATTTTGAAGGAGCTGGCAGATACAGCTTTGGAACCACTGAATGTAATCTATGAATGGTAGTTCTTTTCAGACATTAGTATCATTTCAGACAGGTGGCTGTCATTTCTTTTAAAAACCTCCAGTGATAAAGCACCCACAACTTCTGGAGGCAAGCAGTTCCACTGGTTAATTCTTCTCAGTATTAGGAAGTTTCTCCTCAATTCCAGGTTGCTTCTTTCCTTGATTAGTTGCCATCCATTAGTTGCTTCTTGTCTTGCCTTCTGGTGCTTTGAAAGTAAATTGACCCTCTCCTCTTTGAGGCAGCCCCTCAAATACTGGAACAATGTTATGCTGTCACCTTACGTACCTCGTAGTGCTTCTTTTCTTTTTGAGAGACCTTTGGTTGAGGTGTCACAACCACGGACAGAAAGCCTCCTGTTCCACTCTTGGTCCCATCGCTTGCTCTGTGAGAGATGCTCTTGAGGATTTATGAGTTTAAGAAGCAGCCCTGGGTTCTGTTCACACGTTTCTAAGTCACCCATTATGACTCAGGGTGGTGAATTCAGAAGCCCTGGATGGCCCTTACATTGTGACATCATCTTGTGAATGAGGCAGCTAAAATGCATAATCCCAATAAAATAATTTCTGTAGCTCTCAGTCTTGGTGCTCTCTCAGGTTGGCTGTTTGCTTGCAGATGTTTCATGACCAAACTAGGTACCATCATCAGTGCTAGTGAGTGAGCGGCTTGCTCCCCGTTTATAGATAGTAACTTGCCCTGCCATTGTTTCGTGATTGCAGTCCTCTCCTTGATATTTGCTTGATTAAGGTATTGTTTTCTGCTGTATTTTTTGGTCTGGTTGTATTCCTTATCTAGGTGTTGACTGTTGGAAAGGAGGTATTCTGGACTTTTTGTTTGTTAGCTTTTTATTACCTTTTAATGGTGTGCATTTGTGGGTTATCTCTGTGTAACTGTTGATGGCTGAATTGTATAATTTGTGTCACTGCAACAACGGCATTCTTTGTGATGTGGCGATGTGTGTGCAATGACATTCACACAATGACATTGTTTAAGGGGTGGGGTTCTGCACGGGATGGCCCCTTGTTGCCCCTTCTCCTATAGGGGTGCCGAAAGAGAGCCCCAAAGCTTCTGAAACTTCTCCAAACTATCTTCAATGGTAGCTTCCCATTTCTGAATGCAACAATTCAACTGGGCCCCTTTGCTACCTTCAAGCTTTCTCCTCTCAAACTGCACTTAAAGCCTTTCCTCACCTCTAGGACTAGGAACTGAATCACAAGAGGTGGGAATGACAGCCCAGCGGGTCAGCTTCTGGATTTCAACATTTTATGGACATTTCCAATATTTTTTTTTTGAAGAAAAATGTTTTCTTAAAATGTTCTTATGGCTCAAAACCGATTCTAAACCTTTCTGGAAAGGAAAGGCTTAGAATATCATTCTGAAGAATAATTGAGAAATAGGCCTAGAAGGCCATGTGCTTTCTGTTTACAGAAGGACCATCAAACGCTCAGAAGGCTGGAGTGTGAAGGAATATAGCAATAGCACTTAGACTTAGATACCGCTTTATAGTGCTTTATTGCCCTCTCTGAGCAGTTTACAGAGTCAGCCTCTTGCCTCCCAACAGTTTGCGTCCTCATTTTACCCACCTTGGATGGATGGAAGGCTGAATCAACCTTGAGCTTGGTGGGATTTGAACTGCCAACTTGTAGGCTGCTGGCTGCAGAAGTAGCTTGCAATACTGCACTCTAACCCCTGTGCCACAGAGGCTCCTAATATGTTAGGGTTTTGGGTGCAGCTCAGAATTTGATAAATCCAATGAAACTGAACAAGAGGCAGCTGATAAATCAGTCTTTAATTTGATCAAAGCAAGGTTGGGCAACCATAATCTTCCCCCCACTCTCACCCCCACCCCTTGAACAAGGAGCAAGGAGAGAAAAACGGGTGCGCACGAAACTTTTTCTTCATATAGTTTTACACGCTGCTTGCATAAATCATCATAGCTATAGAAACATAAGTTCATATGCGTGGTTCATGTAAACCTCGTGATTTTCTCAGCGCTCCGAAAAGAATAGACCTCTCGTGGGAAAAGAAGAATACATTTTCTGGCATATAGCCCAGAGCTTTGTTAGGGGGTGCTACCGTGTTTCCCCGAAAATAAGACACTGTCTTATATTTTTTTTGGCTCCCAAAAACACACTAGGTCTTATTTTCGGGGTAGGTCTTATATATTTATGGTGCCAAATAGTGGGTGTGGGGGGGTTTTATGGGCACGGTTGCTCCCTGAAAAGTCTTCCTGAACTGGAGATTTACACTAGGTCTTATTTTCGGGTAGGTCTTATATTAGGCAGGTCTTACTTGGGTTCTTATTTTCGGGGAAACACGGTATCTCACATTACAGCAAATGGGCAGAATTCACATTTTGCATTTCACAAGAAGTTACTTTAGCCAGGCTTACTTGGTGGTTAGCCTGGAGGCCTTTATCAAATAGAGCATCAGGTTACAACGGAGCTCAGCAGCAAGGAATATCAAAAGTTAAGTTAGGTACACTGTATATGCTGTAATCCTTCATACCAGGATATATTTAAGGCAGGGGGGGGGGCAGAGGGAAAAGGCTAGACTGAGCTGAAGGAACAGGATTGATGCATTATTAAACTAAACGGAGGGGAGATGGAGAGTCAGCCACTCGGAACACAAGAATTCAAAAGGTGATTTAAGGAAGGGGAACCACAGAAAGATACAGGACAGGGAAGAGGTGTATTGCCAGGTGATCCATTAACACAGCATGCTCGCTTCTAGCGTGGATGGAATTCAAAAGTCAGAACAATTTATAATAAATGTTTTAAATCACTTGTAAAATGCCCAGTCACTGGGAATCGGGTGGCATTGTAAATTAAAGTACTATTTCTTATAATACATAGAAAGATTCATATAATGAAGGGATCTTTGATGCTGGCAGTAATGATAACCTTGCCTGCCTTTCCTTCTGTTAGGGAGAGAACCAGATCTTGAAGGCTCCGGGGGGAGCCAGATGGCCAGGGGCATCTGGACTGGAGCTGCTTGTAGGGGAGGCCATTCCCAAGGGAGACCCAGCAGTAAAGAAAGCCCAGCTGCAAGCCATCACCCCCACTCCAGGAGAACAGAAGGGGGCCACCCAGAGATGCCCGTGTGGCTGCACTCCCAGCTCAGGGCAGACCCAGACCCAAAGGGGCTTCATGGGAGCAGCTCCGGGGAGAGAAGAGGCAGCCGAGGCAGAAAGTTCCAGCACTCGAAAGCAGAAGCCGGCCATTGAAAGGTCCATTTATTCCCACCTGTTGCATTCATCCCCATCTATTGCAGCCCCTTTGTGGACTTCCAATTTCCCCACCGCACAGCCCTGCGAAGCGAGCCGGGTTGGCAGCGAGGGAGGGAGGCAGGCAGCGGAGGTGCGGGCGATTCAGGAACACGAACCAGAAGCCAGAAATACCCATTTATCCCCATCTATTGCAGCCCTTTTGAACAGCCGATTCTCCAGGGGGAGCTTCTGCCAAAGAGGCTCCCACCCTGCAAACCTCCCCCTTTTTCTGTTGTCTCCCAGAGGAGATGGTGGGCTTCACCCAGCCAGTGCAAAGGCAGAGTGGGGGGGAGGGGAGCCAGATGAGAGGCAGGGGATGGGGGGGACCAGAGGAAGGGCAAGTAATGAGGTGGCAGAACTGGGGGCGGGGGCAGAGGAGGAGCAGGGAGGAAACCAGAGGAGGGGCGGGGAACCACCTCATTGATCCCCATTGAGGGAAAAAAGTTTGAGGCTGGATGCTGAGACTGCAGGCCTCTCCCTCAGAAGGGAACTCAGGATTAGTGGGGAAAGGGGCAGGATAGAGCAGGGAGCTGGAGGAATGGACTGGTGGGTGGGGGGCACTGGGCCGTCTCTTGACCCTCTATCCACATCAAAGAATTCACACAGATCCCTGAAAGGGGCTGTGAGAGGCGGAGGAGGCTTCGGCCTTCCTCCTCAGGAAGGCGGGCTTGGGACTCCCCTCAGGGGAAGGGGATGAACCCTTGACTACCCCTCCTTCCCCTTGCTCCCTTCAGGAGGACAGACATGTCAGGAGGAAGGAATGAAGTGCTGCCTGAGACAGGGAAATCGCATAAATGTCCGGAGTGTGGAAAGCGTTTCAGTCTTTCAGTCCTTTGGGAAACTTTTATAGGCCTTTCATAATTCACACAGGAGAAAAACCATATGAATGTCCGGAGTGTGGAAAGAGCTTTACTGAGGGTGCAAACCTCCGTGAACCTCAAAGAATTCACACACAAAAATGCCTTGAGTGTGGAAAGAACTTTATTGAGGGTGCAAACCGCTGTGAACAGCAAATCCACACAGGAGAAAACCCGCATAAATGCCTGGAATGTGGAAAGAGCTTCAGTCTGAGGGGAAACCTTCACAGACATCAAAGACTCCATTTACAAAAACCGTACCAATGCAGGGAATGTGAAGAATCCTTCAAAACAATTCAAATCCTTGAAAAACATCTAAGAATCCACAAGCCATGTATATGCCTGGAGTGTGGAAAGAGCTTCAGTCAAAGGAGAAAACTTGATAATCATCTAAGGATCCACACAGGAGAAAAACCCTACAAATGCCTTGAGTGTGGAAAGAGCTTTACTGAGAGTGCAGACCTCCATGAACATGATTCACACAGGAGAAAAACCACATGAATGTCTGCAGTGTGGAAAAAGCTTCAGTTGGAGAGGGCACCTTGACAGACATCAAAGAATCCACTCAGGAGAAAAACCACATAAATGCCTGGAATGTGGAAAGAGCTTCCGTCTGAGGGGAAACTTTCATAGACATCCAAGAATCCACACGTGTTTAAAACCCTATGAATGCCTGGAATGTGGAAGAGCTTTACTGTGGGTGGACAACTCCGTCAACATCAAATTAATTAATTAATTTATTTATTTATTTATTTATTTATTCATATTTATATCCCACCCTTCTCCGGAGACTCAGGGCGGCTTACAATTTTTGGGATGCAACCCAGTGTGCTCAGCAATAGCCTTCATTCCATTGTATATGCCTGCTTATTACTAAGCGGCATTTTTACAAAGTCAGCTTATTGCCCCCAACAATCTTGGGTCCTCAGTTTACCTACCCTGAGAGAATGGAAGGCTGAGTCAACCTTGAGCCTGGTGGGATTCGAGCCTGCAATAATTACAGGCAGCTGGAACTAAGTGCTAGGCTATTAACAGCCTGCACCACCAAGGCCCTTCATTCAGGAGTAAAATTGTAAACATTCCTGGAGTGTAGAAACAGCTTCAGTCACAATGTAATCTCAGTAAATATTATAGTCTTCACACAGAGAAGAAAGTTTATAGATGTATTAAAAAATCCTTCAAAACAAATGGAAGTCTCCAAAACCACCCAAGAATCCACACATAACTACAGATGTTGAGTATGTGTGCCTAAGATGCTTCAGTAACCAGTAAAGCCAATGCAACCCTGGATGAAATTTATAAAGGTTTCCCAAGGCTTAAGAAACTCACTTGTCTATACATAGACACAGATTACCATCCAATAAGCCACAGATGTGGCTAGTTACCCTTCTCAACAAGTATGTATCAACTTGAATGTATAATGTACCATTTCATCAGCTCAAACATTCACGTTCAGTGGCTCGACTTCATCCTGTGCAGCTGGAAAAAAACGTTTCCCAAGAAACAACAATCCTGCAATCCACAAGATTGGAAAAAACTCAACCGAAGGAACACTACAAAGTGTTACTTCAAATAAAGGTCTAGCTTAGGGTTTTTTTTTTCCCCTGGGTTGATTGAAGATGTCTGTTCTGATCACTCTGGATCTTTCTCTCCTTCTCCTTTGCTCAGGAGTTCCAGCAATTTGGGGTCTTCAACTAAGAGTTCAAGAGCGTCTTCACCTGCCACTCGCCTCACTTTCTCTCCTTTGGCTGCGAGGATTTCCTCAATGTTCCTAATTCAGAAAGAGAATTGTGTTACGAAAAAGGCAGGAAGCATCAGCTGTGACTGAAGGAAAAGCCTTGCCTTGTGCACATTATAACTGCCTGTAATGCGAAATTGTAAGCAAGAAAACACCCCAGATAACAATAATTGCACAGGCCCTCTTTCCCATAGAAAAAAACAAGTAGAAACCATCTTTCCACCTTTGTCTTACTTTAAATACATGAAGGCTATCAATCAAATGGATATCATGTTTTATTCATGTATTTTGTCATGCTTTCAGCCTCCATTTGTTGAAATAGACTAGTAACAGCCAACAATAATGGAGTAAAACGGTTTCTGTGGGATTTTGCTAACAGAAGGAATTCTGCCTGGTGCTGTGATGTCTCCCTTGGTTAACCCTCTGACTCTTCCTCAGAGGCTGGCTCGAGGGGGAATGAGCTCATTCCTGGCACATCAGGAACTGGGTTAATTAGTAACTCTGAATTGCTGTCCGAAAGAGATTTACAGGCGCTTTGGCTGGGGACAGTTTGCAGGTCAGTGAAGATGACGAGGAGGTGCTTTCCGTGTTCGATCCAAGAGCACGCAGGACAGAGAAAAGACAAGAGCAAAGGAGATGTGCCAGATTACTTGGGAGAAGGCCCCACCAATATTGATGGGCTGTACTGGAAAGCTATTTATCATGGCAGGCAGAGGGAGGTGTTGTGGACAACAACGTGTTTGGATTATAGCTCTGTGTTTGTGCTTCCTGCTTGACTTTATGCCTTGGAGACTCTGAACTTCTCTTGCCAAGCGAGCTCCTGTGGATGTACTTTCAGTTTTGCCTGGCGGGTCTGTTTGGTGGACTTACTTGTTGGAACAACTTTCTATTGTTTTAGGGATTATTGACCCTCGTGGACTAATCTTGGCCTACTTGTGGCTGGATTTATTTGGGACAGTTCTGAGGCTGGGTGAAGGGAACTCCTGGGGAACATTAATGAACTCTCTAAAACACACGTGTGTGTGTGTGAGTGGGGTGGCACAGGTACTCATTTTGCAAGCCAAAATTTGTGGATTATGAATTCTGGTGTGTCCATCATGTTAGTTCTGAACTGTTCCCAGGAACTAATTCCAGCTTCAGCAGCTGTAGCATCAAACCTTGAAGAACAGAAAAGGGGAGGGGGAGACAGAGGATTGCGTGCTCACCTCTTCCCCTCCAAGTCGGAGAACCAGCCCAAGTTATCAGCAATCACATGATGGTTGTTGCACCCCGAGCATTTCACTATCACGACTCCATGATGATAAGCCACCTTGGAAATAGTTTTCGCAGATCGTGTCTTGCATACCTGAAAAGAGAAGCCAGGATCCTCTCAGGGATGTTTCAAAGTGGTTCTCTGGGATATCCAAGGGCAGGGAATTTGGGGGACGTATCCATTTATTTAGATATGACTTTTATTACATTTGGAGAGCAGCTCAACTCCCAATGACTCTGGGTGGCTTACAAAAGAGAAAAATAAAACAGGAAGTAATGTGTACACCTGGGCAAAACACTTATTGTATTAAAAATGAAAACCCCTTGTGGCACAACCAACAATAAGCCAAACCTGGAGCAAAGCCTCTTCTTCAAAGACTTGTGCACATTTGTTGTGTGAGCCACGCAAATCTTGGGGCGATGCCGTTTGAGGGGAGATGCTTGAAGCTCTCTGGGAGCAACACCTAAGCAATCAGCCATCGCTGCTTTTCCAAATTGCCTTTCCAATTCCAGTCCCTGCCAGGCTCCTGGTGCTAAACAGGCCAGATCTCAACTAACCTTTTCCCAGATCAGATGTTAGTCAGCTGAGCAAACAAACCATCTTCAGGTCAAACCCATCACATTCCGTATCTTCACAAGCAACTAAAGCATTTTCTGAACACAGTCTGAGCTGGTTCTTTTTTTTTTTAACTGTCCAGTGCTAGACAGCAGCTCTTGCATTTCCCATCCAAGTCCCAATTAAGCCTGTTTGGGTTCCCAGATGGCAAGGTTGTCGGGCTGAGAGTCATCCGGCTGGAGAAGGTGGCCGATTTTCGGGTGAGTTCATGCAATAAGCATCACGGGCAAGGGAAGCCCTCACATTTGCATGGGCTGCTCGATTTGGCTAGTCTTATGCTAGGTTAAGTTGGCTTGCACTGGGGTCTGGATATGTAAACCCAGGAGTGGAGAAACACGTTGTGTGAACAGGGCTCGGGTCTCGCTGATTCCTCGTTCAGGTCGTTCTAGGCGACCTCCCAGTTCATCCCTTTCCTTTCCCAGCTGGTGGCACAGGGCACAAATTACACCCGCAGTCTCGCTGCTCCGCCAGCTGCCAGGATGGCGCCGGCGGCCTCCCTCTCCGCCCCGCCAGCTTCAAAGATGGCGCCCGCCAGCTTCAAAGATGGCGCCCGCAGCTTCCCTCTCTTCGTTCCACCCGCTACAAAGATGACGTCCTCGCTTCGCTGCTCTCAATCGCTCCCACCCCTTCAGAATGGGTAACGCATCCCGTACGAACAACCCACCTTACACGTGAACAGCAGCCGGTAGTGCGTCGCCGGCTCCGCCTTTGCGAGCCGGCCCTCCTGTGGCTGCCGCTCCCCAGGTCCCACCGACAAGGCTTGTCGCCGCGAAGCCGCTGCCGGGCATGGTGAAGCCGTTGCCCCCCGAACCGGCCACCTGCCCAGGTCCCGCACCCCGACTCCCACGACCCCCGGAGACTTGCACCTGCCGAGGAAGCGCCAGCGGGGAGGCCGGAGCAGCACTTGGAAGGCCGCGGCCGCCATCTTTACTGTGGGAGGCGACGACGACGCCTTTCCCGGCCTTGAAGTAGAATAGAGCAGCAACTCCGCTACCGGTCATCAGGGGGCAGCAAAGGACTGGTCTTTGTGCCATCTGTCCGCCCTCGGGAGTACTGCAGCCCAGAGATGTTCAGTTTTCTTTGGAGGGCAGCTGCCTTCCTGCCAAGCAGGTAGGGCACTGGATCTCCCCAGATTAGAGCCTCACAACAACCTGTCCAGGTAGGCTGGGCAAGACGTTCTAGAGGTCAGCCTGGGGAATGGCAAGAATACTGGGAGTTATATGTCTATGGAGATTCTCAGTCATCATGGTCATGGTTGTCCCAAATATGTTTTTTTTCAAGAGGCAACTAGACTTTCTGGTTTTTCTTTTCAGAGCTGAAGAAGGTTCTTGGATGAGAAGCGAATGTCTTCAAAGGAAAACCAGAAAGTCCAGTTGCTTCTTGAAACAACACTTTTGGGCTGGGTGTTCTAGTTCAGCAACATCTTGCTTCCGTTTTACACCACACAACTCCCCCCACTGAGCACCTGACACCCACATTCACAAGTACCAAAGCGTGCCAATGTTAAGAAGGGCTGGATTTCTAGGCCGTTGCCAGTTGTCCAAGTCCAGCCTTCCTTAGTTCCTGATTGAATTCAGATGGCCTGTCCCCTGGTTTTCCCCTCTCTGGGCAATCCTGGCTCCAGCATCCTTTCCTTCTATTCCTGAAGGAGAGATAAGGAGCTAGAAAATTCCCTGTCATAAAAATGCAGGTCGCAGCCATAACAAACCAAGAATTGTTCTGCCTAGTTCTGCCCTGGTCCACCTGCACCTCAAATTCCAGATTCAGAGAAGGACAAGTCGAACGATAAAGTCATCCTATTGCAGCCAAAAGTAGAGGTACCTCTCTTTTCCCCAAATAATCTCAATTTGCTGTGAAATTGGATGTAACTGATGCAAATAATTGGCCCTCACCATTAGCTGTAGCATAATCCATTGGGCAGACACTTCGCTTTTGAAGTACAGTTATTCTATTCTGTTCTATTCTTATTCTATTCTCACTTCAATCCTTCCTCATGTTAACTTAAAAGATCCTCCTTTGGTCTTTAAAGCTGCCAGAAAAAGGAAGTGGGGGAAAACAAGGCATTCTTGAAATGCCTAGATAATCGGTTTTTGATGTTCTCCCAAGTTGCTTTCAGCATTGACATCCAATTGGTCAGGCTGCACTAGGTGCCTGATCAACCCAACCACGGTCCTGAAACTGGAGATCAGAGTGAAAAAGCTGACCGACCCGATCCGGTTTGAACAAGTAGATGGCTCCCTGTTGGGAGAAGCCTATGCCACTCACTTAACTGAACCAGTGAGACTAGAGCTAGCGGGTCACTGGGAAACCATTCGATTTGTAGTGGCTCCCAAAATGACAGGTGCAGTCATAATGGGGCTTTCCTGGCTAGACAAGTGGGGCCCATTATTTTGAACCACTGACATCTATGCGCCCTGTGCGAGCACATAGGCAAGGACTCCTTGGGGTCCCGTCGGCTGGCCAGTGCCGGCTGGCGGTCCCCCGACGACGAGCGTATTCTATCGCAGCCCCGGACCTCTGGAACCAACTTCCCCTGGAGCTCCGTCTGGCCCCTGACCTCCGCACCTTCCGCCATGATCTGAAGACTTGGTTGTTTAACCAATCCGGGTTGTGATTTTTGGGGTGGGATGGTTTTATTTGTTGTATTTTGTAACTGTATTGGGGCTTATCTAGTTTAATCTGTTTTTAATTATTTATTGTTGTTGTTTTTATTTGTGAGCCACCCCGAGTCTTCGGAGATGGGGCGGCATAGAAGTCCCATTAATAAATAATTAATAAATAATAAATAATCTATGGTACAGAAGATGCTGTGAATCCTAAAATAACACTCTGGATTTAAAGATTAGTTTAAGCTAAATAAAGAGCTTACTGAGGACCTCTGCAGTTGGTGGCTTTCTAGGAAATCAAGGAGGACACAATCACAAGTCCAACTCAAAGAGATTCCAAAATACCAAGGAGATTTTTCTGCGACCTCAAATGGGGCTTATGATCCAAACCACCCAAGCGTCCTGGATCGGCTGGCTCTTGCCTTTTTGGACCCTGAAAAACACCCAAGGCTATTGGCAACAGCGTCCTCTGGAACCCTTTGCTCAGCCCTCCAATTACTGCTGCTCCTTCTCCTTTTTCCTTTCCGTTGCATTTTCCCAGAGAGAACATATGGCAGATTTCAGGGCCCCTGTCGATGGCTGGCAGTTAAAAAGCTTCTGTTGAATGTTTTCACTCCCAGCAGCTGTGTGTACAAAACACAAGCCTGGCTTGCCAGAAAGTGGCATTTTTGATGCTTGGCAGAGAGGAGGAGGAACTTGGCAGGAACGGACAAACTGCCAAGTGGGTTGTCTCCATGCCCTCGCTACAGAGCTGGAGATGGGAAACTCATGCAGCCCAGACTTCAGTGGCTCATGGTAGCTTTAATCAGAACAGAACAGAAGGATAGGATAGGATAAACACAGAATAGACACAGAATAGAATAGAATAGAATAGAATAGAATAGAATAGAATAGAATAGACACAAAGTAGAATAGAATACGGAATAGAATAGGATTAGAATAGAATAGAAATAGAATAAAACAACAGAACAGAACAGAATAATAAGAGTTGGAAGAAACCTGGGAGGTCTTCTATTCCAACCCCCTGCTCAAACAGGGCATGCCACACCATTTCAGACAGGTGGCTGTCCATTCTTTTCTTTAAAACCTCCAGTGATAAAGCACCCACAACTTCTGAAGGGAAGCTGTTCAACTGATTATTTGTCCTCACTGTCAGGAAGTTTCTCTCTTTGCTTAGTAGCCATCCACTGCTTCTTGTCTTGCCTTCTGGTGCTTTGAAAGTAAGTTTGTCCCTCTCCTCTTTGAGGCAGCCCCTCAAATACTGGAGCACTGTTATGATGTCACCTTACGTACCTCATAGTCCTTCTTTTCTTTTTGAGAGACCTTTGGTTGAGGTGTCACAACCACGGACAGAAAGCCTCCTGTTCCACTCTTGGTCCCATCGCTTGCTCTGTGAGAGATGCTCTTGAGGACTTATGAGTTTAAGAAGCAGCCCTGGGTTCTGTTCACAGGTTTCTAAGTCCCCCATTATGACTCAGGGTGGTGAATTCAGAAGCCATGGGTGGCCCTTACATTGTGACATCATCCTGTGAATAAGGCAGCTAAAATGCATAATCCCAATAAAATAATTTCTGCAGCTCAGGGGTGAACTGTAGAGTCCTTGGTGCTCTCTCAGGCTGGCTGTTTGCTTACAGACATTTCATGACCCAACTAGGTAATATCATCAGTGCTAGAGAGTGTGGGCTTTGCTGTCTGTTTATACACAATAATTTGCCCTGCTGTTGGTTTTTTTGGGGTGTGATTTTTTTTCCTTGGTGGCTCCTTGATTACAGTATTGTTTTACACACTTTATACAATGACAACATTTACATGAAGATACTGTTTAAGAGATGAGGTTGTGTGTGGGTTGATTTTTTTTAATTACATTTATATGCCGCCTTCTCCAAGACTCAGGGCTGCTTACAATTTTGGGATACAACCCAATGCACTCAGCAATAGCCTTCATTCCATTGTATATGCCTGCTTATTACTAAGTGGCATTTTTACAAGGTCAGCTAATTGCCCCCAACAATCTTGGGTCCTCAATTTACCTACCCCGAGAGGATGGAAGGCTGAGTCAACCTTGAGCCTGGTGGGATTCGAGCCTACAGTAGTTGTAGGCAGCTGGAACTTAAGTGCAGGCATTTAACAGCCTGAGCCACCCAAGGCCCTTATTATATTATTGGGTAATGACACCCCTTGTTGCTCCTTCCCCTCTCTGGATGCCAAAAAATAGACCCAATGCTCCTGAATTTCTCCACAAATTTTTGGAAACAGTCTTTGTTGGTGACTTCCCATTTCTGAATGCAACAAATTAAACAGGCACGTGGTTGGAAACTAACCAAGGAGATAACTAAGGAAATTTTTTTTACTGACAATCAACCAGTGGAATGATTTGCCTTCAGAAGTTGTGGGTGCTCCATCACTGGAGGCTTTTAAGAAGACATTGGACAGCCATTTGTCTGGAATGGTATAGACTAGATGATATTCACAGTGACTGACATTTAAATTTATACCAGAATAAAAATAATCTTGTTTTAAACATTGAACAGTGGTAAAACCACTTGATGCCTGGCAAGCGCCATGGCTGAGAACCGTCTTGAAGTAGACCTTAATTCTTTTAACCTTTCTATTAATTTTATCTCATTCTTATTTAATCTTAATGTCTTTATATTTGTGTTTTTATTGTATTGTAAGTACCTTTATTTAGCACATTGGCCTTCCTGTATCCCTCAGCAAAGCCCATTCTCTACATATACATTTTGCCTTTTTCTTGCTCGTACCAGCTAGGGTCGGCTTCTGCCGCTCATCCCAAGCCTCCAACAGCTCTCCCAGGGGGGTTCCACTCAGGACCCTCGAACTACCGCTTCCCACGTTTCCCCTTCCGATATGGGGCTTCACACTTCGGCTTAGTCAGGTCAGTCAGTGACCAGTTTCAGACACAAGAAATTCAAGAGCAAGAAAAAAAAAGGTCTCTGAGGGAGACTTTGGTCGTTGCACCTTGTGCAACGAAATCAAACACTATCTAAAAAACACACAAAAAACCTCTCTTTTTCACAAAGTATTCCACAAAGTATTCCACAAAGTATGCGCGCTCCCCTTTTAAAAAAACCACAAGAGACTCTCTCTCTTTGCACCATGGTTTTCAGACTGGGGGTATGCTGCCTGTGCAGACTTCTTTCCTCTCCCCCCCAAAAAACAGTCCGTGAGACTCTCTGCCCCTTAGCAGATTTGGAAGAGCTCAAATCCAGGAAAACTTGTTTTTCTTCTGCAAGCAAGTACTGGTACTCCAATTTAGCATCCAAATTATACAATTACCTAAAATCCTGGGGTTTGCTTTTGGGATACACTGGACAAAAAAAAAAAAAAAATTCTTCCCTCCCTTCAGTCATAACCCACTCAACTTTTCCTCTTATATACAGAAGGTCCCACACTCTGATGACCTCCCCAACTTGCTTTTCCTGTCCTGATGGTCATGGCTCTGTAGAACTAGCAACAGACAAGACGGCAGCTAGAGGCCAAACAAAGAAATGACATCCAGCTGCTGTCCAAGGGTGAAGCCACTTAAACACACACTCTTCCTCCTTCCCTAACAAAAGGTCCTATGCTCTGGCAAAACCCTCATGCTCTCCAGACTTTTGGTCTTTCTGCGGTTAGGAAATGCACAGAGGAAGCAAGATCCAATTGTGTTTGGCAGAAGGACCCTCTCACACACATGCAAGCATACACATATTTCCCATGCTTTAAATTTAGAATTTAGAGGTACTCTCCTTCCAAGCAGCCTTTGAGCTCAACACTCAAAACCCCTTTTAAAACCTTTGTTCCAAATGGCCAAGGTCCAGGAAAACTCACCCACAGACTCAATAGGTCTCTTTGCCAGAAAGGGAATCTTACCTGGGCCTGATCCATTGATTAGGTTAGCTTGGAGTCCCATCTGGGGTGTCAATTGTTGGAAGAAATATCCTTCTGGGTTCAGTTCCAAGTGGGGAAAGACACTGGAAACATGGAGGCTGTTTGGAAGGTTTAATCGTGTACAGGACCACATGGCCTGGAGCTCCAGAGTGAAAGGGAAGGATGATCACATGCTTCAAAGTGAGAAGAGATCAAGAAAAAGGACTGAGGTGCTGAGAGTGCCTGGGTTTTATAACCTCTGTTGGGATTTGAATTGGAGCTTGTATTCTAATTGGTTGTCAGACTCCCATGAGAGGCAACTCTGTAGGCTGTCCTGAGTTCCAGGCTTGGTTGAGCCTTGCTGGATGATTTATGCCCTTAAAAGGGCTTTTGGCAATTGCTATAGCTTTACCTGGAGATCTTTCTTATGTAAAGTATTCTGGCCCAGGCCTTAATGGCCCACCCATTAACAAAGGTGGGGGTGAGATTAACAAAGGTGGGGTGAGCTTCTACTTCTGAGGTGAGTTTCTGTTTCTGAGTTTTTACTTTTTAGAGGAAATATTCTGCCTTTTAAAATTTCCTAGGCTATTTCAATTTTCTAGGAGAGGTGTGAATGCTAACTTCCTTCAGGTTAACAAAGCATCTATTTGTAAGTCATGCAGCCTCAACAATGCTGCTGGGTCTCTTGGAAAGTGAATAATTGATAGTATAACAGTAAGAGTATAACAGTGAGAAGGTCTTCCAGTCCAACTCCCTGCTCCCTACATCTTTCTTGGCAAATGGGTGTCCAACTCAATCAAGTTCAATCTTAATTGTTTAATTGAGTTTTTCCTTTCCTCTCTTTTGCCTTTTTCCTTTCCTCCTCCTCCTCCCCCTTCCATCCTTCCTTCCTTCCTTCCCTTCCCTTCTGTCAGATCCGTTATCTGCCATTCTTCAATGGAAGAAGAAGGGGGGGAGTTGGTACAAGTAATCCTTTTTGATGTAACCTGAATATTTAAATCTTATATTGATTTTGTATAACTTGCACATGATATACAACTGGAGGACTGGAGCCAGATGTCTAGAAACTTGTCACCTCTTGGAGAGATAACAAGAAGAGAAGGGACCATAAAAATTCCTGCTCCAGAAGATACTCCCTGGGAAACTCTTCTAAGATACGTTCCCAGAGAAGCGGAGGGGGGAATTAACATGTTGGTTCTTTGTTTGACTAAATCACATCTAAATAAGGGGAGGGATTCTAACTCCCTTTATCTATTACTGTATGCCTGGAAGCATCTTAGATTCTGCTTTGACTAGTACGGGATTCACTTCCTTTCAATAAAGAATTCCTTTTGAAATACCTAGCTTTCAGAAGTTCATTCTTTTCAGTTGAAGGGGAAAAGTCCATTGCTTACACCTTCCCTGTGGCAGATCCGGAATAATGTCAGGTTTCCAAATGATGAAATCCATTTAAAAAGAAAAAAGCAAAGTCCATCTTCCAAAACCATTTCTTTTATTTAGGTAAAGCATCAAATTGGCAAAGTCTGTTGTAATTCCGGATCTGACACAACCCGGAATTACAGCACATAATATTGGAAGTTAGAAACAGCCCCCAAAAGTCACATTCCCCAATAGAAGTAAATCAACGTTTGCCTGGTGTCATCAGTCTCCACCTCCAGGCCTCAGCAGGGTCAGCTTTCGTTCCCACGGGAAGGAGAACCACCTAGCCTAAACAAGTCTCTCTATCTCCACTCCTCCCACCTTACAAATGTGGCAAGCCCGAAACCCTTCCCCCCCCATAAGCAGCAAAGAGAAAGAAAGAAAAGGAATATATAATATGGCTAAATAAAATGGCTATGCATATATCAGTTTCAGGCTTGACACCCTCCTTCCTTCCAGTCCAGTTGCCTCCTGAAAAAGCATCTTTGTGACAACCATGACCGAGAATCTCCATAGACATTTTCCCATCCATTGCTTCTGTCCTGCCTTCAGGTGCTTTGGAGAATAAGTTGATCCCCTCTTCTCTGTGACAGCGATCACAGGTGCTGTCATATCAAGTCCTTCTCTTCATTAGACCAGACATAACAAGTCCCAACTACATCCATCCTCCCTGGTCACATGAGTACATTTTGGGCACTCGGCTACCCACCTGCATTCACAGCTATCTGCAGCTCCCCAGAGTCACATGAACACAATTTACAATCGGGGTGGGATTCTATCAGTTCGGACCGGTTCATGCGAACCGGATGTTAAAGTTACATTTGGTTTGCCAAACCAGTATTTCAACTGACCAACTGGCCCTGCCCACCCTGCCCCTCCCAGGAGTCTCCACGTGACGCAGGTAAGTGCAGGGTCTGCACGGAGGCTCTGGCAGGGGGAAAATGGAACTTCCAGAAGTCCAGAAACGGACCTGTTTCCAGCTTCTGGGGGGCCTCCAGAGCCTGGGGAAAGCCTCCGGCCTCTTGGGCGGGGGGAAGCGGCCTCCCCTGGGCTCTGGAGGCCCACCGGAAGCCGGAAACAGGAAGTTCTGGTAGGCCAAGCCCAGGGGTGGGATGCTACCGGTTCTGCCTGGCTCTATAGAACTGGTAGCTCTGAAGAACAGCAGACACCGAACCGGTTCTGTGTTTGCTGCTGTGTGGCCCACCTGCCTGCCCAGGCTCTTACCTGTCCTTTATGTCCTGCTTTTTCAACCTCAGCTGCTTTGCGCGGCACAGCTGAGGTTGAAAAAGCAGGAAAAAAGTGGCTTTTCAAACGCTGCGCACCTGCGTGCAGCGCTTTTCAGCTGTCCAGGTGGCACAGCTTAAGGTTTTTTTACACGCACGCGCAGCGCAAAACACAGTAATCAAACCAGTAGTAACACCAGTTGAATCACACCCCTGGCCACGCCCACCATGGCCACGCCCACCCAGCAACCAGACAGCGAACCAGTTGCTAGGATTTTTGAATCCCACCTCTGTTTGCAATTTTAATGCCAGAGAAACAGTTTCTGGCAAAAACCTGCCCCTTAGAGAACAATGGGTTTGCATTATGACAGCCACACTTGCTTAACGACCACACAAAAAGGTAATTGGACATAGTCACATTACTTGCCTTATAACCACTGCAACGTACGACCAAATTGTGGGCTCCATTACAGTTGTAGGTCGATGACTCCCTATAATTACATGATTATAGATTGATAGGGCTGGAAGGACCTTGTGAGATCTTCCAGTTCAACCCCTATATGGAATTATTCACTTCGACCTTGCAGCTCCCAATTATGCACTGGGTTTATTTCATCTCGTGGTTGTTTCTAACTAAAGAGGCCAAGATGGCTTCAAGAGGGCCTGTTTTCCCTGGGTCTTTTCAGAGGCAGGAAACCCAGGATGGTTTCCAGGTGGCACAGAATCTCTGGGGCTGGGGAGGGGAGGGGCAGCTTGAAGGAGAAGGCCTCACCCTTGACAGTGTCAAAAGAAAAAAAAATCTGCAGAATCCCCCAGTTTTGAAGTCAGTTGCATGGACCACAGGATGCTGTTTCCATGGCAGCAGACAAGGGAAAATGCAGCAGGGAACAGGATGCTCAGGTAAGAGAGAGGGAAAGTAAAAAAAAAGATGATTTCTTATGCAAAAAGGAGGAATATAATACATTTTGCTGATTTAAAGCTCCACCGTAGAATGGCAATTTCGACCTGGCACAGATTTATTTATTAAACGTTCATGCCACCCATCTTTATAAGGCAATTCTGGGTAGCTTACATATTTATTTATTTTTAAAACCCAGTTTGTTGAAAAAGCTATGACAGCCCCTTTCTCACATCTTGCCAGTTGCAAACAACCCACAAGAACCACTTCGATGGTTTAGCATGATGGGCATCCGCAATGCTGACAACAGTTCTGTGAGGTAGTCTGTAACTATCATCAGGTCAGTATAGGAGTTTGTAAAAGTTGCCAACCGCATTCAAAATGTAGTATTTTGAGTGGGAGGCTCTGAGTTCACCTGGCTGTGCTCCAAAACAGTCTTGAAAGAGTTAATTCTGCTTCATTTTAAACCAGCAGAAAATGCAGAGTGTTTGGGTGTTCGTTTTATGTATTACATTTATATGCCACCCACCTCACTATCAAGATGTATCCCTGTTCACACTAGACAGACGATAGAGCGCTGCAGAACAGAAAATGGAATAACAGAGTTGAAAGGGATCTTGAAGGTCTTCTAGTTCAATCCCTTGCTCAAGCAGAAGACCTTATACCATTTTGGACACATGGATGTCCAGTTTCTTCTTAAAAACCTTTAGTGATGGAGCACCCACAACTTCTCAAGGCACTGGTTAATTTATTTATTATTTTATTTGTTTATTGGATTTCTAAGCCGCCCCATCTCCCCAAGGACTCGGGGCGGCGTGCAATAAAACAATATAAATATACAATCAAAAGAAGATCAAATCTCATAGAAACCCCAAATATAATTAAAACATTAAAACAATTCTAAAAATTGCACATATAGTCCATCCTCAGTCCAGGTCAGTAAGTTGGAATAACCATGTTTTTAGGCCCCGGTTATTATTATTTTTAATTATTATTAATTATTGTCACTGTCAGGAAATTTCTCTTTAGTTCTAGCTTAAAGGCTTGGATCGTTCTACCTGTTACTTCTGGTCCTACTCTCAAGTGCTTAGGTTGACCCCCTCTTCTATGTGAGAGCCCCTCAAATATTGGAAGACTGCTACTCTATGTGTGGTCTTACCAGTGTACACTTGGAATATTGCATCCAGTTTCAGTTACTATGATATAAAACAGATGTTGAGACTCTAGCCACAGTTTGAACCTTTACAGGCCAGCATCGATAGTTCCAGAAGTCACACAACACACTAAACCAGGGTTAGGACATTTTAACAGAAGTTCATTATATTAAATTCAGGTTAAGTTCAAACTTCGAAACAGAGAGGGTCAATTTATACAGAAGGCTATCAAATTAAAAACACAGAGAGTGCACATAAACGATTCATGATGATAGAAGTTAATCCCGGCGATTTGTTCATCATGATTTATGGCTGGGGTCTCCAAGCTTGGCTAGTTTAAAAATTTGTGGACTTCAACTCCCAGAATTCCTCAGCCAGTTTTAGAATTCTGGGAGTTGAAGTCCACAAGTCTTAAAGTCAGCAAGTTGGAGATTCTGGTTTAGAGCTTTGCAAATCAGGTTGCAAATATACAGGCGGCCACTAGAGAGCAGCAAAGAGAAAGTTCCAATTCTTTGCTTCCTATTTTCCCCTGGCACCCCAAAAATAATGTTAGGTTCAGCACTGCATAAAAGAAACCAGGTTTGAAGCCAACCATAGCTTGTCCCAGCCTTCCCAATGGCTCAGTTTGCACTGCCCACAGTTTTAAGAGGTTTGAAAATGCAAGTGTTGGAAGTCCCCCACCCCAACCCCCCCCCCGGGGCCTTCTCAGGTTGAGGAATACTAGCCCGGTGGGGCCACGGGGCAGCCAGTGGGTCAGTTGCCACGACATGCTTTCATGGTCTCCCTGCAGACCCCTTTTTGCCCCCATTCCTGCAACACCCCGAGATTTCAAAATCGAAAAAGTTGCTTTTGGTGGTCTCGAGTCGGCAGCTAGACTACTGAGCATGTCAAGAGTGCTTTTCCTGGGAGGGGGAAAGCATCAGCAGCCCACCACCCAACAGGGCTGGGGTCCCCACGCCAGAGAGAGGGGCTTCCTCGGGGATGGCCGGGCGACAACCCTCCTGGACACTGGCTGTGCCTCCCCCACCCACCGCAGGCTCCGGAGATGACCAGGGTGGAGGGGCACCGGCGGGTCTTCGGGGAATCCAGTTAAACCAACCACAATGTAAGCCGAGTTGGCCCGGGGGAACGGATGATGCAGGTGGCTCAGAGAGAAATTGAGTGGTCAATGCCTGGAATGCACTACCTGACTCTGTTGCTACAACCTCTAACCCCCACTCCTTTAACCTCAAACTATCCACTATTGACCTCACCCTGTTCCTAAGAGGTCTGTAAGGGGCGTGCATAAGTGCACCATTGTGCTTCCCGTCCCTGTCCTATTGTCCCCATTTATTCGTACCTATGTTGAAAGAAATATCCTTCTGGGTTCAGTTCCAAGTGGGGAAAAAGACACTGGAAACATGGAGGCTGCTTGGAAAGTTTAATGGTGAACAGGACCACATGGCCTGGAGCTCCAGAGAAGGATGATCACATGCTTCAGGTTGAGAAGAGACCAAGGAAAAAGGGCCAAGGTGCTGAGAGTGCCCGGGTTTTATACCCTCTGTTGGGCCCCGCCTTAGTGTTTCCTGTTCCTGTGTAAGAAATGTATCCCATTGGCTGTCAGATTCCCAGGGGTGGGGGTCTTAGTAACTTTGTAGACTTTGTCTGGACAACTTGGCTTCACCTGAGTGCTGGCTAATGCAATCTTCCCAGATGTCATGTAGTGAGATGGGTAATCCTATCATGGCCTTGGTGCCTTGGTGGCTCAGGCTGTTAAATGCCTGCACTTAAGATCCAGCTGTCTACAATTACCGTAGGCTCGAATCCCACCAGGCTCAAGGTTGACTCAGCCTTCCATCCTCTCGGGGTAGGTAAATTGAGGACCCAAGATTGTTGGGGGCAATTAGCTGACCTTGTAAAAATGCCGCTTAGTAATAAGCAGGCATATACAATGGAATGAAGGCTATTGCTGAGCACACTGGGTTGCATCCCAAAAAATTGTAAGCCGCCCTGAGTCTTCGGAGAAGGGCGGCATATAAATGTAATTAAAAATAATAAATAAATAAATAAATGTCCTGAGGGCCATGTCTTAATCCCATTACCCTGGAGCTGAAGGGGAGGCAGGGAGCTGCAGGAAGCTGCTTTGTCTTTAAAACATGTTTCTCCCTTTCTCATCCAGGGAAATATAATATTCTGCCTTTTTAATATTTACTAGAATATTTCATTTTTCTAGGAGAGGGGTGGGTGCTAACTTCCTACACCTATTTCCTGTATTCTTAGTCATGTTTATACTTATACCTATTATCTTGTAAGCGATTGACAAATCAAATCAAATCAATCAATCAATCAATAAAAAATAAAATAAATAAGCAGCGGGGTTCTGTTCAGCAGCTTCTCGGGTGACCCAGGGCTGTTTCCAGGAACGGTTAACCCAGGGAGAAGCAGCGAACCTTGACTCGGGTGTCTGAATGTGCTGGACCGAGGCTGTGAGGCTGGGGTGGGAACGCTGCAGATGCAGGGGGGATGTTAGAAGTCTTCAAGGGAGGGGGGCTTCATCGACATCCCCCCCAAGTGCTCTGTGGGTGGTGCAAGCGCGCCCATCGAAGGAGAACGTCAGGATGCTCAGATCCGGGTTGTGCTTTTCTATATAGCCGGGATTGTTGGCAGGTAATCCAGGAGGAGACACCCCCACCCCAATTGTGGGAACCCCAGTCCGGGATGGAAATGCATGGATCCAAACCTACAGTCTGAGAGAAAATAAGGGTTTGTTGAATAAACCCTCAATCGCGTCCCTATGTTGGGTTCTTAAATCAGGATGGGGAATTAACCCTTTTTTGGCGAGGTTGTGCAACAGGCTGGGATTTGCAAAAAGAGCAAAAGCAGGCTTAGCCAATGGTGCCCACCGAGCTATCTGGCCTGGTGTGTTGTGCGAACGTAATATTAGAATCATAGAATCATAGAATCACAGAGTTGGAAAGGACCTTGGAGGTCATCTAGTCCAACCCCCTGCTCTTGAGCAGGAGGGTCTAATTCCAAATATTGGTCTCTCTATTTGCAAGAAAAAAGCGTTCCCAGCTTATTTCCGTTACGAACTATTGTTCAGCTTATTCTTATTTATTTACTTGATTTGTCAATCACTTACAAGATAATAGGTAGAATTGATTGCTTATTGTACCCTATGACTATCATTAAGTGTTGTGCCTTATGATTCTTGATGAATGTATCTTTTCTTTTATGTACACTGAGAGCATTTGCACCAAGACAAATTCCTTGTATGTCCAATCACACTTGGCCAATAAAGAATTCTATCTATCTATTTCTATAAGTGTAAACATGAGTAAGAATACAGGAAATAGGTACAAATAAATAGGGACAATAGGACAGGGACGGTATGCACGATTGTGCGCTTATGCACACTCCTTACAGACGTCTTAGGAAGGGGGTAAGGTCAATAGTGGATAGTTTAAAGGAGTGGGGGTTAGAGGATGTAACAACAGATTCAGGTAGTGCATTCCAGGCATTGACCACTCTGTTGCTGGAGTCGGACTTTCTGCAATCAAGTTTGGAGCAGTTTACATTGAGTTTGTATCTGTTATGTGCTCTTGTATTGTTGCGGTTGAAGCTGAAGTAGTCATTGACTGGTAGGACATTGTAGCAGATAATTTTGTGTGCTATGCTTAAGTCCAGCCATAGGTGGCGTAGTTCAAGGTTGTCCAAGCCCAAAATTTCAAGCCTGGTGGTGTAGGGTATTTTGTTGCGAGCAGAGGAGTGGAGGACTCTTCTCGTGAAATACTTCTGGACTCGCTCAATTGTATTAATGCAGTGCAGATTCCAGACAGATTCCAGAGTATTGGTCTAGCAAAGGTTTTGTATGCCCTAGTTAGCAATTCAATATTTCCAGAGAAGAAGTTTTGTAAGATTAGATTTACAACTCTTAATTAAGCCTTTTAAGTGAGCTCTGGCATTTATGTCCTTTGGGGTCTCCCACAATCCACAGACCCATGAGCCAGGAAGTTCAATCTCAGAAAGCAAAACAACAAACCATGGTTCAAACTTGCAAGCGTGGAATACAATCGGTGGTGAACTGACCGGGCAAAGCAGGGTTTGGTTCTGTTGATTAAGGATTCAGACAAACGGGGAGCCCCTAAGTTGGGCACAAAGACACTGGGTCCTTCCTTGTCCCAGCATTAGGAAGGAAGGACAACCTCCCTCCCCAAAACCTTGCCAGGGTCTCCAGGCCGGCTCTCCACCTGTAGCCTTTCAGACAACCTTCTGGCCCACTGCAGCCCAAGCAATTCTGACCTGCTTGAGCCAGAGGTCTCCAAACTTGGCAACTTTTAAGACTTGTGGACTTCAACTCCCAGAATTCTCCAGCCAGCTGCTGGGAGACCATGAAAGCATGTCATGGGAACTGACCCACTGGCTGCCCCGTGGTCCCGCTGGGCTAGTATTCCTCAACCTGAGAAGGCGGGGGGGGGTTGGGGGAGGACTTTCAACACTCGCATTTTCAAACCTCTTAAAACTGTGGGCAGTGCAAACTGAGCCATCGGAAAGGCTGGGACCAGCTGAGGTTGGCTTCAAACCTGGTTTCTTTTACTCAGTGCTGAACCTAACATTATTTTTGGGGTGCGGGGAATAGGAAACAAAGAATTGGAACTTTCTCTTTGCTGCTTTCTAGTGGCTGCCTCTATATTTGCAACCTGATGCCATAAACCAGAGGTCTCCAAACTTGGCAGCTTTAAGACTTGTGGGCTTCAACTCCCAGAATTCTTCAACCAGCTATGCTGGGAGTTATGAATTCTGGGAGTTGAAGTCCACAAGTCTTAAAGTTGCCAAGTTTGGAGGGGCTGAGCGGATATTTGCAGCTGGCACGGAGGCACAGGAAAGCCCCGATCTTGGGCAGGACGAGTTTCAAGTCCTCATGAAGGCGGCGGAGGAGGGAACTGCTGCGTGCTGAGGGGAGGCAGGCAGGCAAGGCGGACCCCTCCCCAGCTGATCTGGCCAAGCTTCTCCTCCGAGGGAGAGGCGGGGCAGGGGCGGGGCTCTGACGTCACGCTCGGGGGCGGGTCCCCGCGCAGACTATCCTCCAGCCAGGCAGCGCAGGCGGCAGGGCGGATGGACGGGCAGGAGCCCCTCTGGGGGGCGAGCCCCGGGCGCCTGCAGTCCAGGTGAGGCACGGGAGGGAATTGAGGGGGTGGGTTTGGGCCACGCCGGCGCTGGCACTTCCTTCCCTGGGCATTGAGGCGCCCGTGGGGAGGGAGGGGGGGTGCCTCTAAGGGCAGAGACGGGGAGGAAATGGGGCGGGGGGGGGGAGAGCCCCAGTCCGCGCCTGGCTGGCCGGGTGGGTTTCCTTCATCCTGGTTTAAGAGGTTGTGTGAAGCCGAAGAAGAAGGAGCTGGAGGCATCACAAGCTTTCCTTCTCCTCTTTGGGAGAGGTAGTGCTTCTCTCCCCTCCCCACCCTACAGAATTGTGAGCAGGGTGAACCAAGCTCCATTAACCATCACGGGTCCTCATAGAATAACAAAAAGAGTTGGAAGGGACCGTGGAGGTCATCTAGTCCAACCCCCTGCTCGAGCAGGAGAGTATTTCAAATATTAGCCTCTTCCTAGGATCGAACTGGCAGCCTCCTGACTGTGAGGCAGAAAACTCCACCTAGGTGTATGGTCTCCTTAACTTGGATTGCGGAAGGAGCCCCTTTCCTGGGCTGGGCGGTGTCCTAACTGGACTGAATGGGCCACCTTCACAGCTAAGCTGAAGGCACCCAGGTCTTCCAGGCATTCCTCGAGTGGTTGTAACAAGCTTGGCACATTCTCAGGCTGGCATTGCCCACGGTTGGTCCGGAATTTAAGCGTGAGTTTAATTAAACCTAACTAGGGTAACTTAACTACGTTGTGTGCTTAATCAGGGTGAGGAATTAACCCATTTTGGGGAACTTGCGCAACATACTCAGGTGCAAAAGAACCTAACCAGGTTTAGCAAACTGGGCACACCCAGCCTAGTTTGTCGCATGAACGTGGTGCTTGCAATAAGAAAAGTGTCCTTGGCTTATTCCATTTGATGAACGATTATTGTTCAGCTTGTCTCGGCTGGATTAATGTGCTTCGGATTTCCCAGAGTTCCCTGACTCGGCACAGGTTCAACCAAAAACCCTGGTTAAAATGTACACGTGGGAATGCAAACAACCATTGCTGAAGTGACCTGGTTCATTAAGTGGCTTGGAGGAGGGATATGACCAGAGCCAGGCTGGCATAATGGTTAAGACATCAGGCAAGAAACTGGGAGATGCCCTGAACTGGGCACAAAGCCAGCTGGGCGACCTTGGGCCAGCCACACTCTCAAAGCTCCAGGAGAAGAGGCGAGGGAAAACCGCTGCTAGTCAGCTCCACCTGTGGGCTTTTTGGCAACCTTTGTGCACAGCTGGAGGCGGTTTTGTGTGCCGCTTCCTTCCTGCAAGCCCAGTCCAGCGCCTCCAACCGGCTGAACGGGTTTTTGCAGCTGGTTGCGCTGCGCAGAGGCGGCAGGACAATCTGGAGCAGGAGGACGAGTTTCAAGTTCTCATGAAGGCGGGAAGGGGGAGAGGCCAGGCTGGACACTCTTGCGGGGGGTCCCACTTGGCAGGGGTGCCAACGGGGCTTGTAGAGGGTCCGCGCCCCTAATGGCTGGAGCTGGAGGAGAGCCAGACCTCCGCAGCCCTCTTCCCAGCCGACACGGGCAGTCAGTCTGTCCTCCTAGGGAGGGGTCCCTCTCGCGCGAGGCGGGGGCGGAGAGCGCCGCTGACATCACGGTCAGGGGCGTGGCCAGGCAACAACCCCCCCTCCCTTCCCTTGGGCATCGCAGGCAGCGCGGATGGCCAGCCCGGAGCCCCTCCGGGGGGGGCGAGCATCCGACGCCTGCGTTCCAGGTGGGCACGGTGGGGGGAGAAGAGGCCAGGCTGGACACTCTTGCGAGGTCCCACTTGTCCCCGGCGCTGCCACCCGCCTGCCTCTGTGCCAGCCGTCCCGAGCGATGCCCAGCTGAGCGCCCGCAGGATCCGGATCAGGCCGGGCGGAGGGGTTCCTTGCTCAGACGGGCACGGGGCTGCGAGGGTGGAGTGGAGGCGGGGGATATGGGGCGGAGAGGAGGGGACCCCAATCGGTTTGCCAGAGTCCCAGTCTGTGGCTTGCTGGGCTTGGATCCGATGGGTTTGTGTTCAACGGGTGCCAGGGGTTGTTTGAAGCCCACCCAAGAGGGACCCTGGCCGGAAGAGGGGTAGAGACAGGATTCATGCCTTCTCTGTGTCTGTTGGGAGGATGAGGGTTGGGTTTGGCCAGCCTCAGCCCAGGCCAGCTTGGGTGGGATCCCCGCTTGGTCCTGTTTGCAGAATCCTATGTGGAGTCGTAAATTCAACTCAATTGCATAGAATGTGAAGGATGTGTGTTTTTGTTTAATTCTTTTTATAGTTTTCTTCTATTATTTTGTATAATGTACACTGAATATGGCATTTAATTTCCTTGTATGAGGTGCAATGACAGTAAAGTGTGGGAACTGGATGCAGAGTTCTAAGGGTGGTTTTCACTGAAGGTTTGCAAGGGGTTCTAGAACATTGCATGATCTTGATTCTATCCCTCTATTAATGCAGCCTAGGATTGCATTTGTGGGTTTTTTTACTGCTGTCACACACTGTTGTGTTGCAGCAGCCAAACACTGTTTCTGATTTTCTCAAAATTGATTCTCTCTAAAGCCAACACACTGTGGACAGAACTATTTTAAAAGAGGCATTTTCCATCCATCCATCCCAAAAAGAACTCCTAAGCAGGAATCTCATCCTTGGTTGGCCACAAAACTCTTGAAAACATTGATTGAGATTTTTAAAACATGTTTATATCCCATGTCACACATTGCACTAAGCCAGAATATGGCCGGTTGTTGGTGGCTCAAGCCTGGGGACCAGGCCAATTGTAGTTTATTCATCAAACCATGATTAGTAATTAACTGAATTGCAGGATTGTGATATACAGCTAATCCTTGACCTACGACCAGCAATTGAGCCCAAAATGTATCTGGTGTGAGACATTTAAGGGGGTTTTGTCTCATTTTATGCCTTTTCTTGCCACAGTTGGTAAGTGAATCATTGTAGTTAGTAACCCGGTAGTTAAGGGAATCTGGTGAATCTTTGATTATGCTTGTCAGAAGGTTGCAAAAAGTTGATTATACCACCCTGTGACACGCAACCATCATAAATGTGTGCTGGTTGCCAAGCGCCTGAATTTTGATCATATGACCATGGGGATGCTGCAGTGGTCATAAATGTGAAAAGTTGTCCTAAATCACTTTTTGTGTGGCCCGTTGTAACTTTGAAAGGTCACTAAATGAACTGTTGTAAGCCAAGGACTACTCATATTCTCTTGTGCACCAGGTGATAAGGAAGTGTGATTCTTGTGTTGGTCTGACACTCCAGGCCAGGCAGGGGTGGGATTCAACCAGTGTTACTTCCGGTTTGGTGACTATGTTTTGCGTGTGCACTGTGTGCGCGTGTAAAAACAAGCTGTGCCACCTGGACAGCTGAAAAGCATTGCGTGCAGGTGCACCATGTTTGAATAGCCACTTTTTCCCTGCTTTTTCAACCTCAGCTGTGCCGCGCAAAGCAGCTGAGGTTAAAAAAGCAGGAAATAAAGGACCAGGCAGAACCGGTAGCATCCCACCCCTGAGGCCAGGGGTTGGCAACCTTAAACACTCAAAGAGCCATTTGGATCCATTTCCCACAGAAAAGAAAACACCAGGAGCCACAAAACCTACTGAGTATTTTTTTTAAAGCTCAATAAATCGCGAACCAGTGGATGTCGTGCACAATGGCAGTTGTGATGCATATTTTGAGCGACAGGGAGCCGCAGCAGAGGGTTGAAAAGAGCCACATGCAGCTCCAGAGCCACAGGTTGCTGACTGCTGCTCTAGGCCGGCGTTTCTCAATCTTGACAATTTTAAGCTGTGTGGACTTCAAGTCCCATAATTCCCCAGCTGGCAATGCTAAGGTTTGAGATACATTGTAGGCTGAAATGGTTCAAGAGGTTGTGAGTTTTGACTGGGATGGTGGACGGTCTCCCACCTTGAGGAGGGGGCTGGAGTAGAAGATCTCAGGTCCCTTCCAGCCCCGTGATTGTACAGTTAGTCTCCCGGGATGCTACAACCTTCATAAATAGGAGTCTGTTGATGAGCGCCCGAATTTTAATCATGTGATGCTTGTGATAGTCATAAGTGTGAAAATGGTCATAAGCAACTGTTTTCTGTGCTGTTGTAACTTTGAACAGTCACTAAATGCCTTACAACCATTGCAAGTCAAGGACTACCTCTATATTTGGTGCTCCTGAACAGCTTTGAGTGCCTGGATGTAAAGGACATTTCCAGCAAAAATATGAGAAAATTGAAATTTGGGCTTGCTTCATATTGATATGGACTTGGCAAAACTAAGCTGGATAACAGATAACAGATAATCAGAGTTGGAAGGGACCTTATAGGTCATCTAGTCCAACCCCCTGCCCAAGCAGGAGACCCTGCACCATTTCTGACAGAAGGCAGTCCAATCTCTTCTTGAAAGTCTCAAGTTATGGCGCTCCCACAACTTCCGAAGGCAACTTCTGTTCCATTGGTTGATTGTTCTCACTCTCAGAAAATTCCTCCTTATTTCCAGGTTGAATCTCTCCTTGATCAGTTTCCATCCATTATTCTTTGTCTGGCCTTCAGGGGCTTTGGAAAGTAGCTTGACCCCTTCCTCTCTGTGGCAGCCCCTCAAATATTGGAAGACTGCTATCCTGTCTCCCCTGGTCCTTCTCTTCACTAGACTAGCCAGGCCTAGTTCCTGCAACTGTTCTTCATGTGTTTTAGTTTCCAGTCCCCTCATCATCCTGGTTGCTCTTCTCTGTACTTTTTCTAGAGTCTCAACATCATTTTTTATAATATGGTGACCAAAACTGGATGCAGTACTCTAGGTGTGGCCTTACTAAGGCTTTATAGAGTGGTATTAGTACCTCACTTGATCTCGATTGTTAATGCAATTTAGGATTGCATTAGCTTTTTTGGCTGCTGAATCAGACCGAGCAGATAGGCCACTAGGAAAGTCTAGACAGTTAAAATCTATCTATCTATCTATCTATCTATCTATCTATCTATCTATCTATCTATCTATGGCAAAGCTGTGGCAAAACCATTTCCCCACCGTTCCAAGGAAACTGCATGATTTTGAAGTGAGGCTGTGTTGAAGCTATCAAGGTATATTGGAGTTGCACCGCCAGGAGGAAGCCCTGATATGTTGGCTTGTTGGAAGGAAAGTGGGGATGAAGGGCTTGTAGAACCCTGGCGGTATTTGAGGAAAGGCCGGCAGCGTTATTGATTCACAACTCTCTTCGGGGTCATGAAATTAAAGCTTTTGCAGCAAGAAACTTGGGGTTGCATTGATCCTCGGAAGCCTTGTTTTTCCAAACCTTCCAAATAATTCAGCTCCCAGCAGACTCCAAGCCCAGCGGGGGAAAATGGGAACTGTAATTCAGCGCTTATCCTGAGCCAGAGGTTTAAAATATCAGTCCCCCACCCAAAAAAAGGGAAAAAAATTATATATCTGAAGACCCAAAAAGGCCTAGAAAACAGATTTTTGTCTCGTTTCTAACCACACTGAAATGACCTAGCGTGTCCTTGGCTCCCAACTGGAATGTTGTCTATTTTTGATCTCTGGATCAACCGGCCCTCCAAAGCGGTTGCCGAAATCGGATCGGGTTCTTCGTTAGTTCCTGCAGTGGCTTCCTTGTGGGTAAGCAGGATACTTGGAGAGCAGTGCAAAGTAGGGGAGGATGGGTATTATAGTCCAGTCTCTCTGGAAGGCAGAGTTCTGACCTAGGCTTCCCAAGATCATAAAGCAGACTCCTCGTCCCGATAAAACCCCTTTAATTTAGGCTAAAGGGAATTCCTCTCCAGCGAAGTCCTGGCCAACAGCCTTTCAAGATAGTTCACAATTACAGACTTTTATCAGGCTTGGAGAGTTGCCAGGCCAATATCTTCCAAACACCACGCTGTAGCAGTAATTACTTGGCAAGAAATCAGGAATAGATCTTCACCCTAATGAATTGAACTAATTGTCTCCTGCAAACACCACTGCCCTTTTGCTTCTCTTTATTCCCTATGGGAGGGGCCATTCACCATCTACCTATGCTGTTACTTCTGAGTCGACCCTTGTTCCTTAAACTGTTCCCTTCTCCTGGCAGCTCTGTGCATGCGCACACTGGGAACAGGCTCCAGCTGTTCTTCTGCCCCACTGATCTCCGACTCCGAAGGCAGCTGATAACTGTCGGACGGCCCTGGCCCCATCTCTGCCTCCGACGCAGAGCCCTCATCAGAGCCTTCCCCCAGACTCCAGGACTGGCCCATGTTCCTCCCCAATCTCCTCATGTCCGAGTCTACTACCAGCTCCACTGGCTGCTGGCAGGCCACAACAGGCAGCAGTTAAAGGAGGCTGGGCAGGCAAGCTAATTGTACTTCTGGACTACAGTTCCCATCAGATGCAGCCTTCCTGGATATCCAAGTGCTATTTTTAATCAGTGATCTAAAGGAAGACCATGGATATTGTAGTACTGCACTGCCGGAGTAAGCCAGAGTGGCTAAATTTTTGTATTATTCCAGCCACCTCTTTTCCTGAAGGTGTTTTTCTTTTAAAGGTATATTGATTCTTCAGTTTTTGTGCCCTGACTTTGTGCAACTTCCATGTCAGCTCCCCACTGGGCACAAATACTCCTTCCTTGGTCCTCCCTGCCCAAGTCTCCCCTCCTTTCGGCATACAGGTAGTCCTTGACTTGCAACAGTTTGCTTAGTGACGGCTCAAAGTTACGTTGGCACTGAAAAAATAGTGACATGACCGTTTTTCACAATTGCGACATTTCCAACCTCCCCATGGTCACATGATCACAATTCAGATGCGTGGCAACCAGTTCATACTTATGACTGTTGCTGTCCCAAGGGTATGTGATCCCCTTTTGACAATGGGGAAGCCAGGTTCACTTAACAAGCGGGTTACTAACTAATCAACTGCAGTGCTTCACTTAATACCTGAAGTCGTAAAATGGGGCAAAACTCATTTAACAAGCGTCTCACTTGGCAACAGAAATTTGGGGCACAATTATGGTCGTAAGTCGAGGATTACCTGTACTGAGCTGTTTGTAAAGGGAATTCACTGGAAGTTATTAGGCTCGACTCAACCTGGGGATGGCACAGAAGAGGGAAATCATTGCAAAATGCCACTCACTGAAAATGAGAATAAGCACAGCGTAAGGACAAGTCCCAGTTGGTCCCTCAGGAAAACCAGGACTCGACTCTATTTGGTTGAATCAAAAGAACTTTTACTAAGAGAAAGTGGTTGCAGTAACGTCAGGCGAAATCTGAGAGTCAGCTGTTTCCATTTCCCCAAACCAAACCCTCCTGACCAGTCCGCTGGCAGCCAATGTGATGCTGGCAGCCAATGTGATGCTGTCCACCGGCAGCCAATCGAGAACTCTGAGGTGCTAGGTTGGTAACAGGTCACTCTCAGGCACCAAGGCCTTGAAGTCAGGCTGGAACCAGCTGAGAGAGAGTCTGCTCTGTCTCTGAAAAGCAAAAGCATATAGAAAATGCCAGCAAGCCTCCCCCTTTCAACAAAATAACAGGACATGCTGGTGGACCTGACACACGCTTAGACAGAATAACAGAGTTGGAAGGGACCTTGTAGGTAATCTAGTCCAACCCACCACCCACCCAAGCAGAAAAACCCCACACCATTTGTGACAGGTGGCAGTCCAGTCTCTTCTTGAAAGCCTCCAGGAGATGAAAAGCAACTTCTGTTCCGTGGGTTGATGGTTCTCAATTTATGCTGAAGGAGGCACAGATGTTTTGGGGGCTCTTGCAGGAAGGCGGCCTCTGATAGCGGAGAAGCCAGGGGTGGGATTCTACTGGTTTGGACTGGTTCGGGCGAACCCCTTTCTCCGAAGATCAGCTGGCAGCGAACCGGTTTGCTGCAGCAAGGATGTGGGCCCGGCCGCCTCTGCTCTTTCTTGTGTTTTATTTCCATTTTTTATATGGGTGGCTCAGGCTGTTAATTGCCTGCACTTAAGTTCCAGCTGCCTACAACTGCTGTAGGCTCGAATCCCACCAGGCTCAAGGTTGACTCAGCCTTCCATCCTCTCGGGGTAGGTAATTTGAGGACCCAAGATTGTTGGGGGCAATAAGCTGACTTTGTAAAAATGCCGCTTAGTAATAAGCAGGCATATACAATGGAATGAAGGCTATTGCTGAGCACACTGGGTTGCATCCCAAAAAATTGTAAGCCGCCCTGAGTCTTCGGAGAAGGGCGGCATATAAATGTAATTAAAAATAAAAATAAAATTTTTTTGTGAGAGCGCGGCTGATTCGCGTGGCTGAGCGTTTTGCTGCACTTCAGCTGTTTTAGTCACAGGGATTGCAGAAGAAGGTATGTATAAAACCTTTTTCAAATGCAGAGCGCGCGCGAGCAAAGCGCACGTGATCACCGAACTGGTTGCTATACCGGTGGAATCCCACCCCGGGGAGAAGCGGAGGCTACATTCACACAAATAGGCTTCGCGCAATACAAGTAGTCCTCAGCATATGACCAGAATTGGAACCAGAATTTCCGTTGCTGAAGAAGGTTGCTGTTAAATGACTCACAGCCAAAGTTGTGGGAGAGCAGAAGGATGGCTTGGAATCTGGTCATCCCTCCTGGGACAAACCTGAGCTGAGCACCAGAGAGGAGACTCTTGGCAATGCCACGGGGTGCCACGTTCCAGCCACATGAAACGTGGCTGGTTCTCTAGGCTTATTTCCTCTTTCCCCTTTTTTTTCTTGGATTCTCCGTTTGTTCTCTGGCAGTTGGTCCTTAGCGGAGTCTGTAATCAAGTTTCAACCGACAAGAGCCCACTGGCTGTGCCAAGTCATCCGTGGCTCCTGGCGTTGGCCTCAGCTGCCTTGAGTAAATACAACTGCTTGTTTTTCCATGCTTGGTGGGTTTTTTTTTTCCACAAGTGGCTATTTTTCCTTCCCTGAGTTGAAACCTCCAGTTTCACTGCTCTACGAAGGTCGTTGTGTTTCTCCTTGAATTGCTCCAAGAATGCAGGGTGAAAGAAATGCATGTTTTGCAAAAGCCTCAATTGTCATAAATGGGATAAACTTTTATGGTGCTAGAGAGAGCCTGTTGCAAAAGACTTCTCCCCTCTTCAAGGCTGACCATGGAGAGCTGTCTGAGCTAAGCCCTGGTCAAGGATAGCCACTGCTAAATTTGTGTGGGCATGGATATGTGTGTGCGTGTGTATGTACACACTATATATATATATATATATATATATATATATATATATATATATTTGTTTTCGTAGATTTTCACGGGTAAAGGTATGTAGGTCTTGGTGTATTGGGTCTTGTCCGTGTAAGATTGAGAATACCTTGGCAACGTTTGACGAAATCTCATCCGTCATCTTCAGGCTGGTGTCTTCAGCTTCGTTCTTCTGGGAGCTGTGTGAAGACCCTTTTAAAGCCAGAGTTGGCGTGTTGGATCTGATTGGTTGATGAGTTGATGAGGAGTGATGTATACAGACCGAATACACCAAGACCTACAATATAATATATATATATATATATATATATATATATACACACGTATACATACATACACATGTATATATGTATGTGTGTGTATATACATACATACATACAGGTATATATATATATACATACCACCTTTCATTTTCCCCTCCTCAAACATCAAAGATATAGAGAGAGAGATAGAGAGATTGATGATGGATAATGTAAATAGATAGATATCATAGATAGTGTTCTGACCCAAACCTTGTTCCAAGGAAACAAACACCAAACAGAGGTAAAAGCAAAACCTTTTAATGCTTCTCTGTGAACTCCGTTCATTCATAGTTAAAAGGCTATGAAAACTAGTTGTCTCTGATAAGAACAAGCCTTGCCAAGGTTGTGCAAGGCTGCCAAGAACACTAGATTAAGTTGCCAAGAAATATTCAAAACCAAAAGTCTCCAAACACAAACCAGAATAGTCCGTACGTCCACAAGGCTTGAAGTGCAAGAACTTCTTTGCTTCCTGCAAAGAATCCCGGTCTCTCAGGCTGGCTTTTATCTCTTGAGGGAGGGGCCATTAACTTGCAGCCTTATTCCTGCGTTGCCCGTGCTGCTGCAGCTGCTCTTTCCTTTGCGCAGCCCTGCGCACACGTGCACTGGGCACAGGCTCCCCAGGGTCCTCTTCCTCACTGCTGCCAGCCTCCACAATCTCCAAAGGCAGCACTCCACTCACTGATGGTCCTGGCCCCACCCCTGCATCATACGCAGGCCCCTCATCTGAATCCTTGCTCTCTGAGGCCTCAGCCGTCCGCACCTGCTGCCGGCGAACCACAACAGATAGATAGATAGATAGATAGATAGATAGATAGATAGATAGATAGATAGATAATTTGATATTTCAGGAGGGACAAGTGAAGGGTACATAATATGTTCCCAATTCTAAACTCTTTTCAAGTATGAAATGGTTGAATTCAGCATAAAAATGAGCCATCTCGATTGGAAATCTTTGGACTATAAAACTGGGAGAAGTTGGAGGTAGAGGTAAGCCACTGAGATGATGACTGAAGGGCCCACTGTCATTCTGGAGAAATGTTGGTCTGTGGTTGTCCACAGGCATTGTCGGCTGGCGGCTCCCAGAGCTAGGGCCTTTTCTGTGGGAGCGCCCGCCCTGTGGAACCAGCTTCCTGCGGATCTGCGTTTGGCCCCTGATCTCCGCTCCTTTCGTCGAGACTTGAAGACCTGGCTGTTTCAGCAGGCCGGCCTGGATTGACCCTGGGGTGGGTAGTTTTAATTTGTTTGTTTATTTGTGATTTTATTGTTTTAATTCTTGGTAATTTGGACTTGTTTTTAGTTGTGTTACTGTATATCCTTTTGTATGTTCGCCGCCCTGAGTCCTTTGGGAGTAGGGCGGCACACAAGTCTAAATAAATAAATAAATAAATAAATAAATTCCATTTATGGCATTTTTTTGTTACAGCGAAGTGCATTCCTGCATGGGGCAGAGTATTAGACTAGATCAGTGTTTCTCAAGCTTTAGGTTGCATGGACTTCAACTCCCAGAAGGAGTCCACACATCTTAAAAGTTGTCAAGCTTGAGAAACTCTAGACTAGATGATCTCCAGGATCCCTCCCAAGCCTTGCCTTCTGTGATTTTCCCCAAGGAAAAAGTCTCTGAAGGACGCCTTGGAGAAAAAAGAGGACTATAAGGGGAAAAATCGATATCTTTTCAACAAATCCATGACAAACCTCTCCATTTCTAAACTAAATTAGTTTTGGGGCTGGGGAAGATGGTTCAGATAAAGTTAGGCTGAAAGAATCTCTCTTGGATATAAAAAAAAGATACATACCATGTTTAGACATGCATTCAGTCTAAAGGGAGCTTTGTATGTAATGTGATGTTGGTTGTCGTTGTTTACAAACCTCTGTGTGTGTGTGGCTTAATGGGTTGTGCAGTCCCCTCAGCAAACTGCAATACATTGAATAAACCATGGCTAAATGAACAGGGCTTGCCAGAGTGTGTGAATCTATTCAAAGTTTGGCATTCAGGCAATAGAGTTGGGATAAGGCAGAGAGAAAGAGAGCTATCTTTACGGATGGAGAGTGTCTGTGATTTCCCACAATTCCCAGACAAAAACTTGATAGAGACTAGCAGATATTTATCCATGTGTGTTTTGATATTCTGGTGTTGGAACTGGTGGCTTTGATCCTCCTCCTTGCCCTGCATGGAGCCTCCCAATTGTTTTTTTTTTTTAATTACATTTATATGCCGCCCTTCTCCGAAGACTCAGGGCGGCTTACAGTTTTTGGGATACAACCCAGTGTGCTCAGCAATAGCCTTCATTCCATTGTATATGCCTGCTTATTACTAAGCGGCATTTTTACAAAGTCAGCTTATTGCCCCCAACAATCTTGGGTCCTCAAATTACCTACCCCGAGAGGATGGAAGGCTGAGTCAACCTTGAGCCTGGTGGGATTCGAGCCTGCAATAATTGGAGGCAGCTGGAACTTGAGAGCTAGGCATTTAGCAGCCTGCACCACCAAGGCCCTTTTGAGGCCAGTTTCAAAAATTCCTAGTTAGATAGACCATGCCTAAGGAATGGTGGCACTGGCTCGCCATAGCAGAGAGCCTGGGTGTGTATAAAACCAATTTTTTAAAAAAGGGAATGTGGTTATTATCCATGCTGCTTTGGTTTCATCTCTCTCTCCTGCCTGGTGTTGAGGGAAATAATGAATACTGTCTCTTTTTAGAGTCTTTCTCTAAGTCCTATTTATGGATCTCCGTCCCACCTAAATTGAGGGAAGAGTCCCAAACAGCCTTCTCATGCTCACCTTCCAGATACATTCAGATTAACAGATTAACAGAGTTGGAAGGGACCTTGTAGGTCATCTAGTCCAACCCCCCACCCAAGCAGGAGACCCTACACCATTTCTGACAGATGGCAGTCCAGTCTCTTCTTGAAAGCCTACAGTGATGATGAAGCTCCAACAACTTCTGAAGGCAACTTCTGTTCCATTGGTGGATTGTTCTCACTGTCAGGAAATTCCTTCTTATTTCCAGTTTGAATCTCTCCTTGATCAGTTTCCATCCATTATTCCTTGTCTGGCCTTTGGGTGCCTTGGAAAATAGCTTGATCCCTTCCTCCTCTCTGTGGCAGCCCCTCAAATATTGGAACACTGCTATCCTGTCTCCCCTGGTCCTTCTCTTCCCTAGCCCAGTTCCTGCAACCGTTCATTGTATGTTTTAGCCTCCAGTCCCTTCATCATCCTGGTTGCTCTTCTCTGCACTTTTTCTAAGTCTCAACATCTTTTTTATAGTGTGGTGACCAAAACTGGATGCAGGATTCTAGGTGTGGTCTTACTAAGGCTTTATAGAGTGGTATTAGGACGTTCCTTATCCCTCTGTTAATGCATTGGCTTTTTTGGCTGCTGCTGCACACAATCATTTCGCATAATACTCAGCCACCAGCTAGGCACGGGCAAAGACAGAGGTTTAGAGAAGGAGCTGATGTGAAGAAGAAATTAAAGAATTGTGGGATGTCCAAGAAGAGCTGGAAAGTCTACATTTTTTGGAGATGTGGTAACTGGGGGGAACCTCACAACGTTCTCCCAGAGAGTGTTGGTTGGTTGGTGGCAATCTACATAGACTTCTGTAAAACATTTGATTCAGTGGTACACGGCAAACTACTCCTAAAACTAAAATCTTATGGTATCTCTGGACACCTGCATAACTGGATAGAAGCATTCTTGTCAAACAGACAACAAATAGTCAAAATTGGGAGCGTCCTATCCAATTCTGTATCTGTCAACAGTGGTGTCCCACAAGGCAGTGTTCTAGGACCAACTCTCTTCATACTCTACATAAATGACCTCTGTGATCATATTAAGAGCAATTGTGTTCTCTTCACTGATGATGTAAAGCTATTCAACACCACAGACGATACTGCTACCCTTCAAAAAGACCTCAATTATGTATCAGAATGGTCAAACAAATGGCAACTTCAAATCTCAACAAATAAATGCTCTGTCTTACATATTGGCAAAAAAACCCAGAAAATAAAATACAAGCTGAATAATCAAGACCTTGTTGAGGATCCAAACTCTGTCAAGGACCTTGGAGTATTCATCTATAATGATCTAAGTGCTAGAGCCCACTGTAACTCATAGCCAAAAAGGAATTAAGAGTTGTTAACCTAATCTTGTGTAGCTTTTTCTCTGGTAATATCACACTACTAACTAGAGCATACAAAACATTTGCTAGACCAATACTTGAATACAGCTCACCAGTCTGGAACCCACATTACGTATCTGATATTAACACAGTTGAGAAAGTCCAGAAATATTTCACTAGAAGAGTTTTCCACTCCTCTACTCATTGCGGAATACCTTATGCCACCAGATTTGAAATTCTAGACCTAGAAAACCTAGAACTACGCCGCCTTCGGTCCAATCTAAGTATCGTATATAAAATTATACATTGCAATGTCCTACCTGTCAATGAATACTTCAGCTTCAACCATAACAATACAAGAGCACACAATAGATACAAACTCAGGGTAAATCACACCAAACTTGATTGCAGGAAATACGACTTCAGCAACAGAGTGGTCAATTTCTGGAATACTCTACCTGACTCGGTTTCTTTCTGGGCCCAGAACTGGGTGTGATGGTTGTGTCTCTGACCCATGGCAAACTGAAATGAATGGACTTCAACTCCCAGAATTCTCAGCAGTGGCAATTCAACTCTCCTAATTCCACTGCCAGCAAAGCTACTGCTGAGAATTCTGGGAGTTGAAGTCCATCAACCTGGAGATGGCCAAGGCTGGGAAACCCTGCCCAAGGGCTATCAGACTACGGGGATGGTAAGAAGCTTGAGGGGAGGGGTGTCAGAATTAATTTTGATTTGCTTTGCACAAACATCACACACAAAAATTGACATGGTTGGTTTTTCTCCTGGAGAGAGGGCTGCGCAAATGGATTTATGATCATTTTGGGATGCCTCGTGCTACAAGGCTGCTGCACAAATATGGAATTGTCCAATTCGCAAACCGTTGAAAACTAACCAAGGAGAGAGAAGCAACCTGGAATTGAGGAGAAATTTCCCAACAGTGAGGTCAATTAACCCGCGGAACATCTTGCCTTCAGAAGTTATAGGTGCTTCATCACTGGAGGTTTTTTTTAAGAGAGTCTAAACAGTCGCTTATCTGAAATGGTTTAGGTTCTCCTGCTTGAGCAAGGGGCTGGACTAGAAAACCTCTAAGGTCCCTTCCAGCTCTATTCTATTCTAGCTGCTGTGGTTCTCAAAAGTTTGAATTTCCTCCTTGGTTAAATTTCCTGGCCAGCATCCACCAGTTTTGATGGCTCGTAAGTAAAGATCCACTTGCAGGATTTTGTGGCTACTAAACAAAAAAATCAATAACTACAGAAAAAGCCTTCAGCTTGACTGATGCTGGATCGGAGTTTGTCTTAATTGGCTGTCATTCTGATCAATGGGCCCCACTTATTTATTTGTCCTGATTCCACCTACTTGGTATGTGGTCCAACCTCTAAGCTGTTTCAGGCAAGTCAATATTTTACCCAGATTTTAAAAAAAAAAATCAGAAGGTTTGCAAATATTTTAGCATGCTGTTGCTTAATAGCATATGTTTTCCTTTATTTAATCTTTGTATTCTGCAGCGTTTAGTGAAAAACAGCAGAGGCTTCTGCTTGCGAACAAGGCTGAATTCATTAACACCAAACGAAGAAACAGAGAAGCTTCTAATGGGATAATTTTGCGCACTTGAAGTGCTGTGTTTGTAGATACTGTTTTGACCATATGTTGTAGAAGTTCATTAAATGTTTAGGAATAACAGAATAATTCACCAAGTCCATTCCCCTGTTGAAGCAGGAAACCCTATACCACTTCAGCCAAATGGTTGTCCAATCTCTTCTTTAGCAGATTAACAGAGTTGGAAGGGATCTTTATAGAGTGGTATTAGTACCTCCTTTGATTGCATCCCTCTGTTAATGCAGCTGAGGATTGCATTGGCTTTTTTGGCTGCCGCTGCACACTGCTGGCTCATATTTAACTGGTTGTCCACTAAGACTCCAAGATCCCTCTCACAGTTCCTGCTACTAAGCCTGGTTTCACCTAATCTACATCTGTGCTTTTGGTTTTTCTTGCCTAAGTGTAGGTAGGACTTTACTTTCCTCTACCTTGAATTTCATTTTGTTAGATAGGGCTCAAGTCTATCAAGATCCATCTGGATCTTGAGCCTATCTTCTAGCGCGTTAGCTATTCCTGCCAGCTTAGTGTCATCTGCTGTCATGACCCTGTTGGAGTCTGATTCTGAGGGAGAGATGGAACAGCTGACAGGCAATGGGAGTGTGGCTCTGGTGGTTGTGGAGGAAACTGGGGAAGGGCACAGGTTGGATAGGCATTCAAAGGAAGACCCAGGCCCATCCCCTCTTCATCTTAGGGCACGCAGGGAAGAGGCGATAAGGGAGAAAAGTGAGTGGCATGGTCTACGGGGGAAGAAGGGGCTCTGATCCCCTTCATGGGCTGCAGCTGCGAGGACTGTTTATAAGGACAAACTACGCATGGCCCAGTGCTGGAAGCAAAGCGTATTTATAAAAGGGCCTTGGTGGCTCAGGCTGTTAATTGCCTGCACTTAAGTTCCAGCTGCCTACAACTGCTGTAGGCTCGAATCCCACCAGGCTCAAGGTTGACTCAGCCTTCCATCCTCTCGGGGTAGGTAAATTGAGGACCCAAGATTGTTGGGGGCAATTAGCTGACCTTGTAAAAAATGCCGCTTAGTAATAAGCAGGCATATACAATGGAATGAAGGCTATTGCTGAGCACACTGGGTTGCGCTCCAAAAATTGTAAGCCGCCCTGAGTCTCCGGAGAAGGGCGGCATATAAATGTAATTAAAAATAAAAAAAATAAAAAAATATTCTTGTTGAAGCTTTTCTTTGTTTTGGCTTCCTCCCAACTGTGGTTGCTGGGTTATCTGGTAGAAGTCTGCAATTAATCATCCTTGCCTGCCGAAGTAATTCCTTCAGTGTGGTGTGTTGGGTTTTTTTATTTCGAATTAACTTTACTTTGGGTGCGGAGTGCATTTACTCCCTCTGTAAACTGTTTTCTTTAAGGGTTTGATATCCTGCCGAGGATGATTGGACATTGGGGCCAAGTTGGAGGCATTAAAGGGACTTTCTTCTATTCTTGTGACTTGGTTATTTTTGGGTCACGCCCCGGGTCATCACATCTGCAAATTTTGTAAGTTCCCCTTCTATTCCCTCATCTAAGTTGTTTATGAAGATATTGAAGAGTCCTGGGTCTAAGATGGAACCTTGTGGCACCCCACTGCTTACTTCCATCCATGTAGACTTAGACCCATTAAGGACTACTCATTGAGTACGGTTTGTCAGCCAGTTGCGAATCTATCTGGAGGTGATCCCATCTATCCCACTTTTTTCTAGCTTCCCAAGAAGCAAGTTGTGGTCTACTTTGTCGAATGCCTTGCTGAAGTCTAAGTATATGTGTACTTTTGGTTTTTCTGTAAGACTTTACTTTTCTCTACATGGAATTTCATGTTGTTAGATAGGACCCACAGTTCAAGTCTTATTTCTGATGAGAAATAAGATGCAGAAAGAATATATGAGTGCAGAGATTCTCAAAACGCTTGCGGACTCCTGGGGAGAGGGATGATCTGATGGTCAGTTTATTTAAAAATTTATATGGCCGCATTGCAGTGATCCCGGATGGCATTCAAAGATTAAAATAACAGGCTCTCTCCAATGCTTCTGTTTTACACTTTGATGAAGTGAATTTTGCTCTGTGTTGGGAACTGAACTGGGTGATCTCAAAGGTCCCTTCCACGGGCTCCATTTTGTGATCTGTGGCTAAGGATTCTTGCTGTGGGTGGGGTGGGGTTGAAATAGATGACCTTGAAGATCCCGTTCACAGTTTAGATCCTCCGATTCTCTGAATGTGTATAATGCAGGTAATTTTCGACTTACCACCATTAATTTAGCAAAAATTTGACTTAATGATGGGTCCTTGCAGTTGTGAAGTTACAACATCCCTGCAGTCATATGATCACAATCTGGCTACTTGGCAACCAACTCACATTTACAACAGTTAAGCCTGGGGCCATGTGATTGCCATTTACGATCTTACAGTCTAGTGAAGAGAAGGACCAGGGGAGACAGGATAGCAGTCTTCCAATATTTGAGGGGCTGCCACAGAGAGGAGGAAGGGGTCAAGCTGTTTTCTAAAACGCCTGTAGGCCAGACAAGGAATAATGGATGGAAACTGAACAAGGAGAGATTCAACCTGGAAATAAGGAGGGATTTCTGACAGAGCAGTCAAACTTCTGCCACTAGAAGCTGTGGGTACTTTATTGCTGGGGTTTTTAAGAAGAGCCTTGACTGCCATCTTGCAGAAATGGCATAGGGTCTCCTGCTTGGGGGGTGGGTTGGACTAGATGGTCTTCAAGATCCCTTCCAACTCTTAAACTGTTAATCTTCCCAGTGGCTTTGGACAAGAAAAGTCAACAGGGAAGCTAGCAGGAGAGGTTGCAAGTCCTAATTCCATGACAACATCGCTTAGTGGCCACACTGCTTAAAGATGAATTTTTCATCCCAGTTTTGGTCTTAACTTTGAGGACTACCCATACTGCATTTTTCTAAAACAGGAATGGGGGAACTATGGCCCTTTTATGATCGGTGAACTTCAACTCCCAGAAGGAACATAGTTACCCACCCCTGTTCCCAAAGGACAAATGAGTTTGAGGGACTTCCCTGAACATCATTAATTCACAGGCAAACAGCTATGATGCATGGATGGCTTTGATAGACAGCTATTCCTCCAGGTTTAAGCCCTCTCTCAAAATCCACCATGGGTGTCACTCCTGGATTTCCCAGACAAGTTGTGGGCAGATTTTGGTCCAAGCAAAACAGGAGTAGGTTTCAAACATGCTTCTTTTGCTTGTCTGAACTTGATCACCATTTTTTTAAAAGAATACAACATTCCTCCTCTTCCTGGTTGCTCATAAACCTAGACAGTTTCTCTAGCACAAGCGGATAATTTCTAGAAAATGGTGTTTTGACCAAGATTGTGTTCAGGGTATTGCAGCGTAAATTCAGTGCCAGAAAAGTAAACACAGATGGTTGAGACTTCATTTAACTTCTTTATAAACATATAAAGTAAAATTCACAATACCAGTTGTAGATGTCTCCAACATGGAGCAAACTCAATCAAAAGCAGACATTACAGGTTTAGAGCAGAACAGCAACTCAGGAGCTCAGAAACAGACATCCGTTTCATTTTAGTTCAGCAGGCAAGCGAGCAAATTAGTTTCTCTTTCACTTTAGAGCTGAGCACAGAACAGAGATAAACCATGCTCAGATTCTCTCTTTAAGTTTCAGCCCTCGATTCAGCTCTCATTGGCTGACCTTGTTCTATTCCAGTTCATGAATAGACTCTGACAGATTGTTTGTCTGTTTGCATTAGGAGGATGGAGGCCTCGTGCTTGGAACTAGCCCTGGAAGGTGAGCGGGCGTGCAAGGCGGGGGATTTCCTTTCCGGAGCTGCCTTCTTTGAACATGCAGTCAAGGTGGGGACGGAGGATCTGAAGACGCTCAGTGCCATTTACAGCCAACTGGGCAATGCCTACTTCTATCTGAAGGACTATGCTAAAGCTTTGGAGTACCATAAGCACGACCTCACACTGGCCAGGTAAGGGCTCTACAGCCAGAACTGGGCCTTCTGGAGACATGAAGGAGGAACCAAGTCTGGGGCTTCAATGCTCAAGATTTGCCAGGTCAGCAAAACTTCTCCCCCCCGCCCCCAGAAAAAGAAATCCAGAATGTTCAATTTTCCCTTTGGGGTGATGGGGTTGGACTGGAAAAGAAAGACACGTGATCTGGGGGAGATGGAAGAGCTCATGGGGAGGCTGGGAAAAGAAAGAGAAATAGAAACAGTCTAAATTCTAGAACAAGGGTCTTCAAACTTGACAGCTTTAAGACTTGTGGACTTCAACTCCCAGAATTCCTCCTCCAGTCTCTCCAGCTCAGGAATTCTGGGAGTTGAAGTCCACAAATTTTAAAGCTGTCAAGTTTGAAGACCGTTGTTCTAGAAGGTGAAACTGTTGGTAGCTTAGCTTATCAACGGCAGCTTAGCCCAAGTGGAGAGAAACCTAGGAAGAAACATTGCAGGGTGTTCAAAGAAACTTCACCTTAATGAATTCACTATAAATCATCTTTTAATGACTTCATAATTGCTTGCGGAGTGGAGTCTAGGCAACTGAATGGAGCTGAACGTTTGTTGGCCGGATACCCTTCCAGTCGCCAGTGCAGAGTTATTTTTCAGCAGATATGTCCTCATTGTGCCCAGAGAGATGAATATCTCCCTGTACCTAGGATTGAATTCCTGATTATGAGGCGAGAGTTCCACCTCTAGGCCATCGCACCACCCTAATGAACTCGCTATAAATGAGGTTGGAAATGCCTCTTGCAGTTTCCAAGATGAAAACCAAGCCCCACAGAGCTATGCAAGATAAGGAAGCAAGAATTGAATTGGCATCCTTCAGTCTCAAGAGACTATGGTATCGTGTATGAAGAGAGGTCCTAAAACAGCATTCAGTGTGGCTCAAAAGGCCAATTCGAGAGGGGCAGTCCCTTCCACGCTGAGGACAGATACAGTCTGTCCCCTGGCCAGCCCTCCCCCGGATTTCACTGGTTCCGGGACTGCCTCTTGGCCTTAGCTTGCCAAACAAGTGTCTCTTTGAATTGGAGACGGCCATGCTGTGTCTTTAGCCTCCAAGCTGAACAATCAGAGATCAAGGTTTTCCAGCTGTTGATGTCCATTCCCAAGGCCTTTAGATCCCTCTTGCAGGTATCCTTATATCGCAGCTGTGGTCTCTCTCTCGGGCGTTTTCCCTGCACTAATTCTCATACAGGAGGTCTTTTGGAACCCGCCCATCAGCCATCCTCACGACATGCCCAAGCCAGCATAGACGTCGCTGTTTCCATAGTGCATACATGGTAGAAATTCCAGCACGTTCCAAGTCTGCGCTGTTTGGAACTTTGTCATGCCAGGAGATGCCAAGAATACATAGGAGACAGCACATATGAAAGATGTTTAACTTTCTCTCCTGCCATGCGTAAAGGGTCCAAGACTCACTGCAGTACAAGAGTGTACTGGCTCTATAGACCTGAATCTTTGTATGTTCCGTCAGCTTCTTATTAAGCCATACTCTCTTTGTAAGTCTGGAAATGTGGTGGTGTCAGGCTACAGAACTTTTCCCATTCAGTCAACTAGAATGAACTTCTGAAAACGTATCAAAAGGAATCCTTTATTGAGATGAGACAATTCATGTAGGGGTTAAAAGCAGCATCTAAGGTCTCTCAGGCATGCAGAGATAGATAAGGGAGTTTAAAACCCCTCCCCTTATCTTGATGTGTATTTAGTAAAACAAAGAGCCAACATGTTAATTCCCCCCACCCCCTTTTAGAACGATCTTTTCCAGAGTTTCCCAGGACACATCTCACTGTGCAATTTTTATGGTCTCTTCATCTCCTGGCTGTCTCTCCCAGAGGTGATAGGTTCCGGCCATCTGGGTTTCATCCCTCCATTGTATCATGTGTAGGTTATACAAATTTGATATAAGGCTGAGCTGTGCTGACTCCTTGGGGAATGGGTTTTAATTTTAAATTTATTAATGGATTTTTAGTTTAATTTGGCTTGTCGTAATTTAATTCTATTTTAGCTAACTTAATTTATTGTATTGTTTTTATCTGTGAGCCGTCCCGAGTCCTTTTGGAGAGGGCGGCATAAATCAAATAAATAAATAAATTAAATTAATTAATTAATTAATTCAGGTTACATCAAGAAGGATTTCTTTCTCAGTCTCCCCCCCCTTTTCTTCTTCCATTGAAGAAATGACAGATACACGGATCTGACAGGTGGCTGCTTTACTGATACGTTTATTCAGCTTAGTGTCTAAAGAGAGAGTGTCGGAGATGGAAGCAAGAATTATGCACCCCATTTCTGATCTTTTTCCTGGGATGGGAGTGGCTAGGTGGCTGTTCTTGTAACAAGAAGCCAGCTTCTGCTTCAGTTTCCAGTGCCAAAGACAGCTTGTAAAGGGGGCTGAGAAAGAAGTGGAAGCAAGAGCAATTGTAGACACTCAAGAGTTAGAAAATGAATATTGAGACAATTTCCTACCTTCAACTTGGCCCAGATCATGGCCAGAAAGCTGAGAAGACGCATTCTGAACCATGGAGACACTGATGTAATGAACTCACTGGAACCTCTTTTGCTTTCCCAGATTCTGCATTTTCTCCAAATACTAGTACAGGTAGTCCTTGACTTACGACCACAATTGAGCCCCCAAATTTCTGTTGCTAAGTGAGACATTTATTAAGTGAGTTTTGCCCCGTTTTTCGACCTTTCTTCCCCCAGTTATTAAGTGAATCACTGCACTTGAGAAGTTAGTAACCCGATTGTTAAATGAATCTGGCTTCCCCTGTTGACTTTGCTTGTCAGAAGGTCACTAAAGGGGATCATGTGACCCTGGGACATGGCGACCATCATAACTATGAGTCAGTTGCCAAAGGCCTGAATTTTGATCACGTGATCATGGGGATGGTATGAAGGTTGTAACTGTGATGATCCAGGGTGGGATACAAAAACAACAAATCACAAATATAGGTGAAGGTCCAGTTATCATTGACTGGAGAAAAAACTCCCCCACAAACAGTTGTGAAAAGGAAGAACTTCCAATCATACTCATAATACATATAAATTATAAATAGAAAAAACAACAACACAAATCACACTGAAGAATTAATGAGACAAGGCAGGACAAGGTCTTGAAGACGTCCACAGATATCGAAATACACACACTGGGAAGGACGTCAGAACTCAGATAAGAACTGACAGACTAGAAATATTTTCATGCTTTGCTTCCAGCACTGGGCCACGCGCAGTTTGTCCTTCTAAACAGTCCTCACAGCTGCAGCCCATGAAGGGGATCAGGGCCCCTTTCACCCCATAGACCATGCCATTCACATTTCTCCCTTATCCGTTCCTCCCTGTGTGCCCTAGGATGAAGAGGGGATGAGCCTGGGTCTTCCTCTGAATGCCCAGCCTGCCTGTGCCCTTCCCCAGTTTCCTCCATAACCTTCAGAGCCACACACTCCCACTCCCTGTCAGCTGTTCCTCCTCTCCCTTGGAGTGAGATTCTAACAGGGGCATGACAGTAACTGTGAAAAATGGCCATAAGTCACTTTTCTCAGTGCCATTGTAACTTTGGACACTAAACATACTTGTAAGTTGAGGACTGCCTGTATTAATGACAAGTTACTGAGCTCCATGGAACTCCTGCTTCTTTGATCTTTCTCTGCTGTTTAGGGCTCCATGGCCCTTTGAACCCATTGATCTAGAACAGGGCTTCTCCACCTTTGCAAAGTTATGTTGGCTGGGAAATTCTAGGAGTTGAAGTCCACACATCTTCAAGTGATCAAGCTGAAAAAAACATTGTCCTAGAAGAGCAATATTTGGCTAGCAGAGACTTAATGGGGCTTGCAAAATGAGGGGGGATTAGTGTTGTTCTGGGGGAGTGGCAGGCTGCGGTTGGAGCTTTTAACCTTGGAACTCCCTGTGGGAACAAAACTTAGGGCTGGACAGTGTTCTGTCCAAGGCTTCCTGAGACCATAATTAAGCACACGCTTAGTCCAAACAACTCTTGTTTTATTTCACCGCTGGGAATTATGTTCATTCCCAGCCCATAATGAATCCCAAACAGTCTCTTGAGATAAGCACCCACCTTTCTCTCATTTGAATTGCTGCCAACAACTAAAGTGCCAAATTAACTGTAAAAAACCAACCAGTACAAAGTCCACACAGAGCTTCAAAGTTTAATCCGAACAGAGCGAACGACTTTGCTTCCTGCAAAGGTTTCTCTACCTTTGTACTTCCTTTATACCTTATGGGAAAGGCAATCACCTCCAAACCTTACTCCCGAGTCTTAGCTGCTCTTGCCTTCTAGCAGCTCTGTGCACATGCGCACTGGGAATAGGCTCCCCCTGTTCCTCTGCCTTGTTGCTGTCAGATTCCGGAGGCTCCGGAGTCAGCACATAACTCCCAGATGGCCCTGACCCCATCTCTGTAACGGATGCAGGACCCTGGTCCGAGTCCTCCCCAGACTCCCGGACTGGTCCCAGTTCTTCCCCTCTGTCTGATTCTGCTGCCGGCTCCACAGACTGCTGGCGAACCACAACAGACAGTTTGCAAACTCCCAGCCCTGAATTTGCAATCCATGGAACCCATCAGAGGTGGTATTCCCTGGCCAGCATGGCTGGCTGAGGAGGAAGGAATTCTGGGTGATGAAGTCCACAAGTCATAAAGTTCCCCTTGTTGGAGACCTCTGTTTTAAGAGGTAAAAAGAATGCCTTAATTCAGTGGTGGGCTGCTGGGGGTTCGCAGGGGTTCGGGAGAGCCCCTAGAGCTAAGATTCTGTACAATTCGGAGAACCCCAAAATCCCACTCCTGGGTGGCCCCGTCCACCCCTCCCCTTCCCTCTCAGGAGTCCCCACGTGGTCTGTTTTGGATGCAGGTAAGTGCAGGGCGCGTGTGTGGAGCCTCGGGGAGGATAAAAAAACGGTCCTCCTGGAAGTTCAGGAAGGCTGGAAATGGGCCCATTTCCGGCTTCAAGAGAGCCTCCAGAGGCCGGGGAAGGCAAAAATGCCTCCCCGCACTGTGGTGCAGGAGGCCAACTAGGCCATGCTCACCATGGCCATGCCTACCCAGCAACTGGGCAGAGAACCCATTGCTAATATTTTTGAAGCCCACCCCTGCTTAATTTCCTGCCTTAAACACCCCCCAACCCTCATAAAAACATGGAGGAAAAAAGCCAACATTTTCAATTCTTCTCCCTTGGATGGTATTTGCCAGGATACCATGCCTGCTCACAGCCCCCAAGCAGGTCGAAGGAGGAAATGCAACACCCAATCTGAAAGCACTCTCCTCCCATCCCACCCCAGCCATTCCTCACTTCCGCCTGGCTTCCTTCCAAGAGAAATTTCCAGCATCTTCTCCCAATGCCTACAGAACCATCGGGGATCGGATCGGCGAGGGCAAAGCCAGCGGCAACCTTGGCAACACGCTGAAAATCCTGGGTCAGTTCGACGAAGCCTTGGTTTGTTGCCAGAGGCATCTGGACATCTCTCAGGAGCAAGGAGACAAGGTAGGAGCGTGACCCCTCAGAGACCATCCAGCCTCTCTCTGGCCAGGGAAAACAGCAGCATTGGGGCAGAGAGCAGGCCCCTCAGCCTTACACAGTTGCAGGATGCAGGCCTATACTCAGGAAACCCTGGTTTCCATATTGCTTCAGTTGTTAACCCGGTATCTTTATTAGGCTTGTTTTACTGGGAAAACTAATTTCAGTGGGGAGAAAGGAACGCAGTGGCTCAGTGGCTAATACGCTGAGTTTGTTGATCAGGAAGGCCGGCAGTTCGGCGGTTCGAATCCCCAGCGCTGCATCACGGAGTGAGCTCCCGTTCCTTGTCCCAGATTTTGCCAACCCAGCAGTTCGAAAGCATGTAAAAAATGCAAGTAGAAAAATAGGGACCCCTTTGATGGGAACGGAACCACGGCATGACCTTGCACTGGCTCTTCTTTGGCTTTGTAACGGAGGTGAGCAGCGCCCCCTAGAGTCGGAAACAACTAGCACATATGCTAGTCGTTTATTTTTACCTTTAGTGGGAAAACTGAGTGGCCGAGGGGGGAGTTCCAGGGCAGAAAAACACTGCAAAGAGAAATTTGAAAGCATCTTAAGAATCAGAAGAAAAACTGAAGTCTCTTTTCAGCAGGGATGTCCATGGAGATTCTCAGTCATCCAGATCACGGTTATCCCAAAGATGCTTTTTCAAGAGGCAGCTGGACTTTCTGGTTTTTCTTCTCTTCCAACTTCTCTTCCAAGAGCCATTCCTCACATCCAGTCAGAGCTGAAGAAGCTTCTTGGATGAGAAGCAAAACTTCTTCAAGGAAAAACAAGAAAGTCCAGCTGCGTCTTAAAAAAACACCTTTGGAACAGCAGGGAAGAAATTTGGGGAAAAATCAGAAAGGCAGTTTGGGGGCTGAATCAGTGGAAAATAGTGGTTCTCAACCTTCGTTGACTTTAAGATGGATGGACTTCAACTCCCAGGCCAACTAAAGTTGAGAAACACGGTATAAATGGTGGTTTCTAACACGATGCACAATTTTCATTGCAGTCTAAAAGTTTTTTGGGGGGAATTCAGGTTTGGTGGGGGTGAAATAGACACCCCAAACCTCCAAACCATGCCCCGTCCAAGACACACTGTTCTACTGCTGGCTTCTAGCTAGCGGAGTGTTTCTTAATCTTGGTGATTTTAAAATGTGTAGACTTCAATTCCCAGGGTTCCCCAGCCAAAATGGGTTAACATTAAGTTAAGCTGGGGAATTCTGGGAGCTGAACTCCACACATCCTAAAAATTGCTAAGTTTGAGAAACATTGGGTTAGGGCCATGGTGGCGAACCTATGACAGGTGGCACGCAGAGCCCTCTCTGTGGGCACCCACGCTGTCATCCCAGCTAAGCTCCACTGCGCAAGTGCACGCCTCCCGCCGGCCAGCTGGTCTTTGGGCCTCTGCTGCACATGTGCGGGGGCACACACTTGGGGCGAAGCTCATGTGCAGGGAGCAAGGCTCATGCAGGGGGCGTGCGCATGCATGGGAGGCACTCGCGTGTTACGTTTTGGGCATGTACACGGGCATGTGCTTTTGGCACTCGGTGCCAAAAACGGTTTGCCATCACCGGGTTAGGGTGTGAATTCAGGTTGGTTGAAGATGCTTGCAAGAAGCAACATCACACTGCGTCATTCTCTGCTGCACGGAGGTTGCAGAGAGATGATGCACAGGATGGGACCACAACACTAAAAATATGCTTTCTTTGCACAATGCAGTGGAGGCAGTGTCAAGCCCGAAACTGACATATGCATAACCATTTTATTTAGCCTTATTATATATTCCTTTTCTTTCTTTCTTTTTGCTGGTTATGGGGGGAAGGGTTTCGGGCTTGCCACATTCCTAAGGTGGGAGGAGCGGAGATAGAGAGACTTGTTTAGGCTAGGTGGTTCTCCTTCCCGTGGGAACGAAAGCTGACCCTGCTGAGACCTGGAGGTAGAAATTGCTGACACCATGCAAACGTTGATTTACTTCTATTGTGAAATGTGAATTTCAGGGGTTGTTTCTAACTTCCAACATTATGTGGTGTAATTACAGGTGGTATCAGACCCGGAATTACAACAGACTTTGCCAATTTGATGCTTTTCTAAATAAAAGAAATTATTATGGAAGATGGACTTTGCTCTTTTCTTTTTAAATGGATTTCATCACTTGGAAACCTGACAGACAGATTGCTTAGTTCCCATCGTTTCTGGGATAACGTCATGGTTTTCCTTCTGAGGGTCTAAATTTCTGAATGCAGCTTTGGAGGTGGGGTCTTCCTCCCCATCCTGACACCAGTTGTCAGGTGTGCCATGCATCCTGCCATCAAAGGCTAGGAGGGAGGAAGGGGACATGGGGTGAAACAAAATGGCAATCAAACTGCATGAATATGTGTTGGGAAATTGGGAGGGGGGGGAAGATAGCTTGATGATGAGCAGAAGAGCTGAGAACTAGTTTGTGCCAGCGATCAAGGCCTGAGGAAGAATGTAAACTACCCTAAACATCTCAATGTTCCCAAAACATCTAGGCAGACTCTTATTGGCTGAAGATGGATTGGTGGTGGGAAGAGGGCTGGGATGTGGAGGAAATTTTCTGTATTGTTTTGAGCGTGGAAAATTCCGTTCTAGCCTGACTTTTCTGCAGTCAGCATCTTTTACTAAAAGAACCTATCACTTCAACCAAATGGAGTCGAGGGTCTTTCTTTCCTAAGGGATCAGACTGGGGTAGGTCTGACACTAGTATCTGCACCGTGATAAGACTCTGAGTGAGAGACCCCAGGAGCTCTTTTCTTTTCTTTCTTGTTTTTGATAGGTGGGGGAGGCCCGAGCACTGTATAACATTGGCAATGTCTACCATGCCAAAGGCAAGGAGGCGTTGTGGACCCTGCCCCAGGAGGAACCAGGCCACCTGCCCCAGGAGATTCAAGAGGCACTGCAAAAGGCGTCTGAATTTTACAAGTGAGTGAGTGGTCTTCTCCAGGTGAAGAGGAATGGGGGTCCCATTAAGGCCCCACAATATTCAGGGTACACTCACAGTCTTTCCAGGAGCTCTCTTGGGTTGCAAAGAGACCCAAGCCAAGCTGAGGCTGGTACTTCTCCCTAATGTTCTTGGGCACCATGAAGTTGGTGAGAACTCTTTTGGCACGTCTACCTCTTCTTCCCAACTACTTTAGGACTTCTTTCTCTACTTTTGCCTCACTATGAGAAGTTGGGAGAATGAATCCCCCCAACACACACACACACACACACACATGGCCTTTCTACCCTCCCAAACCTCCCATCTCCATTATTAGTGTAATGATGTTGTTCAGTGGATTGTTTACCTGTGTTGCTCCTTTAAAAAAGCCTCAGCAGTGGGTAAATTTTGGCCTACCTTGTCTGGCTTTGGAAGTTTATCCATTAAAGTTGGGAGAGGAGACCACAAGGAAATCTCACGGCGCTTTTAAACATCCTAAGTGTGTCTCTGGAGGGCAAGATCTGAAACTGAACTCCAGACAAAAAGCCTGAGTTGTTAACAAGAAAAGGGAGAAATGATAAGCGAGGAAATGGAAGGGTGGCAATGATGCTTTTCAGAAATGCACGGATTTCCTGTTTGAAATGGCTTTCTGGTCCTTTTCTCGAGCATTGAGGGCTGCTTTTTTCTGGCTCACCCACAGGAGGAACCTTTCCCTTGTGAAGGAGTTGGCCGACAGAGCTGCGCAAGGCAGGGCTTATGGGAACCTGGGCAATGCCCATTACCTGATGGGCAACTTCAGCAAGGCGATCGTTTTCCATAAGCAGGTGAAACATGGGGTGGAGTTGGGGTGTCTCCTTTCTGACCCATTGTAGAGATCTACAGCATTTGGGGAGGGAAATGGGAATCAGACCCTTACAGATCCTTACAAAGATATGTTGGGGGCCACACTTAAAAAATTTATTACAACAATATTGTCAAGTTTGAAGCGTGCTTGCCAATGAACCAGGGGGGAGGGAAGGGGAATTGGAATGCAGGCTCCAGATATCACCCAAGACAACCCATGGGAACCAAGGACACTTCTGCAGGTGTTTGCCGAAGCTTAAAGACATTTTCCCATAACAATATACTGACCCTCCATTGGACAAGGTGACCTGTACTAATCAAGGGAGGGGGAAGTCTATTCTTGAACTATATGGGTTTGCGCGGGAATTAGCCAGAGTTGGTTTTGCTTTTCATCTGTGCCAAAATGATGTACTCAATCAAGTTTTGCATTAAGAGATTGGATCATCTCGACAGTGCTTGCTTAGTTGGATTCATCAGTTGGAACCTTGACTGACGAATCCATACAAACCTTACCAATAATTTAACTATTAATTGGGACCAATTCTACTGATGACTGCAATGACTAATGGTGGAAATTCCAGTCCCAATTCTGATCTATGTGTAATATGTGTAAATAAAACCGAGTGGGGATTTTGGGGGTGTGTGCTGAATTTTGAACAAAGCAATAAGCGTGCTGCGTGCTTTTTGGAACTCCTTGGTTCTTGCCAAATGTACTGTCAGCATTCCAGGTAATGCACCTGTCAGGGTTCCAGAACAGCCCAACTCCAATTAAAAACTCTGAGACAGGCATTTTCTCAAAAGTTTCTTTTTATTAGAGGAGTTATACTGGCACATCTGGAAAAACCCAAATCTGAGAAAGCAGAATTCCAAAGCAGGCCAGTCCCTCAAAGAACAAACTTATTGGATACATCATATTGGCACACCTGGGGAAAGCCGACTCTGAAAATTCTCACGGCTTTCACCTAATTAAAAAGTAAAGTTTCCCCCTTTTCCCCAAGTCACTGGTCATGCTGTCCAATCAAGGTGCTGGCTGGTTGCTTGGTTACTTGCTCCTCCTCTGGCCAGCCACTTGTTAGAACATCCTTGGTTCCCACAGGAAAAGTTTTTTGTTTTGGCTACAAAACCCCATCTAGCTGTTTCCCCCCCCTCCCTCTGTTGTGTGGCAACCCTGAAGCCTCCAAGATGGCCTCAGCCAGGCTGACTTTAGGGTTGACATGTACATCAGATGGGGAAGACTAGAATGATGGTGCCCTAATAGAGGTGATATATCCCGGTAAGTTGCCCAAGTTACTGCCTTTATGAATGCGCCGAAATGGAGAGGCTTACATTAAAATTAAAAGAAAAAGATGACTCTGAATACTATTTGATTTGGGATAAATGGTATGATTGGATAGATTGAAAAAAAAAAGAATGTACAAAACAAGGGAAAATAACAAACCTGTGAAACATACTATCATTTTTATTTATTTATTTATTTATTAATGGGACTTATATGCCGCCCCATCTCCAAAGACTCGGGGCGGCTCACAAATAAAAACAACAGCAACAATAAATAATTTAAAAACAGATTAAACTAAATAAGCCCCATTACAATTACAAATTCAACCCATAAAAACTATCCCTTAAAACTATCCCATAAAAAAACCATCCCGTCCCAGAAAATCACAACCCGGATTGGTTAAACAACCAGGTCCTCAGGTCATGGCGGAAGGTGCGGAGGTCAGGGGCCAGATGGAGCTCCAGGGGAAGTCTATGCTAAAGGATAGGAATTTATAGAATACTAGTTTTATTCCTCTGTCTCTTTGACTAAGCTATATAAATGACTTATCTATAAAAATACATAGTTATAATCCAATAGTAATAATAGATTATTATGTATTATATGTCATTAATACAGCTATTCTACAAGGGATAGGAAGTAACTGCCTTTTAATACTTTCAATGGATATTTAAATCACTATCAAAATGTATTAGAGGAAAATATGATTAGTCTTACTACAGAATGTGTTGTGATGTTTATTTGTATGACTTTTTATTTTTTTATTTTTGTACATTTGTATATTTTAACGTTTTGTATTCAATAAAGTATTTTAAAAATTAAAAAAAATAGAGGTGATATATCCCTGCAGCGACACCCATGATGTTATCCATTTTCAGCGGCTGAACATCGCTAAGGAATTTGGAGACAGAGCCGCCGAAAGGAGAGCGTACAGCAACTTAGCCAATGCTCACATCTTCCTGGGGAGCTTGATGTTGCTGCAGAGTATTACAAGTAAGCAGTGGGTCTCTCAGCGGAACCACTACCCTCCAGATCTGATCTGTTTGGATTCGTGGCAGTAGATCAGCAAAGGGATCCTACATCCCAGTTATAACTACTGTCCTGAATGTAAAAGAAAACAGGGGAGACTCCAATAGAAAAGAATATTCGTAGATCAGAGTTGAACTGTGAAGTCCTTGGTTGCTTGGTGTTGGGATCTAGGCTTCCCCAACAGCATGAAGCTGAGTCCTCGTCCCAATAAACCCCTTTTATTTAATTTACAATGAATTTCTGCTCCAGTGAAGTCCTGGCCAACAGTCTTTCAAAATTGTTCTCAATTACAGACCTTTATCAGGCTTGGAGAGTGGCCAGGCTGATATCTTTCAGACGCCACAAAACTTGGCAAGCATGCTGGAATGAACGAATTGTCTCCTGCAAAGCCCCACTCCCCTTTTGCTCCTCTTTTATACTCCAGGGGAGGGGCCATTCATGTCCACCTGTGGGTTTATTCCCAAGTTGGCCTCTGTTCCTCAGCTGTTCCCTTCTTCTGGCAGCTCTGTGCATGCACACACTGGAACAGGCTCTAGCTGTTCTTCTGCCTCACTGATGTCCAACTCCAAAGGCAGCTGATAACTGTCAGACAGCCCTGGCCCCATCTCTGCCTCTGATGCAGAACCCTCATCAGAGCCTTCCCTAGACTCCAGGACAGGCCCATGTTCCTCACAACCTCCTCACTGTCCAAATCTGCTGCCAGCTTCACTGGCCACTGTCAGGCCACAACTCTTGGTAACTCTGCCTGCTTTCTGAATATTGGGGGACAAAAGTGATTACAGGCCTTGTGGGAAGAGGATCTTAACCAATGGAGAACAGAGTGGAACTTGCTATGATTTGGGGAAAATACTTTTCTTTGTGTACCCTAAATTGTATTTACCTTCTTTGCAGCCAGATCACAGAATTGGCTCCTCTGTGCTTCCATGAACCTTATTGAGCAATTTTGAGATGGTGAATAGAATAGGAATAGGAATAGGAATAGGAATAGGATAGGGTAGGGTAGGGTAGGGTAGGGTAGGGTAGGGTAGGGTACAGTACAATAGAATACAATAGAATACAATAGAATGTGGAAGGGGCCTTGGTGGTCTTCTAGTCCAGCCCCCTGCTCAAGCAGGAGACCCTACACCATTTCAGACAACTGACTGTCCAGTCTCTTCTTAAAAACCTCCAGTCCATTTTCCTTGTAATATGTACGTATTCAAAAGGATGTTTAAAAATATTAAACTGTAATATAACAGTATTAATGGGATCAAACTAATGTAAATGTTTTCAGAGTGTGACAGCCTAGTACACCAAAGAAACATGCCTTTTGATTCTTAAGGCATCTCCAACAATATGATCATTTATTTGTTCCATTTCCATGTAAACATAATAGGATCCAGTAAGTCTGATCTATTATAGTTGCTTTGACCCAATGAGATCTGTGGATTTGTAGGTCTTCATAACTTGAGGGCCTCCAGACATACCAGAATTCTCACCTTTCAACACACCTGGAGTACCCCAGCTTGGGGAAGGTGATCTTTCAATATGGGCAGAACATGAGGTGGCTTCAGTGTTCAGTTGAAGAAGTCTTCCATCTCCTCTCTCTTAATTTAGGAAAACCCTCCACCTCTCCAGGCAACTGAAGGACCAAACAGTGGAAGCTCAGACATGCTACAGTCTTGGAAACACCTACACCCTTCTTGAAGACTATGAGAAGGCTGTGGAGTACCACCTAAAGCACCTGGCCATCGCCCAGGAACTTGGAGACAGGTAAGAAAGATCTGTTTTCTGTGCTGCTTTCTTTTTTTTAGCTGGCATTGATCTTGAGGTCTCTTTTCTTAGAATGACAAACATGCAGTTCAGGAAGCTAGTTCGGTTTATGGTGAACCTGGAGAGGCTGTCCAGTTTATGCTGGTGAGAATCGAATGAAATGGAAAGGTGATTTGGTAACAGATGGTGACTTCTAAGGATAGTAGCTATGTTAGGCTTAGCTTAGCTTAAGGTAGCTTGGCTTGAATTAAGTTGGGTTGGGTTGGCTTTACTTCTGTTGAATTAGTTGGGTTGGGTTGGGTTGGGTAGTGAGGTTTTCAGACCTAAGCTCAACCCAGAGAGAGAATCAGAATACAGCTGGAAGGGACCTTGGAGGTCTTCTAATCCAGCCCGCTGCTCAAGCGGGAGATCCTATACCATTTCAGACAAGTGGCTGTCCAGTCTGTTTTTATAAACTTCCCGTGATGGAGCAGCCACAACTTCTGGTGGCAAGCTGTTCCACTGGCAATTAGCTGACTTTGTAAAAATGCCGCTTAGTAATAAGCAGGCATATACAATGGAATGAAGGCTATTGCTGAGCACACTGGGTTGTATGTCTGATTTATTTCTCGTTCAAAAATTAATACATTTTTTGACACAATTAAGATTATGATTTGCTAGTTGTGTCTAGAATAATTTCCCCAGTTGCAACCTGGGGTCATCTCAAAAGGTAGCATCCAAAGTTTGGAAACTAAGGCTATACATCTCTATCCTAGGGGAAAGTAACCTATAATGGAGATAAGTCAATTCCCCAAAGACCACACACTTGACTCTTGGCTGTACAAAAAACCAACTAACCCAGATGGTTCTGTTCTGAGAACACCCAAGCTATCTTACACTGGTTTAAACAGCAACTCACTGAATCATTCCTGGTTATGGGACATTATTTGGGAAGATTAAGGTTTTATCCCTCCCTTCTCCCATTATGTAGAATAGGAAGAACTGAATAACCTAATGGATTTGGGTTTTTTAAAATCAAAATAAAGAAGAGCCTTGGTGGTGCAGGCTGTTAAATGCCTAGCACTTAAGTTCCAGCTGCCTGCAATTATTGCAGGCTCGAATCCCACCAGGCTCAAGGTTGACTCAGCCTTCCATCCTCTCGGGGTAGGTAAATTGAGGACCCAAGATTGTTGGGGGCAATAAGCTGACTTTGTAAAAATGCCGCTTAGTAATAAGCAGGCATATACAATGGAATGAAGGCTGTTGCTGAGCGCATTGGGTTGTATCCCAAAAATTGTAAGCCGCCCTGAGTCTTCGGAGAAGGGCGGCATATAAATGTAATTAAAATTAAAAAAAATAAGTTGATCCCCTCTTCTTTGTGGCAGCCCCTCAAATACTGAAATACTGCTATTATGTCACCCCTAATCCTTCTTTTTTCTAGACTGGCCATACTCAATTCCTGCAACCGTTTGTCATATGCTTAAGTCTCCAGGCCTTTAATCATCTTAGTTGCTCTTCTCTGCACTTTTTCCGAAGTCCCAACATGGTTTTTTGTAATGTGGTGACCAAAACTGGATGCGGTATTCCAGGTGTGGCCTTACTAAGGCTTTATAAAGAGGTAGTTGTAAGCACTGGACTTTTTCCCTTCAACCAAAAAGAATGAACTTCTGGAAATAAGCATTTCGAAAGGAATTCTTTATTGAAAGGGAGTGATCCAGCACTAGTCAAAGCAGAGTCTAAATGCTCCCAGGCATGCAGTAATCAATAAGGGGAGTTAGGACCCTTCCCCTTATTTAGATGTGTATTTTGTCAAATAAGGAACCAACATGTTAATTCCCCCCTCCCCTTTTCTGGGAACGTATCTTTTGAAGAGGTTTTTTTTTTTAAATTACATTTATATGCCTTCTCCCAAGACTCAGGGCGGCTTACAATTTTTGGAGCACAACCCAATGCACTCAGCAATAGCCTTCATTCCATTGTATATGCCTGCTTATTACGACATTTTTACAAAGTCAGCTTATTGCCCCCAACAATCTTGGGTCCTCAATTTACCTCCCCGAGGATGGAAGGCTGAGTCAACCTTGAGCCTGGTGGGATTCGAGCCTACAGTAATTGTAGACAGCTGGATCTTAAGAGCAGGCATTTAACAGCCTGAGCCACCAAAGCTCTTCCCAGGGAGTATCTTCTGGAGCTGGAATTTTTACGGCCCCTTTTCCGCTTGCTATCTCTTCAAGAGGTGACAAGTTTCTGGACATCTGGCTCCCATCCTCCAGTTGTATATCATGTGTAGGTTATTCAGAATCAATATAAGATTTAATATATTCAGGTTACATAAAAAAAGGATTACTTGTACCAACTTCCCCCCCTCCTTCTTCCATTGAAGAATGGCAGATACACTGATCTGACAGTAGTAATACTTCACCTGACTTTGATTTTATGCCTCCGTTTATACAACCAAGGATTGTATTCACTTTTTCACCTGCTGCCCCACATGGCTGGCTCATTTTTAAGTGATCATCCACTAGGACTCCAAGGTCCCTCTCACAGTTATTGTTTTTGAGCCAGGTCTGGCTTAATCTGTATCAAGTATCTAGTCAAGTCTCCACTTAATCTTCCCAGCTTTGGATGGTCATTAAATGAAACTGGATGCTGCAAATCAAGATGAAATCTGGAACATCAGATGAAACTTGAACCTGTTCCCAAACCTATCCCTAAAATCAAAGCAGCCTTTTTTCCTCCTCTGTGTATCAGACTGCAAATCTGTAGAGATTCTCCATCATCCAGGTCACCCTTACCCAAAGGTGATTATTTTTCAGGGGCAACTGGACTTTCTTCTTTTTTCTTTTGAAGACATTTCGCTTCTCATCCAAGAAGGTTCTTCAGCTTTGACTAGATGGTGGGGAATGGAAGGAGTTATATTCCTTGCAGACAGCTGGTTATTTGCATCCTTTTAGAGGGTCATTGAGGCCGCTTGGAGGTTTATCTGTGTCCTGAGGGTCACCTGTGTGATGCAAATGGTTCCTGTAGTCTGCAGTTTTTCCCTCTGGAAATCCATTCCTCCTCCCACATCCTTCCTTTAACTTTTAGCTATACAATTTGGAAAGAACATCCTTCCTTTGGAAGGATGTTCTTTCCAAATTGTATAGCTAAAAGTTCACTGCAAGCTTAATCATCCCTGTTCTTTATTTTTCTGTTTTACCACAAGATGGCATTGCCACCTTTTCTTTTTCTTTTCCCTGGTAAATTTTCCCGACCTAAATTCAAGGGCCATGCCACCCGTGACAGGAAAGTCATGGCAGAACATGACCTGTTGAATGTCTGTCTGTGTTTCGGTCTATTTCCTGCATTTATTATCCACTGGCTTCCCCCAAAACCAGACACAACTTTCTGGGGTTTTGCTTTGACTGCCAGATCTGGATGGCTTAGGGAACGGGGGAGCAGCAATGGGGTGGGTGTCTTGATTTGAGCCACTTATTTAGTATAAAACAGTGTTTCTTCACCTCTGCAACTTAAGGTGTGTGAACTTCAACTCCCAGAATTTAATCTGGGTGGGGATTTCTGGGAATATCCCAAACGGTAATATTTGCCCCTGTGGTTGTGGGAAGAGCATTTCCAACGCAGGTCCCCTCTTAATTCATTCGGTCACTCCGCTCCTTTTAGCTTACAAAGAAGATGGTTGAGACTTTGGGAAAAGTGCAGGAAGAGCAACTGAGATGATTAAAGGCCTGGAGACAAAAACATACAAAGAACGGTTACAGGAGTTGGGTCTGGCTAGTCTAGAGAAAAGAAGGACTAGAGGGGACAGGAGAGCAGTCCTCCAGTATTTGAAGGGCTGCCCCAAAGAAGAGGGGGGTCCATTTATTGTCCAAAGCACCAGAGAGCAGGACAAGAAGCAATGGATGGAAACTCATCAAGGACAGAAGCAACCTGGAATTGTGGAGAAACTTCCTGACAGTGAGGACAATTAACCAGTGGAACTGCTTGCCACCAGAAATTGTGGATGCTTCATCACTGGAGGCTTTTAAGAAAAGACTGGACAGCCACTTCTCTGAGATGGTATAGGGTCTCCTGCTTGAGCAGGGGGTGGACTAGAAGACCTCCAAGGTCCCATCCAGCTCTGTTCTGATTGATTGAAGCTGGTCAGAAGACTTCAATCTCACCAATTTGTCTGGCTGTTACTTTTCTCTCTCCTGGAAGCCCAAGATGCATCAGCCAAATATGGTAATGTTTTAGAATAGCATTTCTCAAATTTTAGCAACTTTAAACTGTGTGGGCCAACTTCCAAAACTCCCCAGCCAGCATGCTACCTGTCCCCCATCAGGTAAACATCCCCAAATCCTTTGTTAATAACTTTTATTGGCAATTAAGTGTCTTGTTGTCTTTAAGGTTTCTTGATGGGCTAGAAAGCACATAACAATATAAGAACACATGAGGCTCTCCAAGGTTGGAACTATTTGCAGTGTTATCATTCTGGCTGGAAATGTTAGGACCTGTAATCCCTCTGCTCTTGAATAGAATAGAATAGAATTCTTTATTGGCCAAATATGAATGAACACACAAGGGATTTATCTTTGGTGCAAATGCTCTCAGTGTACATAAAAATAAAAGATACATTCATCAAGAGTCAAGAATCATAAGGTACAACACTTAATAATAGTCATAGGGTACAATAAGCAATCAAATCATACTAGGAAACAATCAATAAAAACGTAAGGATACAAGCAACAAAGTTACAGTCATATAGTCACAAGTGGGAGGGGATGGGCGATAAGGAGTGATGAGAAGATTAATAGTAAATGTAGTGCAGACTTTGTAAATAGTTGGACAGTGTTGATGGAAGGAAGGTTTGCACTCATGAATTGTGGCATTGCTGAATGGAGTTGTTTATACTTCACCAAGGTCAATCGGCCTGAAATTCCAGATGCAAGAAATACCTAAAGAGGAGCTTTCCCATAATATCGTACTGGACGTTGATTGGAGTCTCAGAGCTGGACCCTGGGGAGAGGGATTTGGGGTGACTTTTAATGTGATAACTTCATGCATCTTGAATCAGATCTTGCCTTAGTAAAAGTACCTCTTCTCTAATTCAGTGGAGTTGGGCCTTTTCTTTCTTGAGTTTTGATCAGAGGAAGGCCTGACAGGCTGGCAGCTGACCATGCTGTCTTGTAGTCTTAGCATGCTGGCTGGGGAATTCTGGGAGTTGAAGTCTACACAGCTTCAGTTACCAAGTTATTGAAGGTGAGAAACATTGCTGTAACCTGATAAATGTTCATAGATCTCTACAACCAGAATAATTGCGGTCTACTGTCGCACCAAAGTTCACCTTGGTTTATGGCCGATTGAGCACACACAATTGTTTGATGCTCCATGAAATCCTAAACCCAAACCAAGTGAGGCAGGTATTGCAAATGCAGGGGTGGCCTGCTACCAGTTCGCACTGGTTCGGGCAAACTGGATGTTAATGTTACAGTTGAAGTGGTAGTTGCAACAACTGTCTGGCCCCGCCCTGCCTACCCCACCCCACCTAGGAGTCTCCACGTGGCCCATTCTGGATCCCATGTAAGTGCAGGGCCCACATAGAGGCTCAGGGAGGGCAAGAAAAATGGGCCTCCAGAAGTTGTGTAAAGCTGGAAATGGGCCCGTTTCTGGCCTCCAGAGGGTCTCCGGGCCCTGGGGAAGCTGTTTTCACCCTCCTGGAGGCTCAAGGTAAGCCTTTGGAGCCCGGGGAGGGCAAAAACACCCCCTTCCCCCGCTGTGGTACAGGAAGCTGACTAGGGCACGCCCACCACTGCCATGCCCACCCAGCAACCAAGGAGAGAATCGGTTGCTAAATTATTTGAAGCCCACCCCTGACAACGTGTGAATTAGATTCTCTTAGCTCTCCCTGCAAATATTGACTTGAGATTTTGTGATCAAGATCGATCCCTAGAAAACTGGCTTTTAAAGCACTTGGTGATTTTCCTAACAATCATTCCTGATTTTGCAGAGTGGGAGAAGGAAGAGCGTGCTGGAGTTTGGAGAATGCTTATGTTTCACTTGGGAAGTATGAGCAAGCCTTACACTTTGCAGAAAAACATCTTGAAATCTCCCAAGAGGTACTCTCTCCCTCCCCCTCTCTCTCCCTCACTCCCTCTCTCTCCCTCCCTCCCTCTCTCCGTTTGTGTGTGTGTGTGTGTGTGTGTGTGTAAATGCTACAAAATCTCCCTACATAGCAATTGGAATATTTTTGCTGCATGTCAAAGAGACATTTTTTAACAGACTGAAAGAAAATCAAATCATGGTATCCTATTTTGCACGATGTTGCTTGGTGACCAAAACAGGAAACTGGTTTCTAAAAGAGACTTGAATTGAAAAGAGCTCTGGATAAACAAAGAAGGAAGTCAGGTGTGGCTGCAGACCTCATAAACTAGAGAAGGGGAATTAGGGAGTGCTGGGAGATGCAAAAACAGGGCTGGGGGCTGCTGATAAAGCTTTCAAAAAGGGACAGTAATAGTGCTAAGTAAACATTGATTAGCATTTATCCCAATACCAAAGAAAGGTGATACCGTGTTTCCCCGAAAATAAGACACTGTCTTATATTTTTTTTGGCTCCCAAAACACACTAGGTCTTATTTTTGGGGTAGGTCTTATATATTTATGGTGCCAAATAGTGGGTGTGAGTGTGTAGGGGGGTTTTCCGGTGCACGGTTGCTCCCTGAAAAGTCTTCCTGGAACTGGAGATTTGCACTAGGTCTTATTTTGGGGTAGGTCTTATATTAGGGCAGGTTTAGAAAATAGTGCTAGGTCTTACTTTCGGGGTAGGTCTTATTTTCGGGGAAACACGGTACTAAAGACTGTTCTAACCACTGAATGGTAGACTTGATACCACCCATGAGGAAAATTCTCTGGAAGATAATCTAGCGACATTTGAGCCCAACTGCCAATAGGGAACTGCTTCAAGTACAAGCAGGATTTTGGAAAGGAACACAATCTACACTGGATGATGATAAAAGCCAAAAGGAATGCCAAAAAGACCTTGGTGTGTGCTTCATTGACTAAACCAGAGGTCTCCAAACTTGGCAACTTTAAGACTTGTGGACTTCAACTCCCAGAATTCTCTGGCTGGAGAATTCTGGGAGTTGAAGTCCACAAGTTGCCAAGTTTGGGGACCCCTGGACTAGACAATTGAATGTATAGATCAGTGTTTTTCAACCTTTGCCTGTTTTAAGACGGGTGGACTTCAACTCCCAGAATTGCCCAGCCAGCCATGACAACGGCAATGATTTAGCGTGGTTTTACTTGCAAAGTTGCTTGGTAGGAAATGAGTTTACGGTCTGGTCCGAAGTTTTTAATTTCTGGGTGGAGTCAGTATATCGACAAGAAGCAAGTCAGAAATGTTATAAATAAATCCTAAGAGGAAACTAAATCAGTCTAGCAGAGGCAGGGAAGTCCGCCTTTTGAAATTTGCAGACCACAATCTTAGGATAAGGCATTTATGCCTGCCTCTCTTGCCCTAGAATTAAACTGTCAGCTGCTCCAGTTAAATATTATTTGCTGAGTGCAAATTGGGCTTTGCACTTTGTGGTGGGCTGATTACTCAACGCCAGATGGGAAGGGAACAATGGACGTTTCTGGGCAGGGGGGAGGCGGCTGGCATTGTGGGAAGAGGGTCCCCCTAATTACTGACTCGGAAGAGAGGGAACCGACAGGTTGCCTCCCGTTTGGGAGGGAAGTATGGAGGAGGAAGATGTTCCTTCTGCGTCAAGATTCTTGGAAGAAGAATCTCTGCTCTGCACAGGATTGTACAAACTACAAAGTGAGCCAACTCCTAGTCCCTCGAACCAGCATGAGTAAACTAGCATAGTAAAGTTGCATTAACAGAGGGATTCAATCAAGATCAAGGGAGGTACTACTATATAAAGCCTTAGTAAGGCCACACCTAGAGTCCTGCATCCAGTTTTGGTCACCACACTATAAAAGAGATGTTGAGATTCTAGAAAAAGTGCAGAGAAGAGCAACCAGGATGATGAGGGGACTGGAGGCTAAAATATATGAAGAACGGTTGCAGGAACTGGGCCTGGCTAGTCTAGGGAAGAGAAGGACCAGGGGAGACAGGATAGCAGTGTTCCAATATTTGAGGGGCTGCCACAGACAGGAGGAAGGGGTCAAGCTATTTTCCAAAGCACCTGAAGGCCAGACAAGGAATAATGGATGGAAAATGAACAAGGAGAGATTCAACCTAGAAATGAGGAGAATTTTTCTGACGGTGAGAACAATCAACCAATGGAACAGAAGTTGCCATTGGAAGTTGTGGGAGCTTCATCACTGGAGGCTTTCAAGAAGAGACTGGACTGTCATCTGTCAGAAATGGTGTAGGGTCTCCTGCTTGGGTGGGGTTGGACTAGATGACCTACAAGGTCCCTTCCAACTCTTATTCTGTTATCCTAAACAAGGGCCAAATCAGCTTGCAAGATTTTATCCCCACTTCAAAGGGGGTTGGGTTGATCTATTGTATTCAGCTAGGACACCCTTGGGTCCTAGTTGTTCCCAGAGATGCTTCTTCATGTTCCGTGTTGCCTACAGTACCATCATGTCCAGTTCTCTTTCAATGAAACCCCTTTTTAAATTTTTATCGATCAATGCTCTGAGTTCTTTTAGTTCTCTGGGAGACATGAAGTACATTTGTGGTTTTGGGAGTTTAGCCCCTGGTAGGATTTCGATAGCGCAGTCTGTGGCGCGATGGAGTGGGAGTTCATCACAAGCTTCCTCGCTAAATGCTTGGGCCAGATCCTGGTACCCGTTGGGGATGTTAATGGGTTCAGCCGACTGTCCGGTCATGGCTGACTCTCTGTTCTGTTCCTTTCTTTATCCTTTCCTCTGGGCTATTTGCAAATACTACGTCTCTCTGGAATTGTATGGTTCCTCTCCTCCCATTTATTTTTGGATTCCATTTCCACAGCCATGTGAGGCCTAGAACTAGTGGCTCTTCCATTCCTGGGGCTACAATGAATGTGAGCATCTCACTATGGTTCCCTAGTCTTATTTTCAATGGTTCTGTGGTAAACCTAGCTGGCTCCCCCCCTCCCGCTATAGTTTCATCTTTTTGGGAGAAAGCGATGGCATTTTCCATTTCTTTCAGTTGGATTCCCAATGTCTCTGCAAGGGAGGGGTTTATTAGGCATTGGGTGCATCCTGAATCCAGCAACGCTGCAACTTCCTCCCCCTTCCCTCGGCTGGGGATAAACAGTCTTGGGGTAGAGTAATTGGTTCAATTGGGTTGCTTACCAGTGGGTCGTCTTCCGGATCGCTTTCGGACTGGCTCAGGTCCCCTCGGAGCATTGGGGATTCTTCCTCTGGGTTGGGGTGGGATCGGAATCCCACAGCTACTCGGCCCCTCAGGCCAGTCTCCTTTCCTCGAGGGCTGGATGTTCCAGGTTTCCCCCCTGATGGGTGGTCTGGCTTTCTGGCAGGGGTTTTCGAACGGCATTCTGCTGCGCGATGTCCCTCCTTTCCACACTTAAAGCAGCCAGACGTTCTTGGAGTCATGTTGGTTTGGGGTTTGAAAACTTCCCATTTCCCTGGGTGGGGATCTTTTCCAAAACTTGCCACTGTGGTACCGGTTACGAGTCATGTCTATCTCCGCTTCCTCTGCCATCATGTACCATTCATGCAGGAGGTTTGGGACCCCACAGGCCAGGCAGGCAGCATATAGGTCATCATTTAGCCCATCTTTGAACCAACAGACTAGGATTTCCTCTGGCCAGTCAGCCAGCCAGGTCACAAAATTCCTCAGTGCATTCGGCTACCGGGCGACGGCCTTGCTTTACAACTCTGATGCAGTCTTGGGCTTTTCTATCAGCGAGAGGGTCTTCAAAGCAGTGGCGTAGGGCCATCATGAAGCGATCGAGGTTCCTTAATTCTGGGGCATTGACGTTGTGGAGCATCACCATCCATCTGGCTGCTGCCCCTTCAAGGGCCAGTGTGCCGACTCGTACTCGGGATCCCTGGGTTGGGAAATTCTGCCCGTATTCTTGCATGTAGGTGAGGACTTGCACCAGAAAAAATCCCAGTTTCTGGGGGTCCTCATCGAATTTTACTCCCAGCGGTGAGACCTTCCTCTGCAGTTGTATGTCTCTGGGTTGGCCAGGGTTAATCCCCTGTTCTGGGGTGGTTAGGGATCAGGTACCTGGTATGGCTGCTGGTTCTTCAGCTTGTCCTACTGCCTGATCATTCTCAGCTGGATCCAGAGTGGTGGCTGGGGTTCTGTCACTTTCTGGTTCCCTCGCTCTCCTGCATTGGTGTCCTGGTGCATCCCTCACCTCAAGGTTCTCCAGGGCTTCCCTCACGAGGCGATTTATGTACTGTCTCAGTCGGTTGTCAGCTGGTGGCTCCTCGTCCCATTCTTCCTGATCCGATAGGGCCTCCAGCTCCAATTTCCACCCGGGTTTACAATTACCCCGGATGAGGGTTACTCCCCTATTTCTTCCATCCCAGCTGTCTCTCTTTCCTACGCCTATAGACCACTGGGGCTTTGTGGAGGTTGCGTAGGCAACTTCGCTATCTTCAATGGGGTGCACCGAGTCAGTGTCTGGCCGGGTAACTGTCGATGTTTCTCCCCAGCATTCGGCTTCCCTTGGTCCTTGCTGTACTCAGACATTTTCCTTTTCTTGCAGGGTCCCCTCGGCAGAGTGAAGGTTTTTTTTAAAAAAAATTCCTCTCCGGGCTGACCTCTATTGCAGATGCTGCTTTATGTCAGGCTACAGAACTTTTCCCATTCAATCAACTAGAATGAACTTCTGAAAATGTATCAAAACGTATCAAAAGGAATCCTTTATTGAGATGAGACAATTCATGTAGGGGTTAAAAGCAGCGTCTAAGGTCTCTCAGGCATGCAGAGATAGATAAGGAGTTTAAAACCCTCCCTTATCTTGATGTGTATTTAGTAAAACAAAGAGCCAACATGTTAATTCCCCCACCCCTTTTAGAAGGATCTTTTCCAGAGTTTCCCAGGACACATCTCACTGTGGAATTTTTATGGTCTCTTCATCTCCTGGCTGTCTCTCCCAGAGGTGATAGGTTCCGGCCATCTGGGTTTCATCCCTCCATTGTATCATGTGTAGGTTATACAAATTCATATAAGATTAAATATATTCAGGTTACATCAAGAATGATTTCATTATCAGTCTCCCCCCTTTTCTTCTTTCATTGAAGAAATGACAGATACACGGATCTGACAGTTGCCCATTTTTCCTGAAAATTGCAAGAAATCTGGGAGCAGTTTTTCCAGCTAATAAATTTGGTGTAAATCCCCAAGCCTTTGTGAGTGTATGTCTTTAAATGAAATATGGTATTTGGAAATTTGGGGCAAAATAAGATAGGGTAGGATAAATCAGACCAGACCAGACCAGAAAACAATATTGGAGAAGATCATTATAATAAGAGTTGGAAGGGACCTTGGAGGTCTTCTAGTCAACCTAGTACAGGGGGTTAGACCAGAAGACCTCCCAAGGTCCCTTCCAACTCTGTTACTCTGTTTTATTAAACTTCTTTGGTGCAAAAAAGGTGTGTTTTGTGTTGTGCTCTCCTTTGCTTGACCTTTCCTAAATTAGAAAGCCTGCTTGGCACCCTTACGTGTCATGTAATGGAACAGTTAACTGGTTCATTAATTGTTGGAAGCTCAGTTTTATTGTCCCCTCTTCAGCCTTACGTACAGAACTGTTCCGCATGAGTCCTGCCCTCCTTTGAGTTTGTTTTAAAAATAGGTTCCTTGAAATCATTTTTAAAATGTGCTACCAGCTAAGAGCAGAACAGGCTGTTTTAGCAGAAGTTGGGCTCTCAACAGTTGAAGTGTCTCAACTGAGGAGGGAGGTCCATGATGGATTCCTGCTCAGGTCAGAGAATTGGAGAAGACCAGAGCAGCATTTCTCAACTTTTTGTGGACTTCAACTCCCAGAATTCCCTACCAGTGTGCTGACTGAAGAATTCTGGGAGTTGAAGTCCATGCATCTTAGAAGTGGCCAGAGTCAAGAAACACTGGGTCAGATGATAACCAAGATACCTTCCAACCAGTGGTGGGATTCAATTTATTTTACTGCCGGTTCTGTGGGCATGGCTTGGTAGGTGTGGCATGGCTTGGTGGGTGTGGCTTGGTGGGCGTGGCAGGGGAAGCATCAGGATTCTGGCAGTTACTCCAATTAAATCATGAACTGAGTCCGCATCAGGGAGGGAGATGAATGGAAAACAGCATTCAGCTGCCACCTAGGGAGCTTCCAATTCAAGGTTATGCCTTTCGGACTACAGGCCCCCCGCCGGTGTTCATGCAGTTAATAAATGAGGTGCTACATGAACATCTTTATAAGGGGGTTCTTGTCTACATGGTGACATTCTCATCTACCCTGAGACGATGGACGACCACATACCCCTAGTCTGCCAGGTACTGGAAAAACTTCTAGCAGCAAACCTGTATGTCAAGCTGTTGAAATGCGAATTTCACCATGCACAGTTGGACTACCTGGGCTACCGAGTCTCCAGTGAGGGCATAGAGATGGACCCAGCCAAAATACAAGCCGTTCTGTGCTGGCAGCCAGCCCCCTTGTATCCACAGACAGCTACAAAGCTTCTTGGGGTTCATAAACTTCTACCAACAATTCATCCCTTCCTTCATGAGGTTTGCCAAACCCATGACAGACCTCCTAAAGACAGGGAGTCCAGGAATGAAACCCCACCCGGGACAACCCTACAGTGGGACCTAACCTGCCAAAAAGCACTTGAAACACTGAAAGAACTGTTTGCAAAAGAACCAGTACTGAAGCATCCTGACCCCAAACAACCCTTCGTCATTCAAGCAGATGCCAGTGATGTGGCAGTGGAAGCAGTGTTACTCCAAAGAAACAACCAATATGTTTTATGAGTTGACAGGAAGGATACTGCAAAATCCCCATTCCCTCCCCACCCCACTAACCTGCTTTCCAGCTCTGTTCTCCTGTGCAGGGCAACCAAAGAAGACCCAGCTGATCAGCTGGGACTCAATGGGAGGCAGAGAAGAGATGGGGTTGGCGGGGCCAGTCAGAGTCGGGATTGGATGGTTCTCCGAACTACTCACAATTTCCGCTACCGGTTCTCCAGAATTGATCAGAGCCTGTTGAATACCACCTCTGCTTCCAACCTTACATTCAACTGCTTTAGAATTACAATAACAGAGTTGGAAGGGGCCTTGGAGGTCTTCTAGTCCAACCCCCTGCTTAGGCAGGAAACCCTATAACCATTTCACACAAATGGTGATCCAGTCTCTTCTTAAAAACTTCCAGTGTTGGAGCATTCACAACTTTTGGAAGCAAGTTGTTCCACTGATTAATTGTTTTAACTGTCAGGACATTTCTCCTTAGTTTTAAGTTGCTTCTCTCCTTTATAAATTTTAATTTATAAAAATTAAATGCCCAGTGAGCACGGTATGGGCCTTCTTAAAAATAAAAAGGATGGGTTGGCTCACAAGGCTGTTTTGGGAAGGAACAAAGGGCACTTTTGCAAGCTATGTAAAAGCAGGCATCCATTTTTTATCAAATAATCATGGTTAGTTGCTCCTTTGCAGATTGGGGACCCTGCTGGTGAAGTGACAGCATGCACAAGTATTGAACAGCTGCGATCTGCGTTGGGCTCGGAGCAGAGCGGTGAGGGGCCTGATGCTTGTTTCTGCCGGATATGAAATCCAAGGTAAGTTGTGTTCTTCCAGGATCTTTTCTTTTTGTCCTTCCAGTGTGTTCTCTGCCTTCTCTTGGTCTGGCGAACAGCAAAACTGGCCAAGGAAACCAGTTGGGGAAAGCTTGTCAGTGGACTGGCTAAGAATGTTCAGAGCCATGTAAAAAGCAGATTATTTTGCCTTTGTTCATGAGATTATTCTGTCCTCTGGTGGACAGTTGGCCCCTTGGGGAAAGCAGATTTTTAAAAATGCAAATTGCATTTGGTGTTGTGGCCCGCCGGCGGCTGATGGAGCTGGCCGCAGAGTGAGACAGCAGTGTTGTGGTTCACCGGCAGCCTGTGCAGAGGCAGCAGAATCGGACAGTGGGGAAGAACTGGACCAGTCAGGGAGTCTGGGGAGGACTCAGATGAGGGTCCTGTGTCCGATGCAGAGATGGGGCCAGGGCCATCTGGGAGTGGGGTGTGGCCTCCGGAGCCTTTAGAGTCTGGCAGCAGTAAGGCAGAGGAACAAGGGGAGCCTGTTGCCAGTGCACGTGTGCACAGAGCTGCTAGAAGTCAAGAGCAGCTGAAACAAAAGGGGTGACTCGAGAGTAAGGCTTGGAGGTGATTGCCCCTCTCCTAAGATATAAAGGACAGGCTAAGGTGATGAAACCTTTGCAGGAAGCAAAGTCGTTCGCTCTGCTTGGATTAATCCTTGAAGCTCTGTGTGGACTTTGTACTTTGGTTGGTTTTTTATAGTTAATTTGGCACTCTAGCTGTTGGCAGCAATTCAAAGGAGAGGAAGGTGGGTGCTTATCTTGAGGACTGTTTGGGACTCATTACCAGTTGAGAATGAACGTAATTCCCAGCGTTGAAATAAAACAAGATTTGTTTTAACCAAGCATGTGTTTAATTACGGTCTTGGGAAGCCTTGGTCAGAACTAGTAGTGAGGAGGTTGGGGAAGAATCTGGGCCAGTCTTGGAGGCTGAGGAAGGCTTGGACAAGGGCTCTGCATCAGAGGCAGAGATGGGGCCAGGGCAGGCTGGCAGTCATCAGCTGCCTTCAGACTCGGACAGCAGTGAGGCTGGGGAGTTTCTGGAACTGGTTCCCATCCTGTGCATGAGCAGGGCTACCAGAAGACAAGAACAATTGAGAAAGCAGGGTTGACTCAGGAGTAAGGCCACACCATGCATTTGGGGCTCAGTTGCAGTTGTAAATTGAGGACTACCTGGATAAACTTAAGGTTCTGCAACGACAGGAACCCAAAATGGATGAAGGAAGTTGATCCCATCCTTTTAACAAGCCAGACTCTTTTTTCCTGAATCTCTGGAGCATTAAATCCTGATCTCTCTCTCTCTGTAATTATAGGAGAAAGTTGTCAGGAACAAGAACTGCAGCTTCAGTAAGTGTTGCTGTTGTTCTTTCAAAGGTTTAATGGGGCCATAATAGCCTCGCACATCAGCACATCATCATTCTCAAGGTCATATTCACCCCATTGTGGAGGACCAAATGAATTTAAAAGGGAAAAAAAGTGTGTGTATGGAATAAAACAGGCACATGGCTATTTGTGAAATCAGGATAAAACATCCCCCCCCAAATCCTTAAAAAAATTTTTTTTAAGTGGAGAAGAGACTTTTTAACAGATTAACAGAATGAGAGAGTTAAAAGGGGCCTTGTAGGTCATCTAGTCCAACCCCCCCCCACACACTGCCCCAGCAGGAGACCCTACACCATTTCCTCCAGTCTCTTCTTGAAAGCCTCCAGGGATGAAGCTCCCACAACTTCCAACGGCAACTTCTGTTCCATTGGTTGATTGTCCTCACTGTCAGAAAGTTTCTTCTTATTTCCAGGTTGAATCTCTCCTTGATCAGTTTCCATCCATTGTTCCTTGTCTGGCCTTCAGGGGCTTTAGAAAACAGCTTGACCCCCTCCTCCTCCCTGTGGCAGCCCCTCAAATATTGGAAGACTGCTCTCCTGTCTCCCATGGTCCTTCTCTTCACCAGACTAGCCAAGCCCAGTTCCTGCAACCGTTCATCATCTGTTTTAGCCTCCAGTCCCCTCATCCTCCTGGTTGCTCTTCTCTGCACTTTTTCTAGAGTCTCCACATCTGGAAGATTGATTTGTGCCTGCAGTGATTGTATAAATCCCAACGTGTTGAGGCAGAAAAGGACAAGATCCGTGTGTTTGTCTTGTCCAATTGCTCTTTTTATTTTTAAAGAACAGGGACAGGATTACAGCTGGGGGGACCCAATCCTTTCTTTGCAGGTGTCCAGTTGTTTGAGAGTGTGGCTGTGTTCCTTTGGTTGACCTGTTGCGCTCTCATGTTGACATGTTGGGTGCTCACAATCACCTCACTTTTTCAGCTGTTTACAGTATTCTAGTTGTGTGACCATGTCTGATGGTTTTGCTGAAAACTGGCATTTGCTTCCAGTTGTTGGCAAAACTGGCCCATAGAGAAACATTGGTTCACTTGACAACGGTGAAGTTTGCTTTAAGCAGGTGTCACAAAAAAAGGTAGTGAAATTGGTAGGGTAGTCATGTGGGTTATGACCATCACAGCTTTCAACCCTGATGGACAGTCTGGTCATAAGTCACCTATACATACAATTCTTGTATGTATAGGGCCTTGGTGGCTCAGGCTGTTAATTCTTGTATGTATATAAGGGCCTTGGTGGCTCAGGCTGTTAATTGCCTGCACTTAAGTTCGAGCTGCCTACAACTGCTGTAGGCTCGAATCCCACCAGGCTCAAGGTTGACTCAGCCTTCCATCCTCTCGGGGTAGGTAAACTGAGGACCCAAGATTGTTGGGGGCAATAAGCTGACTTTGTAAAAATGCTGCTTAGTAATAAGCAGGCATATACAATGGAATGAAGGCTATTGCTGAGCATTGGGTTGTATCCCAAAAATTGTAAGCCGCCCTGAGTCTTCGGAGAAGGGTGGGATATAAATGTAATTTTAAAAAAAATTCTAATCAAGCTTCTCTCTCAAAGATTTCATCCTAATTCTCCTTTTTTTAAAAATAGATTTTTAAATTGAAAGCTTTATACAGAGCATAAAAAGTAATACAAACTAATAAGAAAAGACAGACAAGAAAGGGAAAAGAAAGGGAAAAGTGCAGGAAGGAAGAATAAAAAGCAATAGCAATAGCACTTAGACTTATATACCACTTTATAGTGCTTTACAGCCCCTCTCTAAGTGGTTTACAGAGTCAGCATCTTTCCCCAACAATCTGGGTCCTCATTTTACCCACCTCGGAAGGACGGAAGGCTGAGTCAACCTTGATCCTGGTGAGATTTGAGCTGCTGGCAGTGGGCAGAATTAGCCTGCAATACTGCATTCTGACCACTGAGCCACCATGGCAGATATTTATTATTATTATTTATTTATTATTCAGACTTGTATGCCGCCCCATCTCCAAGACTCGGGGCAGCTCACAACTAAAACAACCATAATAAATAATTTAAAAAGAATTAAACAGATCACAAGCCCAGAATAGTAGATCTAAAATTCAAGATAATTTAAAAACCCATCCCCCACCGGGGAGGGGTCACAGCCCAGATTGGTCGAACAGCCAGGTCTTCAAATCATGGCGGAAGTTGCGGAGGTCAGGGGCCAGGCGGAGCCCCAGGGGTAGTTGGTTCCAGAGGTCAGGGGCCGTGACAGAATAGGCTCGTCGCTGGGGGACCGCCAGCCGGCATTGACTTGCCGATGGGACCCTTGCCTGATAGATAGATAGATAGATAGATAGATAGATAGATAGATAGATAGATAGATAGATAGATAGATAGACAGATAGATGTAGATATAGATAGCAATAGCATTTAGACTTATATACCGCTTCACAATGCTTAACAGCCCTCTCTAAGCAGTTTATTGATTGCCCCCAACAATCTGGGTCCACATTTTACTGACCTCAGAAGGACGGAAGGCTGATTCAACCTTGAGCCTGGTGAGATTCGACCTGCCAAATTACAGGCAGCCGGCAGTCAGCAGAAGTAACCTGCAGTACTTCACTCTCACCACTGCGCCACCAAGGCTCTTAACAGAAAGAAGAATGTTCTGTTTTCCTTTTCAGCAAATACAAAGTTATCTCCTTACTCTATGATTACAAAAGAAAGGGCTCTCTTTTCTATTATCCAAGGTTTTTTCCCCCTAACCATCAAAACCCCAAATCATAATTCCCGTCTTTTTATGACCAATTCTTTCTAACCATTGAACCCTAAACCACAAATTCATTTTTTCTTTCTGGCACAAAAAGTTCAAAGTTGGGAGTGGGGTTTCACCCAAGTCCTGGACAGGTTGCCCCTCCCCTGGTAGGACTCTGAAATGGAGCTGCTTTATCTGTGTTGCCACCCAAAGCCCCCCATCTGCAGAGGGCTGGCTCTGAACTGGCTCAACAGTAAACCTTTATTTGACTTGTTTGCACACTCCAAGGTGACCGAGGCCAGTAAACCGTACACCATGGAGAGCTTTGGAGCATGAATGCCTTTCCTTCTCCAGTTCCTTTTTTTTTTGCTTTTGACTAAAACAATACCAACCGTCAACATTTCTCTCGCGGTTCAGCCCTTGATGGCGGAGGAAATTTAGCGTAAGTAGCCTTATGCCCTTCCTTTTCTCTCGACAAGTTTTGAACCTTGCTAAAAATGGGTGCCTCCCATACCTTTGTTTGTAAAACGCCGTTATGTCACAAGCTGGCAAAAATTTTGCAGCACTCAAATGGGGTGGGTGGATGATGATGATGCCTAGATACCTTGTGGTTCCTCCACAAAGTGTTTCATTCCTTAAAGCGCGTGTTTGCTCTGTACTCTAAACTGCCATTGCAATTGCAATCAGGTTGGCACTGCTGTTTGGCTGTTCAAGCCACCCAATAGGTTTGTAACAGCAAAACCTATGCAGGTTGAAAGGCCCTCTGGAGGCCATTCAGACCATCCCCTTGGTTTGGGTTAAGAAATAAGGGCCAGTTTAGTTTCGTGGTTAAGGCACCAGGCTAGAAAGCAGGAGATTGTGAGTTCTAGTCCAGCTGGGTAACTTTGGGCCAGTCTCAAGCTGACTCACCTCACTGGGTGGTTGTTATGGGGAAAATTGTGGGGAAACTGGGTTTGGCCAGTCTAGAGAAAAGAAGGACCAGGGGAGACATGATAGCAGTATTCCAGTATTTGAGAGGCTGCCACAAAGAAGAGGGGGTCAATTTATTTTCCAAAGCACCAGAAGGCAAGACAAGAAACAATGGATGGAAACTAATCAAGGAGAGAAGCAAACTGGAATTAAGGAGACGCTTCCTAACAAGGAGGACAATTAACCAGTGGAACAGCCTGCCACCAGAAGTTGTGAATGCTCCAACACTGGGGATTTTTAAGAAGAGGCTGGAGAGCCAATTGTCTGAAATGTTTAGGATTTCCTACAGTCCCTTCCAGCTCTATTCTGATTGGTTGGTTGGTTGGTTGGTTGGTTGGTTGGTTGATAGGAGGAAGGAAGGTATGTTTAGTTATTTTTAAAATAACTTGAGTTGTTTAAAAAATAATAATGACAAGATATCAATCAATAAAAATAAAAGCACTGTTGTCATTGCTCATTTAGTGAAGGAGGAGGGGGTGTCAAGCTATTTTCCAAGGCACATGAAGGCCAGAGAAGGAATAATGGATGGAAACTGATCAAGGAGAGATTCAACCTGGAAATGAGGAATTTCCTACCAGTGAGGACAATCAACAGAAGTTTCCTTTCATCCTGGAGGCTTTCAAGAAGAGACTGGACTGCCATCTGTCAGAAATGGTGTAGGGTCTCCTGCTTGGGGCATGGGGGGTTGGACTAGATGACCTATAAGGTCCTTCTCTCCTGGTCCTTCTCTTCCCTAGACTAGCCAGGCCCAGTTCCTACAACCGTTCATAATCTGTTTGAGCCTCCAGTCCCCTAATCCTCTTGGTTGCTCTTCTCTGCACTCTTTCTAGAGTCTCAACATCTTTTGCGCCGGAGTGAACGGAAATGAGCAATGTGTATTTTAGGATGGCAGCTTTGCAGAAGGCATTTTTCTCGTTTTCTCAACTCTGAGTCTGCTTTAGTCCCAGCCCCTCTCCTCTTGGCCTGACCTTCTGGGTGCCAATCTCGGGGGAGGTGGTTGACTGGGAGACAGCCGTTTCGGCAAAGAATTTAGCTTCTTGACAGCCAGACCAGCTCCTTCTCTCCTTCCCCTCTTCCCTGACGAAGGGCGCATCTGAACTGCTTTAATTACGGTTGTTTAGCTTCTCCAAGAGGCTGTCCGACATAATTGCCACTTAGCTTAGAATCGGCTGTGTTTAATCTTTCATTTATTTCGAGAAGCCTCTCCGGAAAGAAGTTCAAAAGTTGTGCAGAACATGGGAGGAAGATGTGGCGTCTTCCGTCCATGTGAAAAAAAAAAAGGGGAGATGTGCAATTCCAGATGCAGGCTCTCACACTTGCACATCTGGAGGGGTCAGACATAGGACTGTTCCCATAAGTTTGGAGATCTGGGTGGAGAAAGGGGGAGCCTTTTTGTATCCCAGCTCATAGTGCCTGCTTTTTAAAAAAAAATTCATGTTTATATGCCGCCCTTCTCCGGAGACTCAGGGCGGCTTACAATTTTTTGGGATACAACCCAGTGTGCTCAGCAACAGCCTTCCTTCCATTGTATATGCCTGCTTATTACTAAGCGGCATTTTTACAAAGTCAGCTTATTGCCCCCAACAATCTTGGGTCCTCACTTTACCTACCCTGAGAGGATGGAAGGCTGAGTCAACCTTGAGCCTGGTGAAGCTTTACATAAGGCAGGGGGGCAAGCACTAGAGCAAGCAATTATAGGACCAATAAGAAGATTTCCAGATAACGGTGTGTACACATTTACTTTACCATTTCTTGCCTTATGAATGAGGCTTCGATTTGTCTAGCTTGAGCTTTCTTTCTTCCTCTTTCTTTCTTTCTCTCCTTCTCTCTTTTCTCTCTTTCTCCCCTCCTTCCCTTTCTTTCTCCCTCACTCTCTCCTCCCTCTTTCTCTTTCTTTCTTTCTCTCCCTCCCTCCCTTTCTTCCTTTCTCTCCATCTCTCCCTCCCTCTTTCTTTCTCTCCTAAAAACAGCTCAGTCTTCTTGATTTTTTCTTTCTGGTTCAAAAGACGATTTGATTTTAAAAATGATTCTCCCTTCTAAGTTCTTTCTTTTGCCCAAAAGATTCTCGAAACAACGGCAGCGCGGTTTCAGGCGGCTCGCTGATTCTTCCTGCAAAAAGATTTTTCCTTCCAAGCTCCTTCTCCTTTTCCTTTTTTTTCCTCTTTCCTCCTTTTCTTTCTTTCTTTCCTCCCTGCCTGTTTTTTTTCTTTTGATCCTTTCCTCTCTCCGTCCCTCCCTCTCTCATCCTTCCTTTTTTTTTCTTTTCTTCCTCCCTCTTTTTCTTCTCTCTCTTTCTCTCTTTCTTTCTTTCTTTCTTTACTCCCTCTTGAAAAAAATAGCAGCCATCTCTCATTGATGGTGTCACTGGTTATCCTGCCCCCTGCAGTGGTTTTAACTTATTACATTTCTTGGACTCATTGATTAAAATTCAATTTATAAATGAGTTGGACTAGATCAGTGTTTCTCAAACTCGACTTTAACTCAAACACTCGGCCGCAAGGTTTCTTGAACTTGGCAATGTATGCTGGCTGAGGAGTTCTAGAATTGAAGTCCATGCATCTTAAAGTGGGACAAGTTTGAGAAACTAGATGGTGTAGATGATCTCCGGAGTCCCTTTTCAGTTCTAAAATTCTAGAGAAAGGACACGGATGCAAAAAGAAAATCCTGATGGTTAATTAATTTAATAAAGTGATTTTTTTAAAAAAAATCTTTAAATTTGTATTGTTTTTACTTTGCAAAAACCTTTAATATTTTTTTAAAAAAACCCAGTAAATAATTATCATTTTCACCATTGTCATTTCAGGGGTTCCAAACAGCAGATTTGAAGCCTGGGTTAATAAGTCACAATGCAGACACTCACTTTGCATCTTGACCTGCATTATGGTTTTAAGCAGGGCTTCGAAAAATTTAGCAAGGTGTTCTCTGCCCGGTTGCTGGGTGAGGTGGGCGTGGTGGGCGTTGTCTAGTTAGCCTTCTGCACCACAGTGCCGGAGGGCATTTTTTCCTTCCCTGGACTCTGGAGGCTTTTTTTTTTGAGCCTCCGGGAGGGCAAAAATGGCCTCCCTGGACTCCGGAGGCTCTCTGGAAGCCAAAATGGGCCTATTTCCGGCCTTCCCAAACTTCCAGGAGGCCTGTTTTGTGCCCTCCCTGAGCCTCCGCGCATGCCCTGCACTTACCTGCATCCAAAACAGACTGTGTGGTGACTCCTGGGAGGGGAGGGGTGGGTGTGGCCAGCCAGGAGTGGGATTTGGGGGGGTTCTCCGAACTGCACAGAATCTTAGCTAGGGGCTCTCCTGAACCCCTGTGAACCCCTAGCAGCCCACCTCTGGTTTTAAGAGGATGCTCTGGTTCACCCCTTATGGCAAAGGCAGCCATTTGGATTTGCACAGCCACAATTTACACAATCCTTGTCTGTTGTGCGGTGTGAATGCAGTCAACCCCACGCCTGCATTTTGTGCAGCTGAAGGTCAACATTGTATTTTTTTTGTGTGTGGGGAGGGGTACTGTTTGGGAGAAGTTGCATTCCTGAATTGGAATTAATGAGGGAGGGAAGAAAAGTGGAGGCAGCTGGCAAGCGGGGAGCCTTTGTGTCAGGAATGAAAGGCTGGTGGCTATGAGCCAGTGAGCCATAGATCTTTTCTAAGGGTCCCATCTATGGGCTTCCTACTCAGAGAGAATTTAAATGAATGACGAATAATACAAGCATTTCTCTCCCCTCACTCTTTTTCTTCCCAACAGTAGGAATGCTGGAAGGGTTGGTGGGGTTAACCCAAAAGTTTAGGGAAAGAAATCTGGGACTTTTACCCTCTATCAGAATTCTCTCACTTGGAAACTTACGTTTCCCCTAACCTGCCCCAGTAACAAGGGACTGATGTCTTAATCTTCACTCATTGAGCAAGACTATTTGGCGGAATAGGGCATTTTGGAAGAGTTTCTTGGTCAAAGTGAAAAGATCAGACCAGCTGGGTTTCTACTTCTTTCAAGCTGGGGGGCGGGGGAATGAAAGGAGAGAGATGAAAGAGGGAACCCAAGAAGGCAGTATGAGAATAGAATGGAATAGAATTTAGAATAGAATAGAATTTAGAATAGAATTTAGAATAGAATAGAATAGAATAGAATAGAATTTAGAATAGAATAGAATAGAATAGAATAGAATAGAATAGAATTTAGAATAGAATAGAATTTAGAAGAGAAGAGAAGAGAATTTGGAATAGAATTTAGAATAGAATAGAACAGAACAGAACAGAATATAGAATGGAATAGAATTTGGAATAGAATGGAATTTGGAATAAAATAGAATAGAACAGAATTCAGAACAGAACAGAATAGAATAACAGAGTTGGAAAGGACCTTGGAGGTCTTCTAGTCCAACCCCCTGCTTAGGCAGGAAACCCTACACCACTTCAGACAAATGGTTGTCCAATCTCTTCTTAAAAACTTCCAGTGTTGGAACACCCACGACTTCTGGAGGCAAGGTCGTTCCAATGGTTAATTGTTCTCACTATCAGGAAATTCCTCTTAGTTCTAAATTTCTTCTCTCCTTGGTTAGTTTCCACCCATTGCTTCTTGTCCTGCCCTCCTGTGCTCTGGAGACCTGGGAAAATCATCATCATCATCCTAATCCTAGATGTTGTCTGTCCACTGCAGGATGAAGGCTTCTTCTGCATGTTTCCAATTAATACGGTCCTGAGCTTTCTTTTGCCAATTGGACCCACCATACTTGCTGATTTCATCAATCCCTCTTGTTTTAGGTCTCTTTCATAGACACTTTTGATCAAGTGTGGTCCATTCGAATAAATAAATAAATAAATAAATAAATTCTAGGACTGCCTTGGTCCACCTGCCATCAATTCTTCTTGCTATGTGACCAGCCCATTTCTATCTCAATCCTTTTACTCTTTTGATGGCATCGTATACTTTCGTTGGTATCACCCCCTCTTCTTCTTCCATTGAAGAATGGCAGATACATCTAATCCACATGCAGATCTTTCTATCTTGTCTCGTGATGTCTCTTTCCATGGCTCTTGGTGTCCCTTGTAGTTTTTGTATCGATTGTGAGATTAGCGTACATGTCTCACCAGCATATGTTAGAGCAGGTAGCATGCACGGATCGAAAACTTTTCAGGCATAGGGGGAGGTTGTTCTTGAAAATTGAGATCTGTTGGTCAACGTATATGTATGTAGTGGGCTACTACGTCTAGTTCTTCTCTGGATATAAATTTCTTTCTTCCTTTTGGTAAATTTATTAAACATGAGAAAATAGGCTGTTCAAATACATACCTTTGCAGGATTAGGATTTGAAAACTCTGGAAACAAACCAAACGACTTTGACATTTCTAAAAATAGGGATGAATCGTTGGATTGTCTACTCTCCTGGCCCAGAACGTTACAACGCCCTAGATTAGAGACTTCAACAAACCTTAAAAGATGGAGGAAGCATTTAGAAATGCCTCTGAGGATTCCCCCCATCTCCCCAATTGTTACCAGTTTGCAGTGCCAGTTGGTAAACATGCCAATAATGAACGCGGGAGAGTAACAGGGCATTAAAGGAGGAGGAATGTTTAAAGTTACCTTTTTTTTCTCTCCCTTAGCTACAGAATCCCACATTGTCAGAGGCTGCTGATCTGATGTGGGGAGGAGGAAGGAGTGATAAAATTCATTTTTAATTGAATTTGTGGGATAGCGGTAGTAGAGGGAAAAATAGTACAGAGGTGTAGGCAGTGTCAGCTGCTGTTCGAAATGCACCCCATGTTAACTTTCTGAGCCTGCTAGAGAGGTACCCAGTACTGAAGAAACAACAGTTTTTTTTTCTGGTTCAGGTGAGTTTGTATCCTGTTACCTCTGATGGAAAGGTGAGCAGAACATTGTTTCTGCTGGCAGGGAAATGAGGCATTGTTTAGTTTGTTTTTTTTAATCTGGCCTGAGGGTGGTGAAGATTTTTGAAGAGGAGATTTGGGTTTTAAGGCTCTGCCTAGATCCTTCTTGTGGCCTTCAGCATCCTCTCATGGGGATAACCTCAGTTTCCCCTTGGTAACATGGTGGGATCACTCAGCTGGCAAGATGCCTTAACAGGATGAGAGCTGGCTGGGGACAGAACCAGGAGAAGTAGTTTTGAGTTGTGTTTTAATCTGCTTTTTAAGTTTAAAATCTTTCCAACTTTTTTTACCTTTCTCTCCCTCCTAAAACTGTTAAATCATCATTTCAAAGAGCACTGTGTCAGATCCGTGTATCTGTCATTTCTTCAATGAAAGAAGAAAGAGGGGGGGAGACTGATAATGAAATCCTTCTTGATGTAACCTGAATATATTTAATCTTATATCGAATTAGTATAACCTACACATGATACAATGGAGGGATGAAACCCAGATGGCTGGAACCTATCACCTCTGGGAGAGACAGCCAGGAGATGAAGAAACCATAAAAATTCCACAGTGAGATGTGTCCTGGGAAACTCTGGAAAAGATCGTTCTAAAAGGGGTGGGGGAATTAACATGTTGGCTCTTTGTTTTACTAAATACACATCAAGATAAGGGGAGGGGTTTTAAACTCCCTTATCTATCTCTGCATGCCTGAGAGACCTTAGACGCTGCTTTTAACCCCTACATGAATTGTCTCATCTCAATAAAGGATTCCTTTGATACGTTTTGATAAGTTTTCAGAAGTTCATTCTAGTTGACTGAATGGGAAAAGTTCTGTAGCCTGACACACTGGCAAAGGGTTTTCATGCTGTTTTCCTAAGAGGAAGTTAGAGTGTCAGAATTTCTTGTGGGTAGTAGTTCCACAGTTTGGGGCGGTGTTTCTAAACCTCAGCAACTTTCAGTGGTATTGAAATGTTGCTCTCCTGTCTCCGCTAGTCCTTCTCTTCACTAGACTAGCCAGACCCAGTTCCTGCAACCATTCATCGTATGTTTTATTCTCCAGTCCCCTAATCATCCTGGTTGCTCTTCTCTACACTCTTTCTAGAGTCTCATCATCTTTTTTATAGTGTGGTGACCAAAACTGAATGGAGTATTCTAGGTGTGGTCTTACAAAGGCTTACCAAGGGTTGGACTAGAAGACCTCCAAGGTCCCTCCCAGTACTATTCTGGATTGGTTGATTGAAAGAGTAGCATCACATCAAGACTTACCATGCTTGCTCAGTGAAAGAGATGGTTATTCTAGCAGAATCCAGTTTGGCAGAAGGGCCTTGGAGTCTTGTGTTTTTAAGAAGGATTTTTGCCTTACTGGGGGAAAAAAGAAAAAAAAACATCCCCCCCCTTTCTTTTCAGTAAGGTGAAAGAATTTAAAAGAATACAATTAATTTTGTAAGTAAAAATGGTGACAGTTCACAAAGATTACTAGGTGCAAATAGAAATACACATTATTTCCATAGCAAGGAAGATAAAACAGGAATGGTTAAATCAATTACTTTATTCAAAGAGGAAAATATGTTCTTATTTGGATAGCACTTCTGGAATTTGTGCTTGTAAAGAAAATAAAAATGAAATGTTCGCTTTGGTTTTGTTGATTAGAAAGCTTTGGTGTTATAGGAATGGCTAGTTATACACTGCTCAAAAAAATAAAGGGAACACTTAAACAACACAATGTAACTGCAAGTCAATCACACTTCTGTGAAATCAAACGGTCCACTTAGGTAGCAACACTGATTAACAATCAATTCCACATGCTGTTGTGCAAATGGAAGAGACAAATGGTCAGAAACAGGCTCCATGAGGGTGGTATGAGGGCCCGACGTCCACAGGTGGGGGTAGTGCTTACAGCCCAACACCGTGCAGGATGTTTGGCATTTTCCAGAGAACACCAAGATTGGCAAATTTGCCACTGGCGCCCTGTGCTGTTCACAGATGAAAGCAGGGTCACACTGAGCACATGTGACAGACGTGACAGGGTCTGGAGATGCCGTGGAGAACGTTCTGCCTGCCTGCAACATCCTCCAGCATGACCGGTTTGGCAGTGGGTCAGTACTGGTGTGGGTTGGCATTTCTTTGGAGGGCCGCACATCCCTCCATGTGCTCGCCAGAGGTAGCCTGACTGCCATTAGGTCTCGAGATGAGATCCTCAGACCCCTTGTGAGACCATATGCTGGTGCGGTTGGCCCTGGATTCCTCCTAATGCGCAACAATGCTAGACCTCATGTGGCTGGAGTGTGTCAGCAGTTCCTGCAAGACAAAGGCATTGATGCTATGGACTGGCCTGCCTGTTCCCCAGACCTGAATCCAATTGAGCACATCTGGGACATCATGTCTCGCTCCATCCATCAACACCACGCTGCACCAGAGACTGTCCAGGAGTTGGGGGATGCTTTAGTCCAGGTGTGGGAGGAGATCCCTCAGGAGACCATCCGCCACCTCATCAGGAGCATGCCCAGGCGTTGTAGGGAGGTCATACAGGCATGTGGAGGCCACACACACTACTGAGCCTCATTTTGACTTGTGTTAAGGACATTAGATCACAGTTGGATCAGCCTGTAGTGTTTTCTTCCACTTTAGTTTTGAGTGTACCTCCAAATCCAGACCTCCATGGGTTGATGCATTTGATTTCCATTGTTAAGTTTTGTGTGATTTTGTTGTCAGCACATTCAACTACTGTACATTGTGTTGTTTAAGTGTTCCCTTTATTCTTTTTGAGCAGCTTATATTAATGTGTAAAAGCAAAATGTTGATGTTAGAGTGTGTTTATCTTGTACTGTGCTAAGAGTTGGAAATCAATGCTTGCTTGCTCGCTCCCTCGCTCCCTCCCTTTTTTCTCGTTTTTTCTCTTTCTTTCTTTCTTTCTTTCTTTCTTTCTTTCTTTCTTTCTTTCTTTCTTTCTGTTTTTCCCCTTGTATCTCACACCCTCTTTTCCCCGCTCCCTTTCCCTCTCTTAATTTCCTATTTTTTCTTTCCTTCTTTGTATTTTATATAACAAAAATAAAAACGATAAATACTAAAAAAAAAAAAAGGATTTTGGCAATTGGAACGCCTGCCTCCCTTTCCTCAAAACCTCCTTTCCTTGCCCCGTCAGAAACAAGGTGCCGTTACCAGCTCCGCCAACTAAAAAAAAGCAGATTTGTTTGTGGCATTTTCCCTGCTTGGCACTGATGAATGAAGCTGCCATTCATCTGGAAAGGAAATGGGCAGTTTCTTGGCACCAGTGGCAGTTTGCATGACATGCTGTGCTAGCCAACCAGCCAGCCACCTTTACCCCTTGGACAGTCCGTCGGTACGCTGGCAGCATGCAATCTAACCTGCTTTATTACAAAATAAATCCCTTTGGCCTGCTAGTCCCCAGCACAGAAATTTTATACTGAGGTGGCTTTTTCTTCCAGAAGGGAATCACAAAGCAGCTGTCAATAAAGATAACAAAATTCTCACAATTCAGCAGCAGAAACTACGAGTCATGCTTTATTACAGACGAAGGTTTTGTTTCCTGTACCTTATCGAGAGTTGTCTCAAAGAGAGTTGTTTTTTTCCCGAAAGGGCAGCTGGATTGATTCTTTTTGATGAAGAAGAAAAATTTCACTTCCTATCCAGGAAGCTTCATCAGTTGAACTGGTGGTGGGAGATATGGAAGGATAGGTTCCAACAGGATGATTGGTGTATGTGTGTGTAAATGGGAAGGACTGTGTTTCTTTGGAGTCATCTGATCGTTAGCACTCTCTCTGAGAGCTCTTGAGGCTACTTGGGATTTTCAGCTGAACCAGAAACATGATTTCATCCATTCTCCCTCCCTCCTGTCAGAACCTATACGTCCATCCCCCCACCATATAGCCTCAACTGTCAGTACCTGTCCTTCCAACCATCTCCCCCCACCATCAGTAGAACTGATGAAGCTTCCTGGATGGGAAGTGAAAGCTCTTTTTCTTCTTCCTCCTCAAAAAAAAAACCCAGTCTAGTTGCCTTTAAAGAAAAAAAAAATTGAGACAACTATGATGTCAGATCCATGTATCTGTCATTTCTTCAATGGAAGAAGAAAAGGGAGGGGGAGACTGAGAAAAAAATCCTTCTTGATGTAACCTGAATATATTTAATCTTATATCGAATTTGTATAACCTACACATGATACAATGGAGGGATGAAACCCAGATGGCCGGAACATATCACCTCTGGGAGAGACAGCCAGGAGATAAAGAGACCATAAAAATTCCACAGTGAGATGTGTCCTGGGAAACTCTGAAAAAGATCGTTCTAAAAAGGGGTGGGGGAATTAACATGTTGGCTCTTTGTTTTACTAAATACACATCAAGATAAGGGGAGGGTTTTAAACTCCCTTATCTATCTCTGCATGCCCGAGAGACCTTAGACGCTGCTTTTAACCCCTACATGAATTGTCTCATCTCAATAAAGGATTCCTTTTGATACGTTTTGATACGTTTTCAGAAGTTCATTCTAGTTGACTGAATGGGAGTCTGGATGACCGAGGCTCTTCATAGACACTTATCAAGAGATATTGCTAAGGCTATTTAATTTCTTTCCTTCCTTCCTTCCTTCCTTCCTTCCTTCCTTCCTTCCTTCCTTCCTTCCTTTCTTGACTTGCAACTGTTTGTTTTGTGACCGTTCAAAGTTATAAGGTCATTGAAAAAAGTGACATGACCATTTTTCAAAGTCTGGATGACCTGAGAAGCTTCATAGACACTTATCAAGAGACGTGTCTATTTGTTTGTTTGTTTGTTTGTTTATACAGGTAGTTCTTACAACAGTTCATTTAGTTCGAAGTTACAAGGGCACTGAAAAAGGTGACTCTTATGACCATTTTTCATGCTTAGGACCGTTGTAGCATCCCCCATAATTTACATTCAATTGCTTGACAGATGACTCACATTTATGACAGCTGCAGTGTCCTAGGTCCGTGATCCCCTTTATGACCTTCTTGACATGCAAAGTCCATGGGGAAGCTGGATTCACTTAAACAACCGTGTTAATGACTTATCAACTGCAGTGATTCACTTACCAACCATGGCGAGGAAGGTCGTAAAATGGGTCAAAACTCACTTAACAACTGTCTTGCTTAGCAACAGACATTTTGGGCTCAAAGCAAAGCAGAACCTCTTCTACTATATATCAATCGAGATTGTGTGGAAAGAGTTCATAGTTTTAAATTTCTAGGAACTTATATTTCCGACAACCTTACTTGGTCGGTCCACACTATGGCTACTGCAAAGAAGGCCCAACAGCACCTGCACTTTCTGAGGCTGCTGAAAAAGAGTGGTTTGGGTGAGAAGTTGCTGGTTACTTGTTACTGTTCTACCATCGAGAGCATTTTGGCATACTGTGTAACGGTGTGGTATGCTGGATGCTCTGTAGTGGATAAGAAGATACTCCAGAGAGTTATAAACACAGCACATAAAATCATTGGTTTCTCTCTTTCTTCTTTGGAAGAGATTGTGAAGAGCAGACTCCTATCTAGAGCACTAAAAATCTCCACAGACCTTTCTCATCCTGGTCATTCATATTTCAAACTGTTACCATCAGGGAGATGCTATAGATGTCTTAAAATGAGGACTAATAGATTGAGAAACAGTTTCTTTTCCAAGGCAATAATTGTCTTGAATCAAACAGTGCATTTGTGATTTAGCCCTATGTATATAGTGCCATTTTTAAACTATCTAACTTACTATATGTTTAAATAGGTTTTAGACTAGGTTTTTTATTATTTTAATTATTTTAATTTTTAATACTCTGTAGTGTGATTGTGATGTGGTGTTTGGGGCACTGTGCTGGAGTAGCTTTCAAATTTCATTGTATTTGTAGAATGCAATGACAATAAAGGTATTCTATTCTGTTCTGTTCTATTCTATTAATTGTAGGCATAAATCGAGGACTATTTCTAAAAGGAAGAGTCGGTGAGAAATGGTAGTGGAGTAGTCATGATAATGGCCCCATTGCATTCACAAAACTGTTGTTAAGCGTAAGGCAACAACACTTTTGCAGTGGTGATCTATGAGAAGCGTAAAAATGGATTAAGGTTTTACCCCCTAATGTTGCAGTTCTGTAGAGTCCCATCGCAAGAGAGGAATAGTTGTCTCTGGATATTGTAAAAGTTTAATTCCTAGCAATCACATTCTATAAATATTTCCTAAAAAATTTCCAGCAAGAGGCAGCATTTACGATTTGGCCTGTTTCTATTTATCTCCAGGCCAAATGGATTTTTCTTCCTGTTTACAGGGCATTGCAGTCATCTACCTTGTCAAAAAATACCCTGAGATTTTTTTTTGTTTATTTGCATGATTAATTTTAAAAAATAGGTACAATATTTTTATTTGCAGTCATTCTGGACTAAGGGAGTCAGGGGCTCAGTCTCCTTCTTGCAATGTCCTTTTGGGTGTTTGAAAGGGATAATTAGATCCCACTCAGCTTTCTCCACTTTTATCACTTGTCATAGGATTTAAATTTCCATTTTCCTGACCCTTCTCATTCTTTCTGTCTCCTTCTCCTAAAGTGGGCATACTACCAGATTTAAGCATGGTGGGACCACTGCGGAATCATATACAGCAAATTACTTCCTGTATTTTGGAAGTAAACTTTGGATTTAGAAACAGAACATACAGGTGAAACTCGAAAAATTAGAATATCGTGCAAAAGTTCATTTATTTCAGTAATGCAATTTAAAAGGTGAAACTAATATATGAGATAGACTCATTACATGCACAGCAAGATAGTTCAAGCCGTGATTTGCCATAATTGTGATGATTATGGCTTACAGCTCATGAAAACCACAAATCCACAATCTCAGAAAATTAGAATATTGTGAAAAGGTGCAATATTCTAGTCTCAAAGTGTCCCACTCTAATCAGCTTATTAAGCCATAACACCTGCAAAGGGTTCCTGAGCCTTTAAATGGTCTCTCAGTCTGGTTCAGTAGGAATCACAATCATGGGAAAGACTGCTGACCTGACACTTGTGCAGGAAACCATCATTGACACCCTCCATAAGGAGGGAAAGCCTCAAAAGGTAATTGCAAAAGAAGTTGGATATTCCCAAAGTGCTGTATCAAAGCACATTAATAGAAAGTTATGTGGAAGGGAAAAGTGTGGAAGAAAAAGGTGCACAAGCAGCAGGGATGACCGCAGCCTGGAGAGGATTGTCAGGAAAAGGCCATTCAAAAGTGTTGGGGACTTTCACAAGGAGTGGACTGAGGCTGGAGTGCATCCAGAGCCACCACACACAGACGGATCCTGGACATGGGCTTCAAATGTCATATTCCTCTTGTCAAGCTGCTCCTGAACAACAAACAACGTCAGAAGCATCTTACCTGAGCTAAAGAAAAACAGACCTGGTCTGTTGCTCAGTGGTGCAAAGTCCTCTTTTTATATAAAAGTTTTTATTTTGATACAAACATACAAACAGGACATACAAAACATAAAAACCATCTTCCATATATACATACAGTGTGTCAGTTGGTTACAAATCCTTTGTGTCATCCTTTCATATTCATCACTCACAATTTATCAAAAAGAAAATTTCTCATATTATCAATAAAACATTATGTATTTATCAATTATTACTTGTATACAATTAAACTATTTATTTCATCATATATACTATTTTTAATCTAAAATTTATGTTATACTTTCAATGGTTATATATATCAACATTATATTTTATATCAGCCTATTTTTCTGTTACAAAATTATATAGTCTATTGCATTACCAAGTCTTTTTATCCAACCATTGATAAAACAAATCCCATATCTTATAAAATTGTTTATCTTCTTGTTCTCTAATTTCAAATGTCAATTTACTCATTTCAGCACAGTCCATAATTTTCCTAATCACTTCCTCCTGCAAGGTATTTTATCATTCTTCCAATTTTTGGCAAATACAATTCTAGCTGCTGTTAAAACATTTACAATCAAATATTTCAACTCTTTATTGTAAATATCTGGTATAATTCCCAATAAAAATATTTCTGGTTTCAAGTCTACATGTTGTTGTATCATTTTTCCAACCATATGTGGATTTTAGTCCAATATCTTTTGCATCCGAACAAGTCCACCACATATGGTAATATGATCCAGGTATCTGATGACATTTCTGACATTTATCCGATTTATTCTTAAACATTCTTGCAATTCTCGTCGGGGGTAAGTGCCACCTGTAAAACATCTTATACAAATTTTCTTTATAAGCAGTTGACATTGTCATTTTATAATTCTGGGACCATAATTTTTCCCATTTCTCTAGATCAATCCCATATCCAAAATTTTTCCCCCAAGCAATCATTGTTTCTTTAACTTGTTCCTCTTCCATTTTAATTTCTAAAAATATCCATAAAGTTTTTAATCACCTTTTCATCAGTACCCATCAATATTTTATCTAGCCCAGTCAGCTTTTTATAAATACCTTCTACTTTAATATCCTTATCAAATCTAGATTGTACTTGCAAATATGAAAACCAATTCATTTTTATACCTTGTTCTTCCAACTTGCATAGATTTAAGTTCACCCTTTCATTCAATATCTCACCATATCTAACTGTTTGTTCCTTTTTATATATTACTGGATATGAAAAGGCTTCAATAGTAGATATCCATGTTGGAATTTTCAAGTAATATTGTTTTTTAATCTTCTCTCAGTTTAAAAACAAAGCTGCTCGAATATAATGTCATCTAAAATACCCTTGTGTTTTAGTTCCCTTATACCAAAGGAATGCATGCCACCCCAATAGCAAGTCATGTCCTTCTAGAGTCAATAATCTAGTATTCCTTAATGTTATCCAATCTTTTACCCACATCAAATTTGCCGCCTGGTAGTATAGTTCCCAATTGGGTAAAGCAAACCCTCCTCTTAATCTTGCATCCTGCAATAACTTAAGTTTTATTCTTGCTTTTTTTCCTTGCCATATGTATTTCAACATCATTCTATTTAAGTCTTCGAAAAACTCTTTCCCTAGTCTGATTGGAATTGTCTGGAATAAGTATAGAATTCTAGGCAATACATTCATCTTGATTGTTGATATTCTCCCAATCAATGATAGTTGTAAGTTTTTCCATTTTTCCAAGTCTGTTGCTATCTGCTGTTTAAGTTTAATGTAATTATCCTCCTTCAGTGTACTACATCTTGCTGTAATATATATCCCTAAATATTTAACCTTACTTGTGACCTGTATTTCTAAAGCTTCTTCCAACTCTTTCTTCTGTCTCACTAACATATTCTTTGTTAATATCTTTGTTTTGTCTTTATTAATTTTCAATCCTGCTACTTCTCCATACTCTTCTATTCTTTCAATTAGCTTAAGTGCTGATTCCAGTGGGTCCTCTAATATAAATACCAGGTCATCTGCAAAGACTTGTAACTTATATTCTTCTTTTTTAATTTTCATTCCTTTTATTTGTTTATCTTCTCTAATGCACCTATTTAACACTTCTAAGGTTAACACAAACAGCAGGGGTGACAGTGGGCAGCCTTGTCTAGTCCCTTTTCTTATATTTATAGGCTCTGTCAAATCTCCATTTATCAAAACCCTTGCAGTTTGTTCAGAATAAATAGTCTCAATAGCACGTATAAAATTTTTGCCAAAGCCCATTTGTGTCAATTGTAGTAACATAAAATGCCAACTCATGTTATCAAAAGCTTTTTGAGCATCCAGAAACATCAAGGCCATTTGCTTTTCAGGATGTGCCTCATAGTACTCCAGAGTGTCCAGAATTATTCTCATATTATGTTTGATTTGTCTTTTTGGCAGAAACCCATTTTGATCAACATGTATAAAGTTGTTTAAGTATCTTTTAAGTCTTTCTGCCAAAATTGAAGCAAAAATTTTATAGTCTGAATTTAATAGGGAAATAGGCCTATAATTTTTAACTTGTTGTAAATCTGTGTCTTCCTTCGGTATAAGCTTCTGACCAAGTCTTTGTATGTTCATGTTGTTTTTTAATATGTACTTCTTGTAGGCAAATTATATCAAATTTTAATTTCTCCAATTTGTGAAATACTTTCCTTCTTTTAATGATTGAATTGAATCCATTTATATTCATCGTAACCAGTTTTCTTTCTTCCATTTTAGATTTTGTAAGAGGGATTTATTGCTCTGGTGGATCTTATTTCTCTTTGTTCTCTGGGCACCCCTCCTACTGCGCCTTCTTCTTTTTCCTTTTCTTTTTCAATTACTGCTATCAACTCCTTTTGAGGTTCAATCAGGGGCTCTTCTTTTCTTGTATCTTCCTCCTTTCCTCTAATATATTCATAGTAAAATGATTCCACCTTTTCAACCATGTCAATTCTGTGTCTTTGTTCCCGCCATGTAAACAGAAGGCCTTCTGGTATCAGCCATCTATAATTTATTCCTTTTCTAAGCAGTTCTTTGGTTAGAAAGAGGTACTCTCTCCTCGTCTCCCTTACTCTTCTTGGTAGCACCACAATTTCTTTGTCTTTATACTTTAATGTCTTTTCTCTTGTCATTTGCAAAATTTGTGTTTTAATAATTTTCTTAGTAAATCTAATATGGACTTCTCTTGGTAGCTTATTCCTCATTGCATATCTTGTATGTACATGAAACACTTCATCCATTCCATCCATCATTTTCTCTTTCGTTATTTCTAGTGCTTCCGCCAGTATTTCTATCATTTTTCCAGTGAGGTTTTCACCCTTTTCTTCCTCCACATTTTGAAATCTCAAGTAAAATTCTGACCTATCCATCTCTCCTCTCAATGATTCAATCCTGTCTTTTCAACTTCACTCAATCTGATATTGATATTTCCAATTTCCTTATCTCTTTGTTCATCCTGCTCTTCAATTTTCTTAATCTTTTCATCATATTTGGTCATCATCTCTTGGATATTTTCCACTTTCTCATCTGTCTTTCCAACTTTCTGTTGAATATTTTCAACTTTTTCATCCGTCTTATCTATTTTCTGCTGAATCTTCTCCACCTTTTGATTTGTCTGTTCAATTTTTTGGGAGATATTCTCATTACTCTTTTCAACAATTTCTACTTTTGTCTGTAGAATTTGAATTCCTTGCAAAATCTTCTGTAATGTATCCTCCTTCTCTTTTTCCTCTTCCTGTTGCAACATTGCCTGTATTGATCGCTGACCTCCAGATGGTGAAGAAGCAGGAGTTGTTGATTGAGAGCCTGGAGCTATTGCTTTTCTACTCATTTTATAGTTATTTCCTAGTAGGGCCCCAAAAAGCAGAGGGCCCTCCAAAAATAATAAAAATAAGTAGACAAAAGGGGAAAAAGTAAAAGATTAAAATATTAAAGAATATAAAAATTAAAGAAACAAAAATTCTTCAGGCTCTTGTACACCTTAATCCAGTTGGTTCCACTTGTATACAAAAATAGAAAAAAAAGTAGAGAAGAAAAAAGGAAGGTCTCAAAAAGCAACAACAGGTGGTTCCCAGTTCAAAAAAAAAAAGAAAAAGGGAAGAGATTTCAGGTATTTATATACCCTAATCCAATGGTGAATCAACAAGATGAAAAAAAAAGCGAAAAGAGGAGCAAATCATAAGCAAATCATAATCATAAGAAAAGGGAAAAAGAAAAATTCCTGGCTAAAATTAAAAAGGAATAAATCCAAACAATAAAAATTCAATCAATGGGGGGTGGTGGTGGAAAAGATAGAGCAGCCACAAATCCAGCCAAAGAGAAAAAAAAACTACTGCCACCAGATGTCCAAGGCTTTTTTAGTATATCAAGTCAAATTTCCAGTAGAATATATTTTCAAGGTCACTTTAGTCTTCTTTCTTTCAGTTCCAACTCTGAGTTCCACTATCAATAGTTCACAGATGGGCACCTGTGTATACAATCCGTCGTGCTCACCCCACTATCTCTTTCAAGAAGGAACTCTACGTCCTTGAATGCAGCTCACACAGATAAACAAATGAAGAAGAAAGGAATACAATATATCCAAGCCTCTAAATGGCAGTGCTTTCACTTTCACTCCTCCCCCTCAAGAGCAAGAAAAAGAAAAAAAAGAGAAAAGGCACATTGGTATTGCTCTCTTTTCTAAAAAGTTCTTAAAATCATAAACAGCATTTAATCCCAAAAAATATTGGTGGAAAAAAAAAGGAAAAAGACCATCAGAACAAAAGATTATTTTACATAGAGGAAAAGCCAGTCCCTTTTAAAATCAAATAGTTCCAGAAGAAATAAAAAGGAAGAAAAAAGCCGTCAATCTTAAGAAAAGCTTAATCTCGCTGCTTATAAACTGTTCTCTTTACTTTTTAAGTCCACTTTCCAGTTATTAGGGTGTTCTCTTCAGAAATAGGTAAATAAAAAAGAACCTCTCGCCAAACCGACACACCTTCTTCCGATCTTGCCTTTCTTTCGGAGCTGTCCCAGCTTCGGCAGCTTGGTGGCTGCCTCCTTTCTGCTGGCAAAAAGAGCTTCTCCTGGATCAACCAGGGACTTTGCGATGTCCCTGGGATCAACAGGATGTGCTCTTTCCTTCACCATCTCTTTGGGACGGTTTAGGTCCAAATGGACCGTCCAGCTGAGAAGATATCTACGGCGATCCAGGAGCTTCCCGATTGCATGTAGTATCACTGGGACACAAGCCCTGCCCTCTCTCCAAAGTCCTCTTTTCTGATGAGAGCAACTTTTGCATCTCATTTGGAAACCAAGGACCCAGAGTCTGGAGGAAGAATGGAGAGGCACACACTGCAAGATGCTTGAAGTCCAGTGTGAAGTTTCCACAGTCTGTGTTGATTTGGGGAGCCATGTCATCTGCTGGTGTTGGTCCACTGTGCTTCATTAAGTCCAGGGTCAACACAGCCGTCTACCAGGAGATTTTGCAGCACTTCATGCTTCCTTCCGCAGATGAGCTTTATGGGGATGCTGACTTCATTTTCCAGCAGGACTTGGCACCTGCCCACACTGCCAAAAGCACCAAAACCTGGTTCAATGACCGTGGGATTACTGTGCTTGATTGGCCAGCAAACTCGCCTAACCTGAACCCCATAGAGAATCTATGGGGCATTGCCAAGAGAAAGATGAGAGACGAGAGACCGAACAATGCAGAAGAGCTGAAGGCCGCTATTGAAGCATCCTGGTCTTCCATAACACCCCAGCAGTGCCACAGGCTGATAGCTTCCATGCCATTGCTGTAAAAGGGGCCCAAACCAAGTACTGAGTACATATGCATGCTTATACTTTTCAGAGGTCCGATATTGTTCTATGTACAATCCTTGTTTTATTGATTGCATGTAATATTCTAATTTTCTGAGATTGTGGATTTGGGGTTTTCATGAGCTGTAAGCCATAATCATCACAATTATGACAAATCACGGCTTGAACTATCTTGCTTTGCATGTAATGAGTCTATCTCATATATTAGTTTCACCTTTTAAGTTGCATTACTGAAATAAATGAACTTTTGCACGATATTCTAATTTTTCGAGTTTCACCTGTAGAATACAGGCGGCCCTTGATTTACAACCATTAATTTAGTGAATTGTTGGAAGAGAAATCTGGTCCAGTTTCAAGCTGGGAGAAAGACCCTGGAAATAAAATGGAGGGTGGCTCCAGGAACAAAGGTCTCTGTTTATCTGGATGGCAGAAACTTCAGGACAGCAGCATGTTTCTGGGGTGGCTGACAAAACGGGGTTGAGAGGAGGTGGGTTTTTATACCTTCTTTGGGTCTTTGTGATTGAGATGCCTGTTCCTGTGTATCCTTTAATATTTTAATGGAAGTTGCCAGATTCCTATGGGATCATGTAGAGGTCATGGCTGGCTCTACAGGCAAAAGGGGAAATGCAAATCCTAGGTGTTTGTCTGAGCTAATCTTGTCAGCTTTGGGTATCCTAATTGTGCTGCTTATTTGGAGTCTCTTTTGCTTATGAATAAATTGTCCCAGTCTTTCTGAATGGATTCAAAATCTCCATTCCTAAAGACCAGCCTCTTCAAGCTTCTTCTTCAGGCTGCTTTCCTATGGCAGGAAGACCAAGGTTGCTTTCTGCTTTTGTTAAGATTTTTCCTCTTTTTCTCCTTTGCGGGAAATATTCTATCCTGCCTCTTTTTAATGTTAAGAATAAAGAATATTTTAATGCAGGGAGTGGAGGCCTTCCTACACACTATTCGAAGTTGCAACGGTATTGAAAAAAATGAATTATGACTATTTTTCACACGACCATTGTGGCATCCCCACATTTTGGACCCCTGGCAACTGGCTCATAGTTATGACCGTTGCAGTGTCCTGGGGTCATGTGATCACCTAATGTAACCTTCCAGCTTCCAACAAAATCAACGGAGAAAGTCAGTGTCAACTCGCAAAGCATCCCTGCCCTGCTCTCGAGTTACCATAGGAACTGGGGTAGGAAAACAAACTTGCAGCTGCAGTGAAGCAGCCCTGTCACTCAAAACAAAAGTACATTCCAGCCATATCTCTGTCAAGGCTGTCTCCGGGATTACACACAGTGGCAGAGGGGAGTGATCGCTACAACCCAGAAATTGCTTTGTTGGAGAATGTGATTGATGACACACCTTGGGGGCAGGGGGGAAACAAGGTCAGAGTTGGACCATAAATTATGTGGGGTCAGAGTTGGCTTCACTTGGAAGGTGCCGACATGAAGCTCCTAATAAATAACAGGATTTCTTATGAAGTTTGGCTTGAGGCTCATGATTTAATTAGGGCATCAATTGGAACCTTGACAGCCAGATTTGCTTAACAACTGTGGCAGAACTGGTCCTAAAATGAGGCAAAACTCAACCACTGCCTTGCTTAGCAATGAAAATTTTGGGCTCAAGGGTGGTTATAAGTCGAGGATTACCTGTCATTGGCCCTTTGTTGCCACTCCATCCCACAGACTCATTGGATTTATCATTAACTACTAAGAACTTTTTCCCAAGCGCAGTAAGCCAGACAGAAGTACATATTTATCATTGTGAAATTTGTTATGCTAAAGTAAACACACTAAGACACTACTGGTTTATTTAGTAGTTTATTTTCTCTCTGCTATTATCCAATGCTGACAAATTACCTGTGGTAACTGCCTTTTAGCTTCATGATTTAAATGAAATTTAGAGGGCCAGGACCCACCTCGGAAAGCTTTGTTTTGGTGTTGTGCATGTAATATGTGAAAATGAAGGTAGTACCTTGCACAGGTAGTCCTTGACTTACAAAAGTTCATTTAGTGACCAGTTGAAGTTACAACAGCACTGAAAAAAGTGACTTTGTCCATTTTTCACACTTACCAACATTGCAGCTTCCCCATAGTCATATGATCAAAATTTAGACACTTAGCAACAACTCATACTTGTGACTGTTGCTGTGTCCCAAGGTCACGTGATCACTTTTTGTAACCTTCAGTGGGAATGTTGTGACTCTCCAGCAGCTAGTGGAGCTGACAGCACAGTCGGACAGTGAGGAGGTTGGGGCCAGTCCTGGAGGCTGAGGAGCGCTCAGATGAGGGCTCTGCATCAGAGGCAGAGATGGGGCCAGGGCAGGCTGGCAGTCATCAGCTGCCTTCAGAGTCAGACAGCAGTCAGGTGGGGTAGCACCTGGAGCCGGTTCCCAGCCTGCGCATGCGCAGAGCTGCCAAAAGAAAAGAACAATTATGAACGCAGGGTCAGGGAACTCAGGGAGTAAAGCCACAGGTGGACGTTGAATGGCCCTTCCCATAGGGATTAAAAGAGGAGCAAGAGGGGAGGGGGGCTTTTGCAGGAAACAATTCGTTCATTGCAGCAGTGTGAAGATCTGTCTGTGCATCTCAGAGACTCTGTGCTGAGTCCTTCCTTGTCAGCACTGCATTTGAAAATAGTTACTTCGTAGCTCTCCAAGCTAGATAAGGTCTGTGCTGCTCATTACACCTTTGAAAGACTGTTTGCCAGGCCTTTGGCTGAATGTGAATGCAAGAAATTCACCTTCCTTTAATAAAAGGTGTTTTGTCGGGACAAAGAGTCGGCTTAGTGCTTTTTGGGGAAGCCTAGGTCAGAACAGGGGAAGCCAAATTCATTTAACAATCATGCTACTCACTTCACAAGTGCAGTGATTGTCTTAATAGCTGTGGCAAGAAAGGTCATAAGATGGGGCAAAATTCACTTAACAAATGTTTCACTTAGCAACAGAAATCTTGGGCTTAATTGTGGTTGCAAGTCAAAGACTAGCTGCATTCCTGCTTTGCAGTTTCATTTGCCTTGAAAGTCTCACCAATGGCTGTCCTTTTCTCTTCCAGGAGCCAGGCCAAAGTGGGCCCAAACCAACAGCATGAACAGCTTTGAGCTCTTGAGGTTCCCATCTGAAAAGGTAAATGGCAATCAAAGTCAGTTGTGAAAAAGACCATCGTTCTTTGTTGTTCTAATACAGGGGTCCCCAAACTGGGCAACTTTAAGACTTGTGGACTTCAACTCCCAGAATTCTGGGAATTGAAGTCCACAAGTCTTAAAGTTGCCCAGTTTGGAGACCTCTGTTCTAATACAACCCTCCCAATCCTGAGTGCCTTCTGGATATGGGTGGACTTTAGCTCCCAGAATTCTCCAGCCTGGCCTTTGCTGAGCATTTTGGGAGTTAAAGGATTGTCTTCTGGATAGAGAGACTTCAATCCCCAGAATTATCCAGTCTGAACCTTGCTGAGAATTCTGGGAATTGAAAAAAAAAGGTCCTCCAGTTACACTTCAATTCCCACAATTCTCGAGTCTTCCAATCACTGAGATTCTGAGAACCAAAAGATATATGCTCCAGATAGATGGACTTCCGTTCCCAGAATCCCCCACAACACATTTGGCGGTGGCTGGGAATCTTGGAGAAGTTTAAACATTTGGGGAGTGTCCAACAATTTGGAGAAGGCTGCCCTAAAAGCTGAGGCATCAATTCAGAGCAAGCTGCAAGGGTGACATGGGTGCTTCAGCATTTATAGCTAGAATCCCAGGAATTAAGCAAGAGAAGGAGTGAGTGGCCATAGACCATGGTTTGTTGTTGCTTGCTTTGTAAGATAGCCTTTGGTGGAAGGTTAAGAGCTGGTTTCATTCAATCCTGCTCCAACACATTTATTTTTAAGTAACAGTAGAACTGGTATCCCTTTTTTCCTTCTTGTGTTATGTTGTTCTAGGAGAAAGAAGTCAAAACCAGCTTTGATGTCACTTAAACTTAGATACGAAATGGTTTCCCCAAGGAACATCAGGAAAAATTACTTGCTGGGATATCTGTTTCTTTTGAAGACAATGTCTGCTAATCTGCTTTGGGGGAATATTTATATTTTTATAGGTGGGCACTTCCTTCCAGGATCACTGATGTTCTCCTTGCAGAATCCAGGAGTTGGAAGGAGCCCATGAGGGCATCCAGACCACTCCTGGCTCCATGCGGGAATCCAAATTCTAGCATCCCATACCTCGTACAAGCCGGGGCCTTATCAGGATGCTATGGTCTTCCTCTGCCTTAAAAACCTGAGTATATGGCTGAACAGAGTTGCAAAGAAGTCAGTGGAATTATTTTGTGATGAGGATGGATAGAAATGGGCACCCTTGCCATAATTTAAAGCACAGTCTCTTTTTTTTCCATAAGCATCATCTTGTATTTACAGCACTTGCATTTTATGGTTATCCAAGTGTTTGATTTTATTTTACCAACACATTGCATTTTATATTATTCACATTTCCTTGGAAATGGCCAAGCAATGTGTGACAATTGCCAGCAAAAAACCAAGCCACTGCAGTGTCTGCCTTTTTTTTTTTGCTGGCAAGCAAGGAACAAGTCCTGACACAAACCCCACAGTAGTGTCACAACACAAACATGTAAAGGAGAAGTGAAGTTACTGCGGGCCTTACTGGAGAAACCTTTGTTTTGGGGAAATTGTCCATCAATTCCTTTTTTAATTTTTTTCAGGATCAGAATGGAGAGAACCTTCACTTAGGCGACCTTGAAATAACTGGGAAAGATTCCTTGCCTTTCTCTGCTAGCTCCCATAAATATCGGCAAAACCCATTATTGTTGGAGAGTTATAGTGAATCTCCTCTGGAAGCCAGTGATGTCCAAGTCCAGTTATCCCAGCTGGTAAGAAGGAAATTGACCAAATGTTTTCCTGGTGACAATCAGTGCTTTATTTTCAGTGGTTCTCCTGATTGCCTACAAACCTGTGTTTCCCTGAAAATAAGACCGGGTGTGATGACTCAGGGCGTGGCACAAAGGCAACACAGTCAGATAATCAGTAGGAATCTCTTTATTAGCTCCAACTGTGGCCCCAATGTCCTGGTTACCTTCTGGCTGGAGAAAAACTCTCCCATGAACAGCTGTTTGCTGCAGAGAATCAAGTCCAAAACGTGGTCAACAAAACCTGTAACTATACGTCCAAACAAGGCAAAATGAGGTAATTAGTCCGGCAGGGCAGGAGAAGGAGTTCCAGATGTGGAGGAACTGCAGTAATTCAACCCAGTTGGGAGGATGCCAGGAATGCAGATAACCAAAGTACACACAAGATAAACTCACATTTGTTTCCAGAAGACGCCATACTTAGCATCCATCTTTTTAAACTCTCTTCCCAGCTGCAGCTAATGAAGGGAATCAGGGCCCTTTCCTCCCCCATAAACCACGCAACTCACATTGCTCCCTTCTCTGTTGCTCCCCACATGCCCTAGGATGAAGAGGGGGTGGACCTGGGTCTTCCTCTGAATTCCCTCTCCCTTGCTCTACCTCTCCTGCTCTGCCCAGCCAGACTTTGCCCTTCCCCAGCCTCCTCCACAGCCAACGGAGCCACACTCCCACTCCCTGTCAGCTGTTTTTTTCCTCCTCTGATTTAGACTCTGACAGGGGCATGACACCGGGTCCAGGTCTTATATTAATTTTTGCTCCAAAAGACACTTTGGGCCTTATTTAGAACAGAATTTTAGAACAGAATAGAACTGCAACTTATCTATACACACACACACATGCAAAAATCCAGGGTCTCAGTCCCTTTTTCCTTCCATGGGAACAGCAATAGAAGAACAAAAGGATACTTTATGCAACAGAAAGTTCAAAAGTTTTTCTTTCCAGGTTTCGGAGCCCTAAAAAAAGCAGGAATTATTTTCAAACTGGATCCCTTGCATTTCAAAAGTCATTTTCAGCAAAGAGCCTTTTTATTTTTATTTTAATCTTTATTTAGAAATGCAGTTACTGCAGTATTTTTCTTGGGTGTAGGCAAAAACCTGTTTGCACTAATTAAAACTTGTATGGGGGAATTAACACAGTGCTAAGACAATGTGAGCTTTTAAGAAGCGGTGTGTGGATCTCAACAGATGAGTTCTATCTTTGTCCTTGAGTGAAAGGCGTTTCCATCTGAGCACAGGATTAGAAAGCCTCAAAAACGAGCAGAAGCTGAATAAATGAACATATAATAAATACAAACAGGCATGAACAGCAGTAAATAAAACCGTGAACAGACTATTTTCATATGCATGGGAAAGAGAACAAATTCTGCAGTCAAAAATGCAAATTTGCCCTAATCACCAAATTCACCTCTTCTGAGCCTTTTGATTTTTAGCATGCAGAAAGTATAGAGGTATAATTCCTAATGTAGTTATGTTGATGATAACCTGGTTGTTGGCCAGAGTCTCCAAGCCAAGGCCATTTATAGGCACTGGATGGAGGGGACAACCAGATGCAAGCTGCCTGATGAATTCCAGATCTGCACTGCTTGGATCTGTTTGGATTCTGAGCCATTTTTTATGTCCTGTTAGCACTAAACTGCCATTAAGATTGGGAGCCTTGCTTTGCAGGAGAAAAATAACATAATAAAAGCTTGTAGGAAGTAAAATGGCCAGGGTTTATTTTATTTTTTGGAGCTTACTTGGCCTGCTGTGCATCTGAGAATGAAAACAATTTTCTTCATTAATTAAACCCAGTGGACACAATGATTCTCCTTGGGTTAAATAATTGTCCTGATGTCCTGTTCTGTAAAATAAAGATTTAGTCCCACCAGGTCCAGCAAAGGAAGAAAGAGCAAGCAAGGAAGGAAGTTCATATACTGAGTGGAAAGCATAAATAGCTATGAGGGATCCTTGGTGTCTCTGAACTTGGTTGTTTCCTTGAAGATGTTTCATTATGTTTCATTAGTGCACAGATAAAGTTACCTATTTGGGTAATGAAACATCTGCAGGGAAACAACCAAGCTCAGAGAACACCAAGGATTTCAACCCTGAGCTACAAGAATTTAGAAGAGGGTAGGAATAGGAATGAAATGGAATTGGAGTTGGAATAGAAATTGGAATAGAATTGGAACTGGAATAGAATAGAAAATGGAATAGAATAGAATAGGAATAGATTAGAATTAGAATAGAATAGAGAATAGAATGGAATGGAATAAGCTGGAAGGAACCTTGCAGGTCTTCTAGTCCAGATCCCTACTCAAGCAGGAGACCCTATACTGTTTCAAATAAGTGACTCTGAATTCTTGTTAAACACATCCAGTGATGGAGCACCCACGATTTCTGAAGGCAAGCTGTTCCACTGGTTAATTCTCCTCACCATTAGAAAGTTTCTCCTTAATTCCAGCTTGCTTCTCTCTGATCAGTTCCTGACCATTGCTTCTTGTCCTGCCTTCTGCTGCTTTGGAGAATGATTTGATTCCCTCTTCTTTGTGGCACCCCCTCAAGTATTGGAAGACTGCTATCATGTCACCCCTAATTCTACTTTTCTTGAGACTAGCCAGACCTAAATCCTGCAGCTGTCCGTCATATGTTTTTGCTTCCAGGCCTTTGATCATCTTAGTTGCTCTTTTCTGAATTTTTTTCCAAAGTCTCAACATCATTTTTGTAAAAAAAAAAGTTGATCAAAGTTGATCAGTAGCTATGCTTATCTCTTAGAGAGATGACTAAAAAGTGTGATTCTAACCATCTTAAATATTTGCTGTTTCATGAATTGGTTGGACTAGATCAATGTTTTTGAAAGGGGAATTCTGGGAGTTGAAATCCATCCATTTTAATGTTACAAAGTTCAAAAAACACTGGATTATAATGGTAACTTCCATGTCTGTTGTTCTATGATTCATTGTATGCTGGGTTTTTAGGAAACCTGTGGCTATTTTGAACAGAAAACATCCAGGAAGCATCTTTGGCTCAAGTTAATTGGAGGGTAAATATAACATACATAAATATAAGCTCACTTGCTTATGTTTAATTGCTGGGTTTGAAAAATGCATGTTGTAAAACTCTTTTTTCCATTCACCTATTTTAGGGTGGATGGTAAAAACAGTATCTATCCATACTTTTAGCAAAACAGGAAAGGATGTGAAAGAGAGAGAGATGTCATTCAAGAGAGCAGCAATCCAGGCAATGAGGAGAAATGAATTACAATTTTATCTTAACATTTCTGAAGGGCAACCCACAGGTCTCTTTTATAGGTTTTTCTAACACTAGGGGCCATGATACTGTTTATTCAATTTTATAATTATTTATACCAGTATGGAGCTAAACCTTTTTATAGCTTAGACATTAGTTGTGATATTTTAAGGGTTTGGGGTTTTTTTGCTTTACATTTTCAACACTTACATCATGCCTATTAATTTTAGCAGTTGATGAAGTTTAAAACCATAAGCTGCAAAATCTAAGCCTCCAGAGAAGCTGAAAATGAGTTAGGGAAGATGAAACTAGCCAAAACAGGGGGGGGGGGTTTGGAAATCTGCAGAAACTTAATAATGTGACCTGAAAAACTCTTTAAAACCATCTCAAAGCAACCCTTAAACATACTGAAAATAGAGCTTTGAAGAAAAAGGAAGGCCCTCAGCCGTGAAGATGTCTAGAAAGCTATTCAGTCAATCAGGAATCATTTCTGAGGGGTCGTTTTTCCTGGGAATCAACCAGTCAGTGGAACATATGGAAAAGAACCTCTCAGGCACAGTTCCTAGTTGGAAACTGTGCATCAGAGAACATTAAGCAGTTTGTGACTTCTAACTCCAGAACTCCATTGCGTACGGTGCCATGCTGACAGTCATAATTACTGGGTGTCTTCAGCAATACAATAGTGTAAAGATAGAGTGGACAAAACAAGTTACAGCTAGTCCTTGATTTATGGCCACAACTGAAAACAGAATTTCTGTCACTAAGCTATGAGATCATTGTGTTTGATTTTAGGAACCTTTTTTTTTGCTGTGGTCAGGAAGCAAATGGGTCTTCCCTCACTGACTTTGCTTGTCTGAAGCACCCTGGATGTAACCATCATGCCAAGCGCTTGAATTTTGATCATAAGTGCAAGGACTGGTCATATTTTTTTTCAGCATTATTGAAAGTTCAAACTTTTGTTAAATGAATGGTCGTAGATTGAATGAAGAATTGCTTTGCTGTTTGTCTGTTGTGTAACAGTAAGATGTATTAAATTCTGGTTGAATGGGAGGTTCTGATGTGATCTTCCCCATGGAATAGAATAGAATGAATAAGCTGGCAGGGACCTTGGAGGTCTTCTAGTCCAGCCCTCTGCTCAAGCTGGAGAACCTATGTCATTTCAGATAAGTGATTGTCCAGAGACTCTAGACTCTTCTTAAAAACCTCCAGTGATGGAGCGCCCACAATTTCTGGAGGCAAAGCTATTCCACTGGTTAATTGTCCTCACTGTTAGTAAGTTTCTCCTTAATTCCAGGTGGCTTCTCCCCTTGATGAATTTCCAATCATTGTTTCTTATCTTGCTTTCTGGTACTTTGGAAAATAAGTTTGTTTATTTATTTATTTATTTATTTATTTATTTATTTATTTATTAATTCGACTTATATGCCGCCCCCTCTCCCAAGGGACTCGGGGCGGCTCACAACTAAAATAGAATACAACAATAAGTTACTTAAAAATATATTAAATTAAAGCCGAATTAATATTAGTATTATTATTAAAACCCCAAAATTACGTAAACAACCCCAAGGGTCAACACTGCCCAGATTGTAAAAACAGCCAGGTTTTTAGCTCGTGGCGGAAGGTGCGGAGATCGGGAGCCAGCCGGAGCTCCGGCGGAAGGAGATTCCATAGAGTGGGGGCCGCCACAGAATAGGCCCTCCCCCGGGTCCCCGCCAAACGACATTGAGTCGCGGAGGGCACCCTGAGGAGACCCGCCTGTGACCGTGGCGGCTGGTATTTGAGGCTGGGAGAAGTCGTTCTCGTAAGTTGACCCCCTCTTCTTTGTGGCAGCCCCTCAAATACTGGAATACTGCTATTATGTCACCCCTAATTCTTCTTTTCTTTAGACTAGCCAAACCCAGATCCAGCAACAGCTGTCTCTTAATTGCAATGGGACTCTGAGAGACGTTTTTGCAACATGCTTGGAACGTGTCAGCTGAGGTGGTTGAGTCTTGTTGCTGAGTTCATCCCTAGTCCATGGTTAGAAAGTGTACATCTTTGAAATGGTGGGGATACCTTTTAAAGCTGTGCTTGACCCTGGCTGGGTGTATTGTGTTGGTTAGAATGGGAACCCGACTTTGATCCAGTTTTGTAAAATTTACACAATTGGTCTGATCCACCATTGTGTCCTGTCATTCTGTTGGAGGTGGAGAGAGGCTGGCATTTTTAGATGCTTTTGCTGTAAGCTTGGGAATTAGGTTCCAAGGCCATTGTGCCTTGAGAGTGACCTGTTACCTGCTTAGCACCTCAGAGTTCTCCAAACATTTTCTCGGAATCACATTGGCTGCTGGTGGACTCATCAGGTGGGTTGGGATTGGGAAACCAAAGGAATTGCTTTATGCTTTGTGCCGGACCTTCAGATTCCACCTGACTTTGTTGCAACAACTTTTTCCTCAGTTAAAGTTCTTTTGATTCAATTCAGTGGATTCAAGAATCTTGCTTTCCTGAGGGACCAGCTGGGGCAAGTCCTTACACAATCACTAAATCTGCCATACAAAACCCATTGTTATATGGATGTTGCCTGCAGCCTTCTTCAAAACAAACCATACTATGGCTTCTGGTGAAAACCTCAATTGGTTGAGGTACAAATCAAGCCACGTGAGCCAAACTTGCCCATTGGTGCCAATTCCAATCTTAATAAGAGTTAGTCATCAAAGTACTCACAGAAGACTCTAGTTTGTTTCTTGTTTAGTTTTATGGACAAACCTAGATTCTTGTTTTCCTCAAGCAAAAGCTCAAAGCCCAGACAAGGAGTCATTTCAGAATCTGGCTTGTAGAAGAACAAATGAAATGGGATATTCCGACCTTCCATACAGAACTAAGTAAACCACATATTGTTTTCCTGATTTGTAAAACTATTTTGACAAAAGGAGTCCAACAAGAAACCCATTTGAATAACCTGGTGATCAAGTCTTTGGAATCCTGGATATAAACCTGTAAATGGATATATGATCTTTTTTCCTTAGTTACTCTTATAAAACATTCCTTCCCTGCTGTAAAACCATCAAGATGCTTTTCCTGGCTCTCCAAAATGGACTCTTAAAAAGGCAGCTTGCTGGAACAGAAAATAATAAATCCAAGTGGCCCCGCACTCCATAAATTCCCAATATTTTATTTTCTCTAAGAGTCTGGAAATTCTCATTTGCCTGAAATGTGTTTTGAGGGCACTGGTGTGCATTTTGCATGTCATTTCTAATATTTCCTCACTCCCCTGCTTTAAAATTACAGTGGTGCAGTCAGGTTTTATTTATTTTTTGCTAAAAAGTCTAAAAACAGCATTCACTCGATATTTTTCAGCACACCTCCTTTGCAAATTTTTGAAGCATGCTTTCCAGCAATCTTAGAACATGTGCCTTGTGGTCTGTGCTAGGATGATAAATCAGGATTATTATTTTTTTAATTCCTTCAACAGAAATAGACACTGAGGACAGTATTCTCCTTCTGACAGGCACTTGCTGGCCCAAATCTTTGACCAGGTTTCCAAAACAAGAAATACCCCATCACCATGCAGATTGAGGAAAGACAATCAGCAAAATTTTTGTAAGGCTTTGTACCATGCACCAGATTGCTTTGAGATTTTAGTGATGTGAAGGATCTCTTGCTGGAATCATGAAAAAGTTTCAGGAATTAGTCACCCCATTCCCACAGCACTGTCTCATTTCTCACCTTTCCTCATCTTCCCATCTCTCCTATTGGTTTCTTATGATTTATCAGTTGTTGTTTCTAAATTATGATTAATGATTCTAACTATGATTTATAGCCTATGACCTATTACTTGCTGTTTATATGTACACTGTGAGTTATGCACCAGAGACAAATTCCTTTTGTGTCCGATCACACTTGGCCAATAAAGAATATATTCTGTTCTGTTCTATATTGTGTTCTATGTTCTGTTCTCTTCTAAATTCTGTTCTCTTCTAAATTCTGTTCTCTTCTAAATCCTCTCCTCTCCTCTTTTTAACCTTTCCTTCCCTTCCATATGTTCTCTTCTCTCCCTCTCTCTCTATTCTTCTAAATGCTCTTCTAAAATTTTCTTCTCTTCTAAATTCTCTTTTCTTCTCATCCCCATTCCTAGACTGACATCCCATAAGTGAGGGTGCTGAGTCTTTCAATGATCTTAACTAGATTCACACAAGGCACCCAGCCCTTGTTAACAGAATTGCTAACTAAGTAATCCTCAACTTATGGCCCTTCTTTACTGACTGTATGAAGTTAGGATCGTGCTGAGAAATGTGACTTAAAACCAGTCCTTGTACTTACTGTCACAGCATTCCCAGTCATGTGATCAAAATTCAGCCCTTGGCAACGATAATTGGCAGCTTCTTCCATTTCTGAGTGGAATAGGGAAATTGCCATGGCAGAGGTGTTGATCCATGTCGTTTCCCCTTCCTCCAGAGAAGCCTTGAGATTTTGGCCCAGCCTTCCTCACAGGGTTGGTGTTGCAGAGAAAATCAGGAGTCTTCTATTGGCCTTTTGCTTCTGGATGAAAAGTTACATGATCCAATCAAGCATAAAATAAGCTTAGCATAAAGACAAAACCTCAAGCTTTCCCCAAAGTTCTCAACCCCAGGAAAGTATCAAAAATCTGGCCTCACTAATCTGCAAGAATGACCATTAAGTTAATATGGGACTTTGTGGTTTACGGCATTGTGTGAATGCAGCCACGAACTGGTAAACCAAGCCATTATGTTAAGATGGTTATGGAGGAATCGCAAAATAGCAAACCTAGGGTTACACTAAACAGGTTCTTAACATGGGTGCTTAACATGGGTTCACCTTGATCAATGAAGGTTTTTCTGTCACTTAATGTGTTGAACCTGCAAGCTATTGGGCTTAATTTGTTATGCAAAGCCAGGGAATTGGATTAATTAAGAAACCAGGCTATTGTGTGCCCTGGGAACATAACCTATTTTGTTTTAGGATATTAGACCATAGTGTGAAGCAGTCTGAGTTTTCCTTCCCACCTGGACAGCATTTTTGCCCTGATCCCCAACTATAACATTGTAAATTTTGCAAGGGTTCGGATGAATGAATGCTTTGATTTAGTGTCCCTTAACACAGAGAGAGATTGCAAATTCAGGAAAGCTCAAAGTCACCTCTGTAACTGAGTCTCGGGAGAGGCCAAACATTTATTTGCAAAAGTTTGGGAAGCTACCACATCATGGAAAACTTGGGGACCATGGCCCTCTCGAAGTCAGTGAGCCATGTCCAGTTGTCCCATCTGAATGAAGAAGACAGAATATGACTTTTTCTTTTAAGAAGAAAAGTTTCAACAACAGATAAAATACCAAAAAGCAAAAGAAGAGGAGTTAGGGGGAAGGGATAGTTAGGGAAAAGGCAACATCAGGTGGAAGGAAGAAAAAGGGTAAGAAAAAGAATACATCTCTCTTTGGTGCAGATACAGATCTAAAATTAATCTCTTACTCAACAATAATACACAGTGCTTCTATAATGATAAACAGTTCTGATCATCAAATCCCAAAAGTAAATTTTCATTGGTTCCTGTTTGTAGCCAGAAGTCCCACAGTAGTAAAGATACTTCATTCCTATGTAGAAAGCAAAGGACTCTGTCAGAAATAGCAATAGCCCTTAGACTTATATCCCGCTTTATAGTGCTTTGCAACCCTCTCTAAGTGGTTTACAAAGTCAGCCTCTTGCCCCCAATAATCTGGGTTCTCATTTTACCCACCTTGGAAGGACGGAAGGCTGAGTCAACCTTGAGCCTGGTGAGATTTGAACTGCCAAATTGTAGGCAGCTGGCAGGCAGCAGAAGTAGCCTGCAGTACTGCACTCTAACCACTGCGCCACAGAGGCTTCATACCGTGTTTTCCCGAAAATAAGACCTACCCTGAAAATAAGACCTACCCAAAAAAAATAAGACCTACCCCGAAAATAAGACCTAGTGTGTTTTTGGGAGCCAAAAAAATATAAGACAGTGTCTTATTTTCAGGGAAACACGGTACTACCCAGTGAAATGCTACCCAGTGCCCCCATCAGCCTCTTCAAATTAGGATCGTTAGAGTGAGAATCACAATTTTCTGCTGCTCCCATGGTTAGAAGCATGCCAGCTGCTTCACATCAAGATAATTTCGATAGGATAGGATAGGATAGAATTCTTTATTGGCTAAGTGTGATTGGACACACAAGGAATTTGTTTTGGTGCAAATGCTGTTAGTGTACATAAAAGAAAAGATACATTCGTCAAGAGTCAAGAATCATCAGGTCCAACACTTAATGATAGTCATAGGGTTATATCATCATAGGGTATATAGTAAATAGAATATACCCATAGGGTACAATAAGCTATCAAATCATTCTAGGAAACAGTCAATAAAAAATGTTAGGATACAAGCAACAATGTTACAGTCATACAGTCACAAGTGGGAGGGGATGGTTGATAAAGAAAGATGAGAAGGTTAATTAATTAATTTATTTATTTATTATTTGAACTTATATGCCGCCCCATCTCCGAAGACTGTTACAACTAAAAGCAAAGAACAATAAATACATTAAAAAACGATTAAATCAGAATTATAAGCCCAAATATGTATAAAATGAATTAAAAATTTAAAAATAACCCTCCCCAAAGGGTCACAGCCCGGTAGTGCAGTAATAGTAGTGCAGACTTTGTCAATAGTTGGACAGTGTTGAGGGAATTATTTGTTTAGCAGAGTGATGGCATTCGGGACAAAACTCTCCTTGTGTCTAGTTGTTCTGGTGTGCCCTATAACGTCATTTTGATAGTAGGAGTTGAAACAGTTTATGTCCAGGATGTGAGGGTCTGTAAATATTATCACAGCCCTCTTTTTGGCTTGTGCAGTATACAGGTCCTCCATGGAAGGCAGGTTGGTAGCCCTTATTTTTTCTGCAGTCCTAATTACTCTCTGGAATCTGTGTCTGTCCTGTTGGGTTGCATAACCAAACCAGACAGTTATAGAGGTGCAGATGACAGACTCAGAAATACACGTACTCCTCGACTTACGGCCACAATTGAGCCTAACATTTCTGCTGCTTAGTGAGAGAGTTATGTGAATTTTGCTCCTTTTACGACCTTTTCTCACCACTGTCGTTTAAGCGAATTGCTGCAGTTGTTAGGAACACGATTAGTAAGTGAATCTGGCTTCCCCATTGACTTTGGTTGTCCGGAGGTTGCAAAAGGGGATCTCTTAACTCTGGTACACTGCAATTTTTTTAAAAAATTAACATTTATATGCCGCCCTTCTCTGGAGACTCAGGGCGGCTTACAATTTTTGGGATACAACCCAATGCACTCAGCAATAGCCTTCCTTCCATTGTATATGCCTGCTTATTACTAAGCGGCATTTTTACAAAGTCAGCTTATTGCCCCAAACAATCTTGGGTCTTCAATTTACCTACCCCGAGAGGATGGAAGGCTGAGTCAACTTTGAGCCTGGTGAGTTTCGAGCCTGCACTAATTGCAGGCAGCTGGAGCTAAGTGCTAGGTGTTTAACAGCCTGCACCACCAAGGCTCTTTTTTATTATCATAATTACAAGTCAATTGCCAAGTGTCCAAATTTTGATCACATGAGCAAGACACAAAGGTCGTAAGTGTGAAAAATGGCCATCAGGCGCATGTTTCAGGGCCGTTTGTAACTTTGAACAGTCACTAAATGAACTGTTACAAGGCAAGGACTAGCTGTAACTGAGGGGTGGGATTCAAATTTCTTAACAACTGATTCTGTGGGCGTGACTTAATTTGTGGGTGTGGCTTGGTGGTCATTTGACTGGGTGGGTGTGGCTTGCTGACTGGGCATTGCTTGGTGGTCATGTGACTAGCTGGGCATGGCTTGTATGTAAATATTATAAATATTTATGTAAATACTGAATTTTTTATTTTAAAAAAGAGCAACTTTTACCCAAAATCAGGCAAAGCAGGCAGCAGATTGAGTTGTTTGCAGAATCACAGATTCACTATCTTTCTGCCATCTGCTACCTGAGTCTGCACTGAAAAATAGAAGCTTCAATCCTAAGGAAGGTTCAGCTCTGCTTTTAGATTAGTTAGAAAGCAAGAAATCCAATGAGTTTCAGATTTTTTGGATTTATATGCCGCCCTAATTCCCGAAGGACTCAGGACGACTCACAACAGTAAAAACATAGAGTACAAAATTTAAAATTATTAAAAATTATTAAATCACGATCCCAAACAAATATCTAAAACCCATAATGACAATGTATATAGAATCAGTAAAAAAACCCACCCACCCCCTCAGTCCAGGCCGGCCTGTTGGAAAAACCATGTCTTCAGGTCGTGACGGAAGGAACAAAGGTCAGGGGCCAATCGCAGCTCCAAGGGCAACTGATTCCACAGGGTGGGCGCTCCCACAGAGAAGGCCCTCCCCCTGGGGGTCACCAGCCGACATTGTCTGGCCGATGGCACCCCAAGGAGGCCCTGTCTGTGGGAGCGCACAGGACGATGGGCAGTCATTGCTGGCAGGAGATGTGCCCGCAAATACCCTGGCCCTAAGCCATGTAGGGCTTTATAGGTAATTACCAGCACCTTGAATCTCACCTGGAGGGCAACCAGCAACCAATGCAGTTCACGTAGGAGGGGTGTAATATGGGTGTATCGGGAAACTCCCATCACAACCCGCGCGGCCGCATTCTGCACCAGTTGAAGCCTCTGAGTGGTCCGCAAGGGCAGCCCCATGTAGAGAGCATTGCAGTAGTCAACACGGGAGGCAATGACTGCATGAGTAACCATACGCAAGGCATCTCGGTCCAGATAGGGGCGCAGCTGGTGCACCAGGTGAACCTGGGCAAATGCCCCCCTGGTCACGGCTCCCACCTGATCCTCTAAACTGAGCCGTGCATCCAGGAGGACACCCAAGTTGTGCACCCTCTCTACGGGGGGCAACACCTCTCCCCATGACTAACAATGGAACATCCTGGACCACCTGAGATGCCGTGCACGCAGCCACTAGGTCTTGGCTGGGTTGAGTCGAAGCCTGTTCCTTCCCATCCAGATCCACACTGCTTCCAGGCATCAGGACATCACGTCAAGGGCATCACTGAGTTGGTTTGGGGTGGAGATAAAAAGCTGGGTATCATCAGCATACTGATGATACCTCACCCAAAACCATGGATGATCTCACCCAGTGGCTTCATATAGATGTTGAACAGGAGGGAGAGAGGACTGACCCCTGGGGCAGCCCACAAGAGAGGGGCCTCGGGGTTGACCTCCGTCCCCCTGCCAACACCGACTGTGAACGACCCGAGAGGTAGGAGGAGAACCACCACAAAACGGTGCCTCCTACTCCCAACCCCCCGAGGCGTCATAGTGAGATACCATGGTTGATGGTATCAAAAGCCGCTGAGAGATCTAATAGGACCAGGACAGAGGAATAACCCCTGTCCCGAGCCCTCCAGAGATCATCCACCAGCGCGACCAATGCCGTCTCCGTGCTGTACCTGAAACCCGATGGATATGGATCTAGATAATCAGCTTCCTCCAGGAACCCCAGAAGCTGTCAAGCCACCACACTCTCAACAACCTTCACAACAAAGCGAAGGTTGGAGACAGGATGAAAGTTGTTCAAAATGGCTGGGTCCAGGGCAGGGTTCTTAAGCAGGGGCCTCACCACCCCCTCCTTCAAGGCAGAGGGGAAGGATCCCTCACTCAAAGAAGTGTTGACCACTGCCTGGAGCCAGCCTCGTGTAACCTCCCGGGCGGCATAAACCAGCCAGGAGGGACACGGGTCCAATAAACACATGGTGGTACTCAGCCTCCGCATGATCTTGTGCACTGTGATGGTTGAGGGGGAGGAAAAATAGCAACTCATCAAACACAGGCAAGTTTGATGGTGTGCATGCCAGGTAAGGAGTGAGTGGGCGGGGTGGGGCCAGCCAGTGGCATGATTTTCCGGTTCTCCGAATTGCGCAGAATCATAACAACCGGTTCTATAGAACCGGTCCGACCAGGTAGAATCCCACCCCTGCTGTAACAGCCTTGCTTAGCGAGGGAAATCCCAGTTGTGGTCACAAGTCACGGACCACGCAGTAACTGTTACGGGCTTGCCCGCTTTGCAGAGCAATAATTCAAGTTATATTTTTTTCCCCTGCAAACTCAGATTTCACAAGCCAGGCTTGGCAACGTGACCCTTTAATGGGAGCTACGTGCCACCTGAATTCCCCTGCCTTCCCCGTTGCAGAACATAACCTGCCCCGGAGATTCCGCCCCAGCTTTTTATTTTCTTTATATATGTAGTTTTCTTCTTTCACCTTCTTGACCCAATGGGCCTGCGTAGGATTATAAGTGTGGGAGGACTAAATTTAGAGGCCTGGTCTCGTTCCACTGAGTCTCCCTGCTGACATAATAGTCTCTTGGGTCATTTGAAAAACATTTAATTCCTGCCCCTGAAAGTCACAGGACTTACTTTGACAAGGTGATTCTTTGTCAAAGAAAGAATGGATGTGACAATCTCTCCTCCTTTCGGGGAGTGAAATGCATATGGTTTTTAACAGATTAACAGAATAGAATAGAATAGAGTAACAGAATAGAATAGAATAGAATAGAATAGAATAGAATAATAGAATAGAATAGAATAGAATAGAATAGAATAGAATAATAGAATAGAAGAATAGAATAGAATAGAATAGAATAGAATAATATAGAATAGAATAGAATAGAATAGAATAGAAGAATAGAATAGAATAGAATAGAAAAATAGAATAGAATAGAATAGAATAGAATAATAGAATAGAATAGAATAGTAGAATAGAATAGAAGAATAGAATAGAATAGAATAATAGAATAGAATAGAATAGAATAGAAGAATAGAATAGAATAGAATAGAAGAATAGAATAGAATAGAATAGAATAATAGAATAGAATAGAATAATAGAATAGAATAGAATAGAATAGAAGACTACTAGACTACTAGAGTAGACCTACCCAATTCCTGCAACAGTTCTATATATGTTTTAGCCTCCAGTCCCCTAATCATTTTTGTTGCTCTCCTGCAAGATAAGGTGGGCGGTTAAAGAGGGCCCTGCCAGCTACGCTCGTCATGCCAGGCTTAGCAGATGGAACAGCAGTTGCATCCAGTTTTGATCGCCACAATGTAAAAAAGATGCTGAGACTCTGGAAAGAGTGCAGAGAAGAGCAACCAGGATGATTCGGGGACTGGAGCAGAGGTGGGTATTCAGCAGGTTTTGACCAGTTCTGGAGAACCGGTAGCAGAAATGTTGAGTAGTTCGGAGAACCGACAAAGGCCACCTCTGGCTGGAGATTTTGCAGTATCCTTCCCCTGCCACGCCCACCAAGCCACGCCCACAGAACCGGTAGTAAAAAAAAATTTGAATCCCACCACTGGACTGGAGACTAAAACATATGAAGAACGGTTACAGGAACTAGGTATGGCTAGTCCAGTGAAGAGACAGGATAGCCATCTTCCAATATTTGAGGGGCTGCCACAGAGAGGAGGAAGTCAAGCTATTGGGTGGGGGTTGGACTAGATGACCTACAAGGTCCCTTCCAACTCTGTTAATCTGTGTGTGTGATCTAGCTCTGCTCAATGTTGGGGTTGAATCGGCAAGACGTTCCTCCTTTTTGACGGCCAGTGTCCCTCTCTTTTGGGCTCCTGAAAGGAAGCCAAAAATCTCTCAGCAGTGGGTGTGCAATTGAAGGCTTTCCTCGGCGTAATTGAAGGAATTGCAGTTCTTCAAATTCCAGCAAAATAGCTGAGCTGGGGAGGAAAGGCTCCACCCTTTTTCTTTTCTTCTTCATTGAACTGCTGCTCCATCTGCTAAGCCTGGCACTACAAGCGTAGCTGGCAGGGCCCTCTTTAACTGCCCACCTCATTTTGCAGGGGTTAAGATCTGTGGTTGATTGAAGGAGAACCCTGCCATGCATTTGCCCATTTTCCTTGGCTTTAAAAGCGCCCCTGAAGCTCGGCTCCTCTGCCAGCTGTGCCGAATCTTGGAACTCTCTCTCTCTCAAATTAAGAGCAGTCTCCTTGCTCCAAGGATGTTGCATCTTGTGAGAAGGACACAAACCCTCACTGTGCCATCTTGGGATGGGCAGATGTATAAAATTGATTAATAAATGCGTATAACATGACAAAGCACCAAGAGCTGCTTCTGTTGCATTAACAGAGGGATACAATCAAGATCAAGTGAGGTAGAAATACCACTCTACAAAGCCTTAGTAAGACCACACGTAGAATACTACATTCAGTTTTGGTCACCATACTATAAAAAAAGATATTGAGACTCTATTCAAACTTGACAACTTTAAGACTGGTGGACTTCAACTCCCAGAATTCCTCCTCCAGTCATGTCAACTCAGGAATTCTGGGAGTTGAAGTCCACAAGTCTTAAATTTGCCAAGTTTGAAGAGCCTTGCTCTAGAAAGAGTGCAGAGAACAGCAACCCTGGTGTAGGATCTCCTGCTTGGGAGGGGGTTGGACTAGATGTCCTACAAGGTCCCTTCCAACTCTGTTAATCTAAACTAATCTAAACCAGGATGATTAGGGAACTGGAGGCTAAAATATATGAAGAATGTCCCAAAGGTGCTATATTTTTCCAAGAGGCAACTGGACTTTCTGGTTTTTCTTTGAAGATGTTTCATGTCTCATTCCAGAAGCTTCTTCAGAGCTGAAGAGCTTGGATGAAAAGTGAAATGTCTTCATAGAAAAAACAGAAAGTCCAGTTGCCTCTTGGAAAAATATAGCACCTTTGGGACAACCATGACCTGGAGGATGGAGAATCTCCATGGACATACAAAGAACAGTTGCAGGGCCTGGGTCTGGCTAGTCTAAGGCAGAGAAGGACCAGGGGAGACAGGAGAGCAGTCTTCCAGTATTCAAGGGGCTGCCACAGGGAGGGGGGGTCAAGCTATTTTCTAAAGCACCCAAAGGCCAGACAAGGAACAATGGATGGAAACTGATCAAGGAGAGATTCAACCTGGAAATAAGGAGAAATTTTCTGAGAGTGAGAACAATCAACCAATGGAACAGAAGTTGCCTTCAGAAGTTGTGGGAGCTTCATCCCTGGAAGCTTTCAAGAAGAGACTGTGGACTGCCATCAGTCAGAAATGGTGTAGGGTCTCTTGCTTGGGCAGGGGGTTGGACTAGATGACCTACAAGGTCCTTTCTAACATTCTTATTCTGCATTCTGTATTCCTCCTCTAGTTAGATATTTGATGGGTGGGTATTGCATTTCAATTTCAATTGGGTGGTTTTTTGGGGCCACAAAGAACTGGATGGGATATTTCACAGCCTGCTTGTTCATAAGGAGGCAGTCAAAAAAGTCAAGATCATAATCACTGCTGTGCTTTCATATCCTTGTCCTGAAACACTTTTCCATGTCACTCTAAAGCCAAAAAAAAAAGGGGGGGGGGCGTTAATTTCCAAAATTTTAAGTCTTGTTTTCCCTTGGAGGGGAACTTTCTGCTGGTGAAACCTTTGAGTACAGGAATTCTCCATCCTCTGCTGCTTCTTCCAGAAGTAGATAATAGGGTCTCCCGGGGTATTCTCAGACCAGAGTTCCCTGCATCTCCAGCATGATAGGGGATGCTGGGATTTCTGCTTCAGCCATGGATTAGGGAGTGAAAGGTTTCTGCCGAAGGAAGTAGACAATGACAGAAGAAGAGGGTTGGAAGGGACCTTGGACATCTTGGATGTCCAACCCCCTCTCAAAATAGGAGACCCTACACTATTTGGAGGAGCAGGTGGGGGCTGTGGCCAGAGGGGCATTTGCCCAGGTTTGCCTGGTGTGCCAGTTGCATCCCTATCTGGACCGAGATGCCCTACGCACAGTCACTCAGGCACTTGTTGTTTCCCATCTGGACTACTGCAATGCTCTTTACATGGGGCTGCCCTTGAGGACCGCTCGGAGGCTTCAACTTGTCCAGAATGCAGCGGTGCGGGTTGTGATGGGAGGATCCCGATACTCCTATATTACACCCGTCCTGCGTGAGCTGCACTGGCTACCGGTTGCCCTCCGGGTGAGATTCAAGGTGCTGGGGTTGACCCTTCATGGCATTGGACCAGGATATATGCGGGAGACCCTGCTGCCGATAACAGCTTCCTGGCGTCCCGTGAGCTCCCATCGACAGGGCCTTCTCCAGGTGCCATCAGCCAGGCAATGTCGGCTGGCGGTCCCCAGGAGTAGGGCCTTCTCTGTGGGAGCACCCACCCTATGGAACCAGCTCCCCCTGGAGCTCCGGGTGGCCCCTGACCTCCGATCCTTCCACCGTGGCCTAAAAACATGGCTGTTCCAACTAGCCTACCTGGACTGAGGGCAGGGGGTTAGCATTGTTTTAAATTTAATGGTTTATGAGACTTTGGGTTTAATAGTTTTTAAATATTTGTATATTTGTATTATTGTTTTTTATCACTGTAAGCCACCCTGAGTCCTTAGGGAGATAGGGTGGCATATAAGTCTCATCAATCAATCAATCAATTGATAAATCAATCAATCAATCAATCAATCAATCTCTTTTTCAAAACCTCCAGTGATGGAGCCACCCACAACTTCTGGTGGCAGGCTGTTTCATGGATAAATTATTCTCACTGTCAGGAAATGTATCTTTAATTCTAGGCTGGATCTCTAATGATCTTCCACCCAGCATTTCTTGTCCAAAATAGAATACTATACGGAAGGGATTTGGGAGGGCTTCTAGTCCAACCCTTTGCTCAAATGGCTGGCTACTCTATTCTTCAAGACCTCCAGTGATGAAGCACCTGCAACTTCTAGTGGCAAGCAGTTCCATTGATTCATTAGTCTCACCATCCAGAAGTCCTGGAAATAAGAATTCCTGGAAATAAGGAGAAACTTTCTGACAGGGAGAACAATCAACCCAGGGAACAGAAGTTGCCCTTGGAAGTTGTGGGAGCTTCATCCCTGGAGGCTTTCAAGAGACTGGACTGCCATCTGTCGGAAATGGTGTAGGGTCTCCTGCTTGGTCAGGGGGTTGGACTAGATGACCTGCAAGGTCCCTTCCAACTCTGATTATTTGTTATCTGTCCTCCTTTAACCTGGGATCCTCTTAAGAAAGCCTGAGGTCGTCGTCGTCGTCCCCACCCACCCCAAAAAAGGGGCAGGATTTAGAGGCTGCCTTGGCTCTCCCTTCTGAGCAGCCCCTCTCCCCTTCTCCGCCCGCCCCCGCCCCACACAGCAAGCAAGAGCGGCTTCCCAGCCACATTTACGCCGGGCAGCTCCGCTCCCGCTCGGACCGACTCGTGGCTGCCGGGGCGGGGCGCGCCGCCTCCCCCCACCCCCGGCTGCTCCCGGGCGCTCGGAGCGGAGGCAGAGGACAGGGGAGGAGGAGGATGAACAGCCGGGCCGGGTGAGTAAAGCCGGCTGGGCTTCGGGAGCCGTGAGCTGGAAGGAGCAGCGGCAGCGGGGTTCCTGCACGGGGTTCTTTTGCAAGCGGGCGCCCGCGGGGGGCACGTCGCCGGAACGGGCAAGTTGGAGGAAAGTTAGGGAGCCAGAGGACACGTGTGTGTGTGTTAGCCCCGCTTTCTTAAACCGCGATTCGCGGATGGAGCCCCGGGGGGGGGTTTCCATTAACAAGCCACGATGCTCAAAGAGCAGTGGCATCTCGGCTTAAAGGAGACGCGTGGAAGCCGGGTGGAAAGGGGGAGGTCCGGGAGGGGCGCTTTCCCCCCTCCCTCCCTGCGTGGCCTCAAGCCCACCGTGGGAAAATTTGTCCAAGGCTGCTTTCCCAGCCTATCCCCCCTCCCTCCTACTTTCCAGGCGGCTTAAACTAGCCCGGGTTTAATCTAGCCCGCTTCGCTTGAGATAGAAAGTCTTGCGGAGTTGGTGAGAGCTGTCGGGGAACCGCTTTTCCACGCTGCCAGTGGGGATGCTCGGGGCTCCTGGGGCGCTAGATCTCGATCTGCCTCCTACCCAGAGCTGCTGCTTCTCAATCTTAGCAACTTTCGTTATTTTTTTTCTTTATTAAATGTACTTGCCCCTCGGCTCCACCCCGGGAGACTTTTTAAGATACGCCCTGGCTTCCAGTTTCTTTCTTGGGTGCCACTCAAAGTGCTGGCTGCCACTTCTAGAGCCCACTTTTCCCTAATATCCACCCCACCAGGTCAAACAGGGTGGGCCTGGGCTTAGCCCCTTCCCCTAAATCAAGAGGTTAGCAATCTGCAGCTCTGGAGCAGCATGGGGCTCTTTCATCCCTCTGCTGCCACTCCGCAATTGATAGGGCTTTTGCTCAGGATAGATAGAGGAAAAAGGGGGCTGTGCTAGGAGGAGACTCTATGGTGGGGGAACCGCCATATAGTCTGGTCAGCTCCAGAATTGAAGGGGGGGGCTTCTGGTTAGGACCTTTGTGGCTCTTTGTTTAAGGTTGCCAATCCCCTGCCCTAAATATTACTATTGGAGGGAAGATAGGAAGGGCACCTTTTCTGTGGCAGCCCCTGCCTCATCCTGGTTGCATGCCGTCCACTCTGCCCCCTGAAGTGTGGCAGGTCTCGGCCCTCCTCATTTGCCCTCCGGTAAAGCTTGGAAAATCTGGCTCTCCCGCCAAGGCGACACCCTTGTGAGGTGGGCTGGGCTGAGGCAAGCGACTGAAGCAATGTTGCCCAGGAAGCTTCTGTGACTGAAGGGAGGACTGGAACCTGGCTCTCCCCATTCCTCACCCAGGCTGCTATAGGCTTATAGACTAGACAAGGGGCTGACCACAACCTGCCCCAGGTTAGATGCACCTGAAGAACAAATGTTGTTTTTCTGGAGTTTTTTTTTCTTTTTGCTGGCAGGGAAATTCTGGGGTTGAAGTCCATAGGTCTTTAAATTGTTGAGAAACACTGGCTTGACAATTCGACAGCTTTGCCTTCAAAAGTTGTGGGTGCTTCGTCGCTGGAGGTGTTTAAGAAAAAACTGGACAGCCCTTGTCTGAAAGGTGTAGGGTCTCCTGCTTGAGCAGGGGGCTGGACTAGAAGACCTCCAGGGTCCCTTCCACTCCAGCTGTATTCCGATTCTGATTTAGAGCCTTACGTTTACAGCGGAAATAACTGTTGTGAATCAGAGAAAAGGTTTGTGATATTGCTAATTTGGGCACGCGGTTTAGAAATCATTTCGGGAGCAAAACTCCTGCCTGGAACGTGCTGTCCTCCTCCTGGCCCTACAAGGCAGGCAGCTTTTAAAATTGCAGCCAATAATTTTAGACTTCTGCTTCTAAATACGACTTTGGGAAGATGGACACATTTCCCTCCTGAGCCCAGCCTTTCCATGTCTTTGGGGTGTTTCTGTTTGGTTTTCTTGTCTTCCAGCACCATAAGGCAGAAAGCTAACTTTACATTATTGTGGAGGCAACAAACTAGAGGTGTGGTGTGTGTGTGTGTGTTTGCAGAGGGGGGGAGGGACATAAATACTGTCAGGAACAGTATTTATAACCAGCAGGTGACATTGCTGTGAAACTGTCTATTGACGAAGGGAAACAGTTTAACTCTCTCTAGCATGCAGTTTAACAGAAGCAGCTGAGAGAAACTCAGGGCCAGAAGTAGGAAACATTTCACAACTGTGAAATCGTTCATTCTCTCCCCCCCCCCAGTGATTTCAAGAGCCCGTTCCTGCAGGCATGTCTGCTTATTCTTGGACGTTGTAAAGAAAAGAGAAGCTGTAACTCCTAGATTTCCTATATTTAAAGAATATAGAAGAGCAACCAGGAAGATTAGGGGACTGTAGGCTAAAACATATGAAGAACGGTTACAGGAACCGGGCCTGGCTAGTCTAGTGAAGAGAAGGACCAGGGGAGACAGGAGAGCAGCCTTCCAATATTTGAGGGGCTGCCACAGACAGGAGGAAGGGGTCAAGCTATTCTCCAAGGCACCCGAAGGCCAGGCAAGGAATAATGGATGGAAACTGATCAAGGAGAGATTCAACCTGGAAATAAGGAGGAATTTTCTGACTGGGAGAACAATCAACTGATGGAACAGAAGTTGCCTTCGGAAGTTGTGGGAGCTTCATCCCTGGAAGCTTTCAAGAAGAGACTGGACTGACATCTGTCAGAAATGGTGTAGAGTCTCCTGCTTCGGCATGGGGGGGGGTTTGGACTAGATGACCTACAAGTTCTCTTCCAACTCTGTTAATGTAATCTAATCTAAAGATATAAGATAACTGTATTGTCATTTTTTTATTGTGAGCACACCAGCTCACTTTAAAAATGAAATTCTGTTGCCTGCTCTCAAGAAAGTGTACCCAAACACATGCATAACACATATATACATGCTGCATACATACATATATTTCTTCACCATATGTGTGTGTGTGTGTCACTGTCCATTTTGATATAATGTATTAAGTAGTAATATTGTGCTATATTGTAGCAACATATTAATCAGTATTCAACTGGGGTGGGGGTAATAGGTGTATATATGTTGGGGTTTTTTAATGCAGATTTCTTTTCAACATCTTGTATGTTTTTGTATTTTTAGGGGATTTTTTTGGCTGTTCTTAAGTTTTGAAAAATTTTTTTGAGTTTTCCATTCTAACTTTTCTTTGAATGAAATAAACGTTGTTGGATTAAAAAGAAATAAGGCAAAGCTAGAAATTAAGACTCCTTAAGGTCTTTTTCTGAGCTGGCAGAGGGGAGAAATCCAACCCAGTTGTAGTTTTACCTAACCATGAGGTGTGATGATGTTCAGGGATGGACAACCATCTCCTTTCTTTCAATCCTGCCAGCGTCGACCTCCAATCGCCTTGTATGCTCCCACAGGCAGGGCCTCCTGTGGGTGCCGTCGACCAGACACTGTCAGTTGGCGGTGCCCAGGGGTAGGGCCTTCTCTGTGGGAGCACCCACCCTATGGAATCAGCTCCCCTTGGAGCTCCGGTTGGCCCCTGACCTCTGTTCCTTTCGCCACGACCTAAAGACTTGGTTGTTTCAACAGGCCAGCCTGGACTGAATAAGGTGGGGGTGGGTGTTTTTTTTAAATCAATTTTTAGTTTTAATTGGGTTTTAAATTTATTGGGCTTAGTTTAGTTTAATTCTATTTTAATATTTGTATCCTTGTTTTTATTGTAAGCTGCCCTGAGTCCCTCGGGAGAGAGGGCAGCCTATAAGTCCAATAAAATAAATAATCAAAATAAATAAATAAATGTCATGGCCATCATCATTGCAGAAAACCAAGCGAGCCCCTTCCAGCGAGGACTGTTTCTTTGACCTCCTGAGCAAATTCCAGAGCAACCGGATGGAAGACCAGCGCTGCCCTTTGGAGGACTCACAGAGAGAGTCGGATGAAGCAGCGGCTACCCCTGTCCCTGCCCTGGAAGAGGCACAGAGTAAGTGGGCCAATCTTAGTAAGGAAGAGTATGTGGGCCAAGCAGTAACTCTAAGAGGGGTCTTGGGAATCTTAGTGGATAACCAATTAAATATGAGCCAGCAGTGTGGAGCAGCAGCCAAAAAAGCCAACGCAATCCTAAATTGCATTAACAGAGGGATGCAATCAAGATCAAGGGAGGTACTAATACCACTCTATAAAGCCTTAGTAAGACCACAACTAGAGTACTGCATGCAGTTTTGGTCACCACACTATAAAAAAGAGGTTGAGACTCTAGAAAAAGTGCAGAGAAGAGCAACCAGGATGATGAGGGGACTGGAGGCTAAAACAGACGATGAACAATTGCAGGAACTGGGCCTGGCTAGTCTAGGGAAGAGAAGGACCAGGGGAGACAGGAGAGCAGCCTTCCAATATTTGAGGGGCTGCCACAGAGAGGAGGAGGAAGGGGTCAACCTGTTTTCCAAAGCACCTGAAGGCCAGACAAGGAATAATGGATGGAAAATGAACAAGGAGAGATTCAACCTGGAAATAAGGAGGAATTTTCTGACAGTGAGAGCCATCAACCCATGGAACAGAAATTACCTTCAGAAGTTGTGGGAGCTTCACCTGGAAGCTTTCAAGAAGAGACTGGACTGCCATCAGTCAGAAATGGTGTAGGGTCTCCTTCTTGGGTGGCGGGGGGACGGGACTAGATGACTTACAAGGTCCCTTCCAACTCTGTTAATCTGTTAATATCTGGGCTGTCAGCTTGCCGGGCCTTGCTTCCTGTCCTGTGCTGGGTTGTTGCCCGGCCACAAGGCAACTTTCTAGGGCAGGGGTTGCCAACCTTTTGGGCCTCAGGGACCACCAAACTCATAATTTTAAATCCCGCGGACCACTAATATGAATTTTGATTGACAGTGGCTTGCTAACATTTTCCCAGGGTCTCTGCAGAAAGCAGCAGAGACCCTGGGAAAATCCCAAAAGAAGTCTGCAGGAAAATTCCCCACCCCATTTTCCTACCGAATGATCGTTCTTTATTTGGGATCGCAGGATACCGTCTCCAGCTCTGTTCTCAGGGGGGGAGAGAGAGAGAGAGGAGAGAGAGAGAGAGAGAGAGAGACTTGGCTTCATGCAAGGAAAGCAGCAGAAGCAGCAGAAGTCTTTCTTTCTCTCCCCCAAACTCCGCCAGACATGAGTCTTCGTGAGACTTGTGCTGGTGCAGCCTCTTGGAGCAGGAGGCCTTGCAGGGTCCCAAAGACTCATTTCTGGCGGAGTTTGGGGGAGAAAAAGAAACACTTCTGCTGCTTTCCTCGGGTGCAGCCAAAAGCAGATGAAAAAAGAAGTGGAAAGAAGCAGCCAGGTGGGCCAGGCGAGGCGCATGAGGTGCATGGGGCAAGTTCCCCCCCTTCGCCCTTTCTCCCCTCCCCTCACTACCTCTTGTTTTTCGCAATTCAAGTGACGCAAGCCTTCTGTTCCCATGGGCCATGTGGGCGGCGCAGCCTGGTGTTCCTGCGCAGCCTGGATTAATTGCTTTTGGGGGGGGACATTTCTCTGTGGACCACCAGTGGCCCCCGGCCGACTGGTTGGCAACCACTGTTCTAGGGGACGCAGCAATTACGTGGCCAAGAAGCCTCCTTGTGATGGACAGATGAAAATTCCTCGCCTTGGGAAAAAGGAGACAGGCACAGACTTTGTCCCAAGGAGGAAGGGCCGTTCAGGTAAACCAAGTTGAGTAGCAGACATCACCTAGATTTGAGGGACGTTATAGCTACTGGAGACCCAGCTACAGACTCTTGGAAGTCTGTCCAGGTTCTCTCTCTCCTTTCCTATGTTAAATGAAAATCAAGGTGGAGTTAAACTGGGTTGGGTACTGCAGAGCCCACTGGGGGTGGAATTTATACTCCCCAAAGGGTCCAGCAGGTAATTCTTGATCTTCAAAGGGCTGCCAGAGAGGAGGATGAGCTGAGCTGCTACCCCTCCACCCCAGGTAACTAAGAGTTCTTCCGGAGCTGGCTTGCTTGCTCATCCCTTGTCTGGTTTCTCTCCCAGCTCAGTCCATGGCCTCCCCGCAGACCGAGGAGCTCTTCGACCTCATCGCCAGCTCCCAGAGCCGGCGGCTTGATGACCAGCGGGCCAGCGTGGGGAATCTGCCCGGGCTCCGCATCACGCCCAGCAACCTGGGCCACCTTCGCATGGATGGCGAGGCCCAAGAGCCCGGGGACGAATTCTTCAACATGCTGATGAAATGCCAGGTGGGTTGGTTGCACTCCTGCCCTTCTTAATAGCAAATGGGAAGGGAATTCAACCTCTGCCGAACCTTCCAGGGGCTCCTCTTGTTGTGCAGGCCTTCATGACCCCCGGGTGAGCATAGGACTCTTCTAGGGTTAACGATAGGGCCTTGGAGCTAAGGTGTGGGCTCAAGCCCTCATTCAGCCACGCGGTTCATTGGCGGTTTTGAACCACTTGCTTTCTTGCAGCTAAATCTACCTTGCGGGCAAGAATAGGATAGGAGATGGGAGATAGGAAATGGGGATTATTAGAATTAGAATTAAAATAATTAGAATTAGAATAGCAGAGTTGGAGGGACTGTAGAGGTCTTCTACTCCAACCCTATACCATTTCAGACAAATGGTTATCCAATCTTGTTCAGAGTATTGCAGTGTAAATTCAGCGTCAGGAAAGTAAACGCAGATGGCTGAGGCTTCATTTAACTTCTTTATAAAAACATAAAGTAAATTTTACAATACCAGTTGTAGATTTCTCCAACATGGAGCAAACTCAAACCAGCTACGGGTTCAGAGCAGAGCAGCAACTCAGAAGCTCAGAAACAGACATCAGTTTCACTTTAGTTCAGCAGGCAAGCAAGCTAGTTTCTCTTTCACTTTAGAGCTGAGCACAGAACAGAGATAAACCACGCCCAGATTCTCTCTTTAAGTTTCAGCCCTCAGTTCAGCTCTCATTGGCTGACCTTGTTACTAAGCTCTATTCCAGTTCATGATATGTACTGACAAATCTCTTCTTAAAAACTTTCAGTGTTGGAAAATTCACAACTTTTGGTGGCAAGTTGTTCCACTGATTAATTGTTCTGTCAGGAGATTTCTCCTTAGTTCTTGGTTGCTTCTCTCCTTGATTGGTTTCTTGTTGAGGTGGAGATGAAATGAGGAGGGGGAAGGACACTCCCGACATAGGCCATTTTCAACAAAGTGGGATATAAATGCAGTAATGAAATAAACAACATATGGCTGTTCAGAGAAGTCTGGCCCAGATCACTAGACGTTGTGGCTAACTTTTTTATCTACTAGCATTGGGCAAATCTTAGCTTTTGGTGGAACTTAACAGGTGTGAGTTCCGTGCGTCTTCGGCATTTAGTCATGCTGGCCACATGACCACGGAGACATCTTCGGACAGCGATGGCTCTTCAGCTTTGTAACAGAGATGAGCACCGCCCCCCCCCTAGAGCCAGAAACGACTAGAAGGATGTGCGAGAGGAACCTTTACCTTTAACAGGTGTGATGCCAATGCAGAAGCCCTAGGGACTAAGCACAGGCTGGGCACCCTGTCTTCCTCATTCAGGAGCAACCAAGGTGGATTTGATTTAAATAAAGACGATTTAAATCACTAGTAAAAAAGCTTGATTTAAATCCCCTTGCTTTAAATCATGATTTTTAGAGAGCAACTGTCATCTTCATCCCGCAGTGGCTCCTCCCCTGACCCAATGTTGACTCACCAACAGTCCTTTAAAGGGACAGCTGGTGATGCAGCAGTGACAACACAGTGAAGGATTTGGGGAGCAGCAGATGAGTGGATGCCCGCTAACAGGCATTGCAGGATGGATCTGAAATGACAGGTGCTCTCTAATATTATATTTATAAGCTGCTTAGGTTTCACTTCCATTTTTACTCTTGCCCTTCCTTCTCACACTTGGAGCCTGGTGGTACAGATGCATTCCTCCCCAAACAATCATAAAATTTGTAGTGTACATAGATTTGCAAAACAATGGGATAAAGGAATATTCCTGCGTTTTGCTTTCTGATTTATCTCATGGTTGCTGTGAAACGGTGTGAATGCATCAATGCAGGGCATGTCATCTCATCTTGCAGGGCTTGGATTCATTAAATGAGTTTACTGAAAATGTAAATATTGCAGATTTTTTTTTTAAAAAACCCATCGATTTTTATCCACCCTGCTTTCTGCAGTCCTCCCGCCTGGATGACCAGCGCTGTGCCCCGCCCCATTCCATCCCCCGTGGTCCCACAGTGCCCGATGAGGACTTCTTCAGCCTCATCCAGCGAGTCCAAGCCAAGCGCATGGATGAGCAGCGGGTGGACCTGGCTTCAGGAGAAGACGACCAAGCCAAGGATTGAGCACCAGATCGCCAGCAAAGACCCAGCTTCAGTTAAGCCAGAGCAAATGGCCAGCGAAGGGAAGGACTTCTGGATGCCCCCAGCTGAAGATCTGGGCCGTGGCACTCAGGGCATTCCTGGGTGGGGGCAATGCCTCCCTTCTGCACTTTCTCCCCCTGGAGAACATGGCACTGGCGAGAGTGGCAAGCAGAATGGGTGGGCACTCACGGCTGACCGAGGTGCCTGTGGGCCAACCAGGCAAGAATGAGGCTTCTTTTCTGCTTGAACATCGTCTATGAAAACCAGGCTCAGGAACCTAAGAAGGGGGAGGTCTTCATCAAGGAGTCTGGATCGGGGCCACGCCCCAAGGGGCTGCTGGAGGGGTTGACAGCCCCCCCCAAGTCAGGTTGATTTATGTCTCTGCCTCTTTAGGTCCATATCCCGTGCCAAATCATCAGCCCACTTGGGAATATGAATTGGTGACAATCAGTGACTCTGTGTGTGTGCGCTAACCTTGCTTTCAAAATGTGCTTTTTGTGCCCTTTTATCTCAGGTGCAATCTGATGCTAGTTGGAAAGGTGCTAGGGAGGAGACAGGAGGGAGGCAAACATCCAGAACCAAGATGTATGGTTTCTGTTAGCCAAGGGAAATTGGGTGGAACACATAAGTACAGATGGCCTTTGACTTACGACCACAGCTGGGTTCAGAACCTTGTTGGGTGGCCCTTTTGCTCAGCGACTGCAGTCCGGCCTCTCCCAGCTGTAGTGATGTAGTGCTTATTAAGCAGAGCTGGGGAGGGCATCTCATGGGGTGAGGGAGATCCAGTGCAGGCTGTAATGGCTGTCCAGCATGCAGAAATCTTATGCAGGCCAGGCCTGTGTCGGCTACAGGACCCACTGGGGCACAGAAATATCCATGGAGCTTCTGCCTGCCCCATCAGCCCTTTGGCTGATTACAGGATCCAGCACCACTTGTAAATTGCTCCACGCCATTCAAAGTGGCAATGAAGTTATTCTAAGTCTAGTTCTAAGTCACTCGCTTTTAGTATTCTGCATCTCTATAGAAATACAGTAGATGGGTGGGGGTAGTTGCCGCGGTTCTTAAAACAAGGTGGGATGTGATCACCGCTTGAGCCATGGTGGCGCAGTGGTAATGTGCAGTACTGCAGGCTACTTCCGCTGACTGCCGGCTGCCTGCAATTTGGTGGTTTGAATCTCACCAGGCTCCAGGTTGACTCAGTCTTCCATCCTTCCGAGGTCGGTAAAATGAGGAGCCAAATTATTGGGGGCAAGAGGCTGACTCTGTAAACTGTTTAGAGAGGGCTGGAAAGCGCCGTGAAAGTTTAAGTGCTATTGCTCAAAGCCTGCAATCCCAACGTGTCTGCTAGTTAAGAGATGGGTCCTTAAGTGGACGGAATCCCAGGTTTGAGGTGCCAGAGGTGTCTTAGGAAGGCTGGGGAAATCCTGGGGTGCCCGAGACAGGCCATGCAGGATGGCAGATGCTCCAGTGTATCACAAAGCTTGTATCCAGCCCACCAGGGTTGGGAGATCCGGTCTGCTAATACACAAAGTGTCTCACTTTTGCTATTCCTTTCCAACTATGGTCAGGCGTGCCCAGCCTGTGTGTAGCAAAGCTTTATCAAGGATGCCTTGCGCCACTCTGCAAGTGGTCTCCATTCCCATGATCCTTCAGGAGTTTTGCATGCTCAGAGGAAGGGCAGAGATGGGGTCAGGAAGAGGCAGGTGGGGGAGCCACAGGGCCCTTGTGGGCAATCATAAGGTCTGGCAGGGTGCGGAGTGTCGACTTTTCATTACGTGGCCACAGCGGCATTGACAATGGCCATAACTTCAGGGACAGGTTATGTCCCTTCATTCAGGGCTGCCATAATGAATGGTTAATGCGGGCTACCTCTATAGTTACTGCAGCCATTCACCAAAATAATAGTTTTAGTAACCAGTTGAAGGATTTTCAGGAAAAATAAGATTTTAGCCAGATTCTGGCCCTCTTTTAATCTGGTTTCCTTGAAGGTAGAGAGTTGTTTTTTTCTTTGCTTATTGTGGACTGTTGGTTTGGAGTTTATTCCACAATTATATCAGCAGCTGTGGAATTAGACAAAGTTAGTTGCCATTCCCCTGGGCAATTGACTTTTTCCTGGTTTCCCTACTTGCGTGGTACTTTCAAAACTCCTTTTGAAGAGAGATTCTATGGTAGCCCCCACAAAAAAAATCAGGAGTGGATTGCATGCTGCAGCTCATGAAAGCACCTACCTTTTCATAGAGCATGTTGGTTGGAATAGGTGCTCCCCAACTCCTGATTCTTTTGCCTTTTGAACATCTCAGAAAGATTGGAAAACCTCTCAAGAACCACCCAGCTCTTCAGTGTGTGTTTCTAGTCTGGACTCTCTGCTGCCACCCAGAACTGTCCTGAATCGCAGACCAAGACCACAGAAGAGGTCCCTGTTGAGAAGGGAGATCCCGATAACCCCATGGTCCTAGACCAGGACCAGATCAAGGAGGCTTTTGCCCAATGTGTGAGGTCCAAAGGCCTCAATGGGAATCAGGCCAGGCCATGTGTATAACTCAGTGAATCCAGCCGGCTGTGCTTTATGGGTACCTTTTCCCCAACCAACCTATGGTGGAGCCTCCCACCGTAGGGAGGAAAAAGGCCCTTCGTGCAACCTGTTTCTTGAGCAAAAGGGTCTGAGATCTTGATGGAGGAGGGGGGAGGAGAAACCCATCACTTGTGGTCATGGGAGTCCAACTGCAGCAGTTCAGAAATCCTGACAACTACAGTAAAGGGCTGGCTTTGCTTCCCTTTCTCCATCCCGTCCGTCGAATGTCCAGCTACATTAACTGAAGGACTGAGGTGGGGGATTGTTTACCTTGCTGGGTGAGAATATCCCATAGAAATGGTCTTCTCAGCAAAAGCATCTTTGATCGCATCCTACAAAATGCCCAATGGTGGAGAAGATGCCCTGGCTCTGAGAGAGTTCAAGGGATCCCAAATCCCCCTTCTGGTCATAGCCACGACCGGAAAGCCTTTCTCCTCAGGGTCCCTGGGCAGTAAGGGAGGCATGCCGACTGCTGGGGCAGAGCTCCACCTTTTGCTTTGTGCCACATTAAGGGCTTCCAAAGCCCCACTCCAGTTCTCTGCTGCTGAGGGGGAAGGTCAGCTGATGGAGAAGCCCAGGCCCATCCTTTTCTCCAGCCTGGGGCAGACCAGAAGAGAAAAGGCTGCTGCAGGGATCATCTTGGCCTTGAATGTATCGTTAATTTATTATTTTCGAAGTGTGTCTCTTGTGATTTGTTCAAAGGGCAGGTGGGGAAAGGAAGCAAGAAGTTTTAATTCTTTCCCTTCCCTCTGAAAAGTCGAAGAGCTGCCAAATTAATTCCAAAGTACAGAAATCTTGGAGGAGAGGGAAAAAATAAAGTTGTTGAATAAACTTTTTGTGAACAAAGTTCTTTGGAAATTATTTTTCTCCACCGTCCGGGACTAATGCAGATGTAGGAAGGAAATGCAAGGACTATAAAAAAGGATGAGATACCTACACATTAACGCCCAAAGTATGAAGAATAAAGAGAGTGAACCTGAAGTCCTTACATGAGAGCAAAGATGACGTTGTTGCCATTACTGAAACATGGTGGGATGAAACCCAGGATTTAAATTTTTCAAAACAGACCTAATAAAAGAGGAGGTGGAGTTTCACTAAACAGCTACACCTTTGTAGAAATGCAAAAATAAAAAAACCACCTTGAAGGCATTTGGGTTAATATGAAAGGAAAATGGAATGATGTTGCCATGGGTGTATACTACGGACCACTCAATCACAGGAACTAGATTAGGGGTGTCAAAACTCAAGATCTGGCCTGCAGGGCCACCCTGGAAATAGCAAAGGACTGGCCCACAGTGCCTCTGCCAGCGAAAACAGCTCAGGAGGGACACATGCAGCTCTAATGTGCCCTGTTTTCACCCCGACGGCCGCCTGCAATCCTCTGCTAGCAAAAATGTGACACCCCGAGATCCATTTTTGCTGGCAAAGGGTTAGCAAAACAAACTAAAAGCGAAAAATGTTTCCCCTTTTGCATTTGAGCATCCAGGACAGGACAGGAAAGGAGAAAGGGAAAGGAAAGACAAAGAAGGAAAGATGAGAAGAGAGCAAGGAAGGAAAAATAAGAAAAGAGGAAGGAAGAAGGAGAATGAAGAGGAAAGGGGAAAGAAAAGGGGAAGGAAGGAAAATTGGAGGGAGGGTGTGAGGGAAGTCCTGCCTTAGCACTTGGCCACCATAGGTGCTCCCAATAGGACGGATGAGTTGGGCACACCTACTCCAGCAACACCCACCTGCCTCCCCCCCAGGTCAAACACAACCCTGATGCAGCCCTGAATGAAATTGAGTTTTACACCATGGAACTGGAGGAACCCTTTGCTGATCTGATGAACAGAAATCATAGTAATGGGGGATGTTCACTATCCTGACAACTGGAAAAGACCTCATCTCTGCACCTAGTGGGAGATCAAACAGGTCCCTAATGAGGTCCCATCATTTAAAACATTCTTATAACTCTTTCAGTCAACTCACTGCAGCTCCCCAAAAGCCGTTTTAAAAACTATCCAACACATTAAAACACAAAACACTGAAAATAGAAACAAAAACCAGGCACCAATCCATGCCAACTTTTCATTCTCTGATCTCCCAGCGCCTGGGGAAAAGCCAGGTGTTTAAGGCTAAAAGGGTGGAGGCCTTTTCAGAATGTGGCTCGTATCTCACAGAGCTTCGCTGGCCTTAGAGAATCACTTGTAGCGGTTTCTGCTGGAAGAAAAGGGGACCATTCAGAGAAGCCAATTGACAAGAGTTTCAGACATCTGGGGATGGTCTTACATGGTATGGACATTTGAAAACCATATAGATCATATCAAATATTGACAGGGAGAAGCTCCTTCACACCCACAATAAAGGCCAAATTAGCCCTAGATTCAGCCACACGGCTTCAATTAGGATCTGAGTGGGATGACCATGTAAAGGCAATTTATTAGAATATTTATTTATTTATTTATTTATTCGACTTGTATGCCGCCCTACTCCCTAAGGACTCAGGGCGGCGAACATTAAAACAGGACAAATTTACAATAAAAAGACAATTAAACAAATAAATAAGCCGAATACTATTAAAAAGTTGAAAAAATTAAAACCCACAACCCCCCCCCGGGTCATGCCAGGCCGGCCTGTTGAAACAACCAAGTCTTCAGGTCTCAGCGGAAGGAGCAGAGGTCAGGGGCCAAACGGAGATCCACGGGGAGCTGATTCCAAAGGGCAGGTGCTCCCACGGAGAAGGCCCTAGCCCTGGGAACCGCCAGCCGACAATGCCTGACCGACGGTATCCCGAGGAGGCCCCTCCTATGAGAGCGAACAGGGCGATCGGAAAGTGATGCTGGCAGGAGGCGTTCCCGCAAGTACCCTGGACCCAAGCCATTTAGGGCTTCGTAAGTTGTTACTAACACCTTGAAGGCGACCCGGGAGGCAACCGGCAACCAATGCAAGCCACGCAGGAGGGGTGTAACATGGGAGTATCGGGATACCCCCATCACAGCCCGCGCGGCTGCATTCTGCACCATCTGTAACCTCCGGGTCATCCGCAAGGGGAGCCCCATGTAAAGAGCATTGCAGTAGTCGATTCTAGAGGTGACGAGCGCATGAGTAACCGTTCGAAGGGCATCTCAGTCCAAATAAGGGCGGAGCTGGCGAACCAGCCGAACCTGGGCAAAAGCCCCCCTGGCCACAGCTCCCACATGCTCCTCCAAACCAAGCTGTGAATCCAGGAGGACACCCAGGTTCCCTGCCCTATCCACGGGGGGCAACACCTCTCCCCCCATGACCAAAGATGGTACATCCAATAAAGACCGAGATGCCGGTAAGAACAGCCACTCAGTCTTGGTGGGGTTGAGCTGAAGCCTATTACTCCCCATCCAGACCCGTACCACCTCCAGGCACCGGGACATCACGGAGAGAGCATCACTGATCGGGTCTGGGTGGAGATATAAAGCTGGGTATCATCCTCCCTCCAATTTTCCTTAATGAAAAGAGTGAATCCAGGACACAGAATCGGTTCATTTTATACAGTAGAAAAAGTAGAGAAGAGTTGATTGCATGGAAGAAATCACCCTGTTCAGTTACAGTTACATCAGAGATATGGACAGTAACATTCCATATTAAGCATAACATTGAAATGAGCACTGCATTAAAAAGAGAACATTCACGTAGGAAATGCCATCATGAGTCACGTAAGTCTGTTGTGAAAAGGTACAATTTCAGTCACTTGAAACATCTAGAATGTACAATTGAACCCTTTATTATTCAGCCTGAGAAAGTCCCTTCTTTGGTAATTATTTACCTTTATTATCTTCTTTATTCAACCCTCTTATTGGAATTATTACAATTATTATCATGGATATCATTACTCTGTTGCTTTATAGGTACACCGAGAGCTTGTGCACGTGAGGCAAACTCCTAGTGTGCCTACTCACACTTGGCCAAATTGAATACGCAATACAATTCAATTCCTGAGATACACTGTGACTTCTTACACTCAGGCGTGTTTATCATTTTTCTTCCATGTGAATTCTTTGGTGTTGATGGAGGCCTCTACGCTCAGTATAGCTCTTTCCACACTCAAGGCATTTATATGGTTTTTCTCCTGAATGGATTGTTTGATGTGAATAAAGTCTTCCTTTTAAACGGAAACACTTGCCACAGTCCAGGCATTTATGTGGTTTCTCTCCTGAGTGGATTGTTTGATGCAGGTAAAGGTGTCCTCTCTGACTGAAGCCCTTTCCACACTCCAGGCATTGATGGGGTTTCTCTCCTGAGTGGATTCTTTGATGTCTGTAAAGGTTTCGTCTCTGCTTGAAGCGCTTCCCACACTCCAGACATTTATGTGGTTTTTCTCCAGCATGAATCATTTCATGTCTATTCAGGGCTCCTCTACTATCAAAGCTCTTTCCGCATTCCAGGCATTTATTGGGTTCCTCAGTAAAGCTCTTTCCACACTCAAGGCATTTATATGGTTTTCTTCTGTGGATTTTTTGATGTGAATAAAGGCTTCCCTTTGAACCGAAACGTTGACACAGTCCAGGCATGTATGTGGTTTTTCTCCTGAATGGATTGTTTGATGCAGATAAAGTTTTCGTCTCTGATTGAAGCTCTTTCCACACTCTAGACATTTATGTGGTTTTTCTTCAGTGTGAATGCTTTTATGTCTATGCAGATTCCCTCTCCTATTGAAACTCTTTCCACACTCCAGGCATTTATGTGGTTTTTCTCCTGTGTGAATTATTTGATGTCCATTTAGAGTTCCTTTATCATTGAAACGCTTTCCACATACCAGACATTTATATGGTTTCTCTCCTGTGTGAATTCTTTGATGTCGATAGAGGTTTGAATATGCAGTAAAGCTGTTTCCACATTCCAGGCATTTATGTGGTTTTTCTCCTGTGTGAATCATTTGATGTACATACAGAGTTCTTTTCATTCTGAAGCTCTTTCCACACTCCTGGCACTTATAAGGTTTCTCTCCTGTGTGAATACTTTGATGTTCCATAAGACCTCTTGTCCGATTGAAGTTCTTTCCACACTCAAAACATTTATATGGGTTTTCAACTGAGTGGATTCTTAGATGGCTCTGAAGATGGTTGTTTGTTTTGAAGGATTTTTCACATTCTGGGCATTGATATTTCTTTCCTCTCTCCTGGATCCTCTGGGGATTCCTGGATCTTCCGAAGGACTCTCTGCTCCACAGGCATTGATTTGCTTTCTTTGCGTAATGGATAGTTTGATGTCTACAAAGGTTTCCTAACTGACTGAAGCTTTTTCCACAGTCAACGCATTTATGAGGTTTTTCTCCCGTGTGGCTTCTTTGATGTCTATCAAAATTGCTCCTAAATTTGAAGCTCTTTCCACACCCCTGACATTTAAGTCGTTTCTCTCCCCAGTGGGTCCTTAGATGGTTTTCCAGATTTTTATTATTTCTGAAGTATTTTTTACATTCCCCGCATTGGTACGGTTTTTGTAAATGAACTGTTTGATGTTTATAAAGGCTGCTGCTATGACTGAAGCTTTTTCCACACTCCAAGCACTTATAAGGTTTCTCTCCCGAGTGGGTCCTTATATGATTTTTAAGAACTCCACTTGTTTTGAAGGATTTTTCACATTCCGGGCACTGATATTTCTTTCTTCCCTCTTGGATCTGGGGATTCTCGGTTTGCCGAAGGACTCTCCGCCCTCCAGGCCCGTCTCGGGGTCTCCGCCCGTTTCCTCCTTCACGCATTGCCCTCCTGGCAGCACCCTTTCCCGGGGTCCCACTGGGCTCATCCCTCCGGCAGCCCCGGAGCCTCCCGGCGTTTCCCCGCCGTCTCCCGGGGAAGCCCCGCCGGGACCAGGCAGGGCTGCTCCGCGGGGCCCGCTCTTCTCCTCCTCCTTCTCTTGGGCGGCGCCTCCTTCCTTCCCCCGCCGGGCTCCTCCGTCCTCCTGCGGGGGAGAAAGAGAGGCGGGTCACGGCTGCGTCTCCTTCCCCCCAGGGGAGGCCCAGTCCCGCCAGGGGAGGAAGACCGAAGCCTCCGCCTCTCGCGTTCCCTCCTAGCGTCCCATTTCCCCTCCCCTCCACCAGACAAGGCCTCGAGTTCCCATGCCTCCCTTCTCGGGAGAGACCGTCCCGGATTTCGACTCCCAGCGTCCCTTGCGCCAAACCTGCATCATCCGGGCTCTTCTGTAGCCGATTCAGGTAGCTGCCTCGTTGCCCGTTTGGTTTGCGGAAGTGGAGGCTTCACGCCCTTTTCTCCGGAAGCTCAACCTGTTCCTTTGGACCGCCCCAAGGAGTCCTTCTACCAATCGCCGCCCTCTCCAGAGCGACCAAACGGCGTCCGCTTTCCTTTAGCCGAGGGCGCCTGCGCGGTGCCTAGGGTTGCTATGGTTCCCCGCGGAGGCGGGGCAGAGGGCTCTCTTTGATCTTTGGGGTCCGATCTCCTCCTTCCACCCCGTATTGAGGCAGGCGGAGGCCGGAGTCTCTTGTGGGGCTGCGGCCTTATAGGAGCCTCTGAAGGGGAGCCAGTTGGTCCAGTGATTAAAGCGGCGGGGTAGAAGGAAGAAAGCCTGAGTTCAAGTGTGGGGCAGCCGCTCTTTCGGTCCAGCCCACCTCACAGCGTTGTTGTTGGGGGGAGAGGCGGAGGGCGTGCTGGACCTTTCATTCCTCCTAGCTAACAAAGTGGCTAATGGTTGATCATTTTAAATTACGTCTTAATCTCCAAACTCAGGCACCAGGTTTGGTGTGGAGCTGAAAAGAACTTGAGTCCCTGAATTTGAGACTTTTACCTTTGCAAATGGGTTTCTTTGCCCATCTGAAAATATAGACCATCAAGTACGGATCATCACTCTATGAAGGGGAGCCAGTTGGGTCCAGTGATTAAGACGCCTGGGGAGAAAGCAAGAGACCCTGTGTGGCTGTGCAGCCTCTTTCTAAAAAACCCAGTGAAGAAGCACCCAGCACCTCTGGAGGCAAAGCTCTTCCATTGGTTAACCGTCCTCACTGTTAGAAAGCTTCTCCTTGATCCACTTCAGTGTTGCTCAGTGGCCTCTGCACCCCACTGGCTCTGCTCAGACTTCAGGCTGGGTTGCTGGGCCACCTCTCCCCTCTTGGTTCTAGGAGTTCAAGTTCTGTTTTTGTTCCTCCTGTAGCTAATCTTGAGAGAGAAGTGTGTGTGTGTGTGTGTACACACACACATATATAGGTACACACACCCATATGTATAATATATACATACATAATCCGTCTCTAGAGGGCTGTTACTAATCTCTGTTACAAAGCCGAAGAGCCAAAATTCCTCATTTCTAGATTGAATCTCTCCTTCATCAGTTTCCATCCATTCCTGTCCACTGTAGCCTTTAGCAGTTGGGCTGAACAACTATTCATTATGCAAATGTGGATAATAACACCCCTCCCATCCCTCCAAAGCGTGAAAGGACTTAAGCACAGATGTAGTAAATGAATATATATTCAATAAAAACCTAACCCCGAAATATCTGAATGTAAATTATCTCCTTCTTTTCAGCCAGGGAGAAAGGAAACCATTTTGTAATGCAGGGGTCCCCAAACTTGGCAACTTTAAGTCTTGTGGACTTCCAACTCCATGGAGCTGAAGTCTATAAGTCTCAAAAGTTGCCAAGTTTGGAGACCTTTGTTGCTTAAAGATAGTTTTGGTGGAACTATTCTACCCTCCAGTGGATTTTCAAAGCAATAATGCCAGGAACAAAAACATGGGAAAGAAAATAAGGGAATTGACAGTTTGCAAAGTTCTTAGAAACCTTTCCCAACCTTCAGATTAACAGAGTTCGAAGGGACCTTTTAGGTGATATAATCCAACCCCCTGCCCAAGCAGGAGAGCCTACACCATTTCTGACAAATGGCTGTCCAATCTCTTCTTGAAAGCTTCCAGTGATGCTCATCACTTCATCCTTGCAGGATATATCCCTTTATACATGCACAACCCAAGGACTAGATTTTATTTTTGGTCCTGCCCTCTGGAGAAATAGGAATCACCAGGTATTGTGAATACCTGTGTTGTTGATGAATTATAATTATTAGAATTAAAATTCTTTATTGGCCAAGTGTGACACAAGGAATTTGTCTCTCAGTGTACATACAGGCAACAAGTGATAAATCATGATTATAATCATAAAATGCATTCATCTTAAATTGTGACACAGCACTCAGTGATAGTCACAGGTTACTAAATAAGCAATCAACATAAATCATACTAGGTTACGAAATAAAACAATATATATGGTAAGATACAAGCAACATTATAGTCATAAGGTAAGGAATAGGTAATAGAAAAGATGAGAAGGATGATAGTAAAACAGCCCTATTTGGTAGTTTGACAGTGTGAAAGGACCAGAGAACTTTTGAAGTTAGGAACACCTTCCCCAAAGAACCCGATTGTGATGGCTATAGGGGAGAATCCTGTCCCTTGTTTTTTGAGATACTGGGCATGGGACTGTCCTAGTCCTTCAAGGGCTACCCCCACCCTGCTTAATGATCCATGTATTCGTGTAAGGGCAGGGATAGGAGCAGTCAAGTGAATTGACAGAATCCAGGTCCACATTCCCCTTCCTGTTTCAAGTAGCAATTGGCAAATCTTGGCTAGGTCTCTAAAGCTGCATCAGCTTTTTGGAGGGTATAGCTGATTATTTCTGAATAAATTATAGCATGAATAAAAATTAGTAAGAACCGAGTTTTTCTCTTCAGGATCATATGGAATTGAAATTAAAAGATCAATGATGGTATATTAATAATATAATATGAAAAGCTAATCAATACAATTTGAATGTAAATTTAAGAGGAAAAGACTATAGATATTGTGCACAAGATATATGTACCAAGCTGACACACTGTATAACTGAATGTTTTATTTGTTGTTTTGTATGTTTGTTGTAAAAAATAAAAAACTTAAAAAAAAAGCTTTATGGGGGACAGGTTGAGTCTGACACTAGGAAACTACCAGAAAGGAAGCAGCTTTGGACACTGCAACACACATCTGGCTTCCTTGGCTTGCCTACCAACTGTGTTGGGACAGATGTGTCCCAGGCAAGACAGAAAGGCTGAGATGCCAGTGGCTTATTCCAGGAAAAGGAGACAGGAAGCTCAGCCTCTGCTACTGAAAAGGAAAGGCCGACTCTGGCCCACCTTGCTGAGCAATACATTGAAATACAGCACTATGGATTGACTGCATTAAACTTGCTGCAGTGATATAGGAATGTAGTGAATACAGTTGAACTCATATCCCTTGCACAATTTGCAAGATGTGCACCCCCTGTAAGAAAACATGATGCAAAACAATGTAAAATAATTTGCAATGTGATTCAAGTTAAACTATGAGGCAGGAGAGAATAGCACAATCACTAAACAAACCATAATAAAGGAAATAGTAAAAAGGTCCTTTTACTGAAACAAGAGTAAAACTGAACCAATAGTAACCGTGTTATTGGTTTTGCAGTTGAGGGGCAGCTGTACCTCACAGGGTTGATTAATGGGGAAGCCATGATTGTCTCCTGCAAAGTGCCCCAGGAAGAGACTCATCTGGGGGGAGAAGGTCTCTGGAGGGAGATGGCTCCACAGGTGATTCCCCCCTTGATGCGCCCCCCAGGAATGGAAGCTCCCACGGCTACATTTGCATGGCCTGCTCAGCTTGGCTAGTCTCAACTCGGGTTAACTTTGCTTGCAGTCAGCCTGTGAAGCCAGCCAGGGCTCAGGATGCGCAAAGCCAGGAGCGGGAAGCGTGTTGTGTGAACGGGGCCTCAGGTCCCACCGAATCCTCTTTGAGGTCCTTTCAGGTGATGGCCCAGTTCACCTCTTTCCCAATGGAGGGCCTGGGGCCGGGGAGGGACTTGGCATTGCACAGGCGCCCTCTTGCTGGTTGGAGGAAGGCAGACGCCGATTTATCTGATGCACAGAAAGCATAGAAATGGGGGGACTTTGACTATCCTGACAACTGGGAAAGACCTTGGGTGATCAAACAGGCTTTAATTAGGCACTGAGTGGGATGTCCATTTAAAGGCAATTTATTAGAGTATTAAGAGATTTCCCTTAATGAAAAGAGGGAATCCAGGACACAGAATCAGGTTTCATTTTATGCTCCGTACAGTAAAAAAGCAGAAAACAAGAACTGATTGCATGGAAGAAATCCTGCTCAGTTAATTACATTGGAGTCATGGACAGCAATATCCCATAATATCAAGTATAGCCACTGAAATAAACCTTGCATTAAAAGGAGAACGTTCACATGGAAAATGGAATCTTGAGTCACGTCTCTTGTGAAAAGGTGCTATTTCAGTCACTTGAAACATCTAGCATGTACAATTGAAAAAGTCTTTTATTATTCAGCCTGAGAAAGTCCCTTATTTGTTAGTTATTATTTACCCTTATTTCCCTCAATGGAAGGAGGGAATCCAGAACACAGAATCGGGTTTCATTTTATACTCCATAAAGTAGAAAAAGTAGAAAAAAAGTTGATTGCATGGAAGAAATCAGGATGGATAAAAATTGATTTTAAAAAAAGTCAGTTTTTTATTTTTATCAAATTTATTTTAATAAAATGCTTTTGGGGTAAAAATCTATCTAACAATAATTTCACAGTAACCATGATAAATCATAAAGCAAAGTATAGGAATATTCCTTTATCCTACGGCTTTGCAAATCTATGTACACTACAAACTGTATGATTGCTTGAAGAAAAAGGCCAGCAGGCTCCAAGTTGAGGAGGAAAGACAAACAGTAAAAATGAAAGTGAAACCTCCTAAGCAGCTTATAAATATTATATTAAAGAGCACCTGTCATTTCATTTCAGATTCATGATGGCAGCACCTATTAGCAGGCATCCATTCACCTGCTGCCGGCCAGGTCCTTCACCGTGTTGTCACTGCCGCATCACCAGACATCCCATTAAAGTGAACGGGACCGTTGGTGAGTCAACAGCGGGTCAGAGGAAGAGGTGCTTCGGGACAGAGATGACAGTTGCTCTTTAAAAATGATTTGAATCGGGTTGATTTCAATCAAGCCTTTTTACTAGTGATTTATGATTCAAAAAATGTGATTTAAATCAAATCCACCCTGGAAGAAATCATCCTGCTCATTTACAGTTACATCAGAGACATGGGCAATAACATCCCATAATATTAAGCATAACCACTGAAATTAACATTGGATTGAAAGGAGGTTCACATGGGAAATGGCATCATGAGCCACATACATCTTGTGAAAAGGTACAATTTCAGCCAGTTGAAACATCTCGCATGTACAATTGAAAAAGTCCTTTAGTCCTACAATTGAAAAAGTCCCTGAGAAAGGCCCTTATTTAGCAGTGATTTTTTCCCCTTCTTAATATTTTCTTTACTCAACCCTCATATTTGAATTATAATTATCATGAATATTATTATTCCATTCCCTTGTAAGTACACTGAGAGCTTGTGCACTTGGGACTAATTCCTAGCGTTTCTATTCACACTTGGCCAAATTGAATACACAATTCAATTCCTGAGATACACACTGTGACTGAAGATTTCTCACACTCAGGCATGTTTATCATTTCTCTCTCTACACTCAAGGCATTTTTAGGGTTTTTCTCCTGAGTGGATTCTTTGATGTCTGTCAAGATGTCCTCTCATACCGAAGCTCTTTCCACACTCCAGACATTTATGTGGTTTTTCTCCTGTGTGAATGTTTTGATGTACATATAGAGTTCCTCTTGTCCTGAAGCTCTTTCCACACTCCAGACATTTGTGGCTTTTCTCCTGTGTGGAATGTTTTGGTGTCTGTAAGTTCCTCTTGTCTGAAGCTCTTTCCACACTCCAGACATTTGTGGCTTTTCTCCTGTGTGGATTCTTTGGTGTCTGTAAAGGTATCCTCTTGTACTGAAGCTCTTTCCACACTCCAGACATTTATGTGGTTTTTCTCCTGTGTGAATCATTTGATGCACATACAGGTATCCCCTCGTCCTGAAGCTCTTTCCACACTCCAGACATTTATGTGGTTGTTCTCCTGTGTGAATCATTTGATGCACATACAGGTATGCTCTTGTACTGAAGCTCTTTCCACATTCCAGGCATTTATAGGGTTTCTCTCCTGTGTGAATTATTTGATGTCGACGGAGGTTTCCAGAGTCAGTAAAGTTCTTTCCACACTCAAGGCATTTGTAGGGTTTTTCTCCTGTGTGGGTTCGTTGATGTCTGTCAAGGTTTCCTCTCAGACTGAATCTCTTTCCACACTCCAGACATTTATGTGGTTTTTCTCCTGTGTGGATTCTTTGATGTCTGTCAAGGTTTCCTCTCACACTGAATCTCTTTCCACACTCCAGGCACTTATAAGGTTTTTCTCCTGTGTGGATTCTTTGATGTCTGTCAAGATGTCCTCTCATACTGAAGTTCCTTCCACACTCCAGACATTTATGTGGTTTTTCTCCTGTGTGAATGTTTTGATGTACATATAGAGTTCCTCTTGTACTAAAGCTCTTTCCACACTCCAGACATTTATGTGGTTTTTCTCCTGTGTGGATTTTTTGGTGTCTGTAAAGGTATCCTCTCGTACTAAAGCTCTTTCCACACTCTAGACATTTATGTGATTTTTCTCCTGTGTGGATTCTTTGATGTCCATACAGAGTTCCTTTATCATTGAAACGCTTTCCACATTCCAGGCATTTATAGGGTTTCTCTCCTGTGTGAAATCTTTGATGTCGACGGAGGTTTGAACGCACAGTAAAGCTCTTTCCACACTCAAGACATTGATAAGGCTTTTCTCCTGTGTGGATTCTTTGATGCTTATTAAGATTTCTCCATTCACTGAAGCTCTTTCCGCACTCCAGGCATATACATGGCTTGTGGATTCTTTGATGTTTTTCAAGGATTTGAATTGTTTTGAAGGATTTTTCACATTCCTTGCATTCGTACACTTCTTGTAAATGGATTTTTTGATGAGTATAAAGGCATCCCCTCTCACTGAAGCTCTTTCCACAGTCCAGGCATTTATGAGGTTTCTGTCCTGAGTGGATGCTTAGATGCCTTTTAAGATGTGAATTTGTTTTGAAGGATTTTTCACATTCCTGGCACTGATATCTCTTTCTTCTCTCCTGGATCCTCTGGGGATTCCCGGGACTTCCGAAGAACCCTCTGCCCTCCAGGCATTTATTCGGTTTCTTGATCAAATGGATCCTTTGATGTCTAGAAAGGTTGCTCCTTTGACTGAAGCTCTTTCCACACTCCGGGCATTCATAAGGCTTTTCTCCTGTGTGGATTCTTTCATGTGTATCAAACTTGCTCCTGTCACTGAAGCTCTTTCCACACTCAAAGCATTTAAATGGTTTCTCTAATGAGTGGCTTGTTAGGTGGTTTTCAAAATGTCCGCTGTTTCTGAAGGATTTCTCGCATTCCGGGCACTGAAATCTCTTTCCTTCCTCCTGGATCCTCTGGGGATTCCCGGGTCTTCCGAGGGACCCTCCGCCCTTCTCGGGGTCTCCGCCCATTTCCTTCTCCCCGCATCGCCCTTCGGGAAGCCGCCTTTCCCCGAGTGCCATTCGGCTCATCCCTCCTGCAGCGCCGGAGCCTCCCGGCCTTTCCTCGCCGTCTCTCGGGGAAGCCGCTCCGGGACCGGGCAGGGCTGCTCCGCGGGGAGCGCTTTCCTCCTCTCGAGCGGCGTCTCCTTCCTTCCTCCGCCGGGCTCCTCCGTCCTCCTGCGGAGGAGAAAGAGAAGCGAGTGAGAGCTGCGGCCGGTCCCAAAGTCTCCGCCTCAAGCGAACCCGAAAGTAACCCTCCCGGGCTGCGACTCCCAGCATTCTTTGTGCCAAACCTGCATCATCCGGGCTCTTCTGTCGCTGATTCAGGAAAGCTCCCTCGTTGGCCGTTTAGTTTCCGGAAGTGAGGCTCCACGCGCTTTTCTGCGGAAGCGCCGCCTGTTCCTCTGGAGGGAACGCCCAAAGGAGTCCTCCTGCCAATCGCCGCTCTCCCCAGAGCGACCAATCGGCGTCCGCCTTCATTCAATTACCCAAATGGTGCCTGCGTGGTTCCGATGGTTGCTATGGTCCCGCGCGGTGGGGCGGGGGCGCGGGTTCCCATTGAACTTTGGGGTCCGGTCTCCCCCCACCTCCCCGTTATTGAGGCAGGCGGAGGCCGTTGTCTCTTCTGGGGTTGCTGCTTTATAGGAGCCTCTGAAGGAGAGCCAGTTGGGTCCAGTGATTAAGGCGGCGGGGTCGAAGGAAGAGAGCCTGAGTTCAAGTGTGGGGCAGCCGCTCTTTCGGTCCAGCCCACCTCACGGAGTTGTTGTTGGGGGAAGAGAGGCGGAGGGCGGGTTGGATATTGGGGGGCGGGGGTCCGGTGCTCTCTGGCCTTGTCTTCTCGCAGACGTTTCCTTACCCAGACTGACGTCATCATTGCTGGGAGGGAGTGGAGCTGGAAAGAGTTCAACCCTGAGCTACGAACATTCTGCTTTATTTTCTTGGGTGTGTTCTCCGCCTGATTGGTAAAAATAAAAAATCCAGGATCCTAATAAATAAACGAATTCATGCATCCTCGTTGGTGCAGGCTAAACTGCCAGTTTCTGTCAGTTATCAGAGGTGCCTTCCAAGGGGTAAGACGGATTCAGAAGGGCTTCTGGGCTCTGGGAAATCTTCCTTCTATTTGTAGCCAATTTATCAGAGTTGTATTGCAAGGGCGAAAATGCTCATTTGGCCCCTTCTTAGGAAAGGGAAGCAGGGAGAAAATGAGAACACCCAGCTCTTTTTCCTGTTTCTTTTAATTGTTGGTTCATGTCTTAATCCACAAACTCAGGCACCAAGTTTGACGTGGAGCTAAAAAGAATTTGATTACCTGAATTTGAGAGTTTTACCTTTGCAAATGGGTTTCTTTACCCACGTGAATAGAATATAGAATATAAAGTTTATTTTGGTCATAGACCAGCACAAAAAACAACAGAAAAAACAAAACATGTTTTGCAATAATATTAAAAGAATATACCAATAACAGACCATCAGGTAATTCAAGGAAAGCACATTTATTAAGGGGGTGTCATGCCTTTTAAGAGGTACAGAAATGATACGTACATTAAGTGTTACTAAACAAATGATGAAATGATAAAATACACTGCTTCTGAAGTTTAAACAACAGAAAACATTCTGTTGTTTTATCTTCAGAAGCAAAGAGTGATGTCTAGATAACATTCTACAAGGGACAAATGTAGGGGTTGCATTAGTCTTTCCCAGCAGGGTATGTGTTTCTTGAAAGTTGCAGGTGTATTCAAAGACACTCAGAATGCTCTGTTGTGTAGTTGTTGAAATAGCAAGTTCTCACATACCAAATAAAGAGCCTTAGTCAAGAAGGGAAAAACATACATTCTTAAACTTAAAAGAGGCAGAGGCTGCCATGTTAATGGGGCTAATATGTCATTTTAAGTTAGTGATTTAAAATGTGTTAGGTGCCAGCCCAGGATTATTTTTTTTAATTTACATTTATATGCCACCCTTCTCCGGAGACTCAGGGCGGCTTACAGTCTTTAGAGCACAATCCAATGTGCTCAGCAATAGCCTTCATTCTATTGTATATACCTGCTTATTACTAGGGCTTTTTGCCCCCACCAGTGGCATTTTTACAAAGTCAGCTTATTGCCCCCAACAATCTTGGGTCCTCAATTTACCTACCCCAGGAGGATGGAAGGCTGAGTCAACCTTGAGCCTGGTGGGATTCGAGCCTGCACTAATTGCAGGCAGCTGGAACTAAGTGCTAGGCGTTTAGCAGCCTGCACCACCAAGGCTTTTTATTGAAGGGCTATGTCGCAGGACACAGTGGCGCGGGCAGCAGCTGCAACAGGAGCCGCCTCCAAAGGGAGGGGGCGAGGGTGGAAAACTTCAGCACGTCAACTTCAGCATCAGGTTTCCAAGGGCTTAAAAAGGGCTGAAAAATCCAAATATGAAGGGGGCACCATTGGGGGGGGGATTTCCCCCTCTGCTGTAGATTTCCAAAGGGGATGTATTTTGCAATTATCGCTCATGACAGTTGATATATTGCCCGCAAACTATACAGGTCCACAATCTTACCTGATCTAAATCTACAACCAGAATTGAGCCCCAAATTTCTGTTGTTTGACAGTTGCTGCACCCCATTTTTTTTGCCATAATTGGCAGGTCATATCCTTCAGTTGTGAAGTGAATCTTCCAATGACTTTGTCGGACTCCAGCTGGGAAGGTTACCAACAACATGACCCTGGCACAGGGCAGCCATCATAAATACATGCCAGTGGCTAAGCGCCTGAATTTTGACCACATGAACATGGGGATGCTGCAACGGTCATAAGTATGAAAACTGGTCAAGGTCACTTTTTTCAGTGCTGCTATAACATCGAAGAGTCACTAAAAGCAAATAGTGGTAAGTCAAATACTATCTGTACAGAGGTTTAAAAACACTCCCAAGAGAGGGGAGCTGGCGTCGTAGCGGTACGACGTGCGATCTTAATTCTCTAAGATCACCGTCGATATCTCAGCTGCTGGTCAGTCCTGTCGGACCTAAACCGTCCTGTAGAGACGGTGATTGATAAGGGCATGTCCTGATCCCAGGGATATCGCAAAGTCCCTGGCTGATCCAGGAAAAGCCCTTTTTGCCGGTGGTGGAGAGGCAGCCATTCAAGCTGCTGAAGCTGGGACAGCTCCAGAATGGAAGAGATTGAAAGAAAGTGTGTCAGTTTGGTGAGATGAACTTTTACTTACTATTTCTTGAACAGAACACCCTGAAAGACTTAAAGTGGAATTAAAAGTGAAGAGAAAAGAGTTTAAACGGCGAGAATAAGCTAGTTAAAGTGAACATTTTTTTCTTTTCCTTTTATTGGAATTTTGAACTTGGTCAAGCTTCTTAATTTTAAACTGGACTGTTCCTTTTTAAATTTTATATTTCTGTTTTTGTTTCTTTTTTTAACAATCCTCTTGAAAGTTTGTTTTTGATTAAGACTTATTTCTGATTTGAGATTATTTTTTTTTAAAGAAAAGATTTTACTTTTTTTATGTTCCTGGTTTTGGATGTATGAGGGGGAAGTGAAAGTGAAGGAAAATAAGCAGCACTGCCACCTACAGGCTTGGATACATTTTCTTTTTTCTTTTACTTGTTTATGTATTTGTATTATACTCAAGGACTCTGAGTGTCAGGCTACAGAACTTTTCCCATTCAATCAACTAGTATGAACTATGAGTTCCTAGAAATTTAGAACTATGAACTCTTTCCACACAATCTCGATTGATATATAGAAGAGGTTCTGCTTTGCTTTGAGCCCAAAATGTCTGTTGCTAAGCAAGACAGTTGTTAAGTGAGTTTTGTCCCATTTTACAACCTTCCTCGCCATGGTTGGTAAGTGAATCACTGCAGTTGATAAGTCATTAACACGGTTGTTTAAGTGAATCCAGCTTCCCCATGGACTTTGCATGTCAAGAAGGTCATAAAAGGGGATCACGGGACCCTAGGACACTGCAACTGTCATAAATGTGAGTCATCTGTCAAGCAATTGAATGTAAATTATGGGGGATGCTACAACAGTCCTAAGCATGAAAAATGGTCATAAGAGTCACCTTTTTCAGGGCCCTTGTAACTTCGAACTAAATGAACTGTTGTAAGAACTACCTGTATAAACAAACAGACATGTCTCTTGATAAGTGTCTATGAAGCGTCTCAGGTCATCCAGACTTTGAAAAATGGTCATGTCACTTTTTTCAATGACCTTGTAACTTTGAACGGTCACAAAACAAACAGTTGCAAGTCAAGAAAGAAGGAAGGGAGGAAGGAAAGGAGGAAGGAAAGAAATTAAATAGCTTTAGCAATATCTCTTGATAAGTGTCTATGAAGAGCCTTGGTCATCCAGACTCCCATTCAGTCAACTAGAATGAACTTCTGAAAACGTATCAAAACGTATCCAAAGGAATCCTTTATTGAGATGAGACAATTCATGTAGGGGTTAAAAGCAGCGTCTAAGGTCTCTCAGGCATGCAGAGATAGATAAGGGAGTTTAAAACTCCTCCCCTTATCTTGATGTGTATTTAGTAAAACAAAGAGCCAACATGTTAATTCCCCCCACTCCCTTTTTAGAAGGATCTTTTTCAGAGTTTCCCAGGACACATCTCACTGTGAAATTTTTATGGTCTCTTCATTTCCTGGCTGTCTCTCCCAGAGGTGATAGGTTCCGGCCATCTGGGTTTCATCCCTCCATTGTATTGTGTGTAGGTTATACAAATTCGATATAAGATTAAATATATTCAGGTTACATCAAGAAGGATTTCATTATCAGTCTCCCTCCCCCCTTTCTTCTTTCATTGAAGAAATGACAGATACAAGGATCTGACATGCTGCAAACGCAGCATGTTCCCAGGTCTGGAATACTATAAGGCCTCCTGAATGGCTCTGGAGTTTCTCCCACATCTATCTGGTCAGGGTTGTCCCAAAGGCGCTTTTTCAAGAGGCAACTGGACTTTCGGGTTTCCCTTTGAAAGCGTTTCGCTTCTCATCCTAGAAGCTTCTTCAGCTCTGACTGGAGATGTCACAATTGGTGAAGCTTCTTGGATGAGAAATGAAACGTCTTCAAGGAAAAATGAAGTCCGGCTGCCTCTTGAAAAAGCACCTTTGGGACAATAAGGCCTCGTGCTTGAGCAGGGGGTTAGTCTAGAAGACCTCTAAGGTACCTTCCAGCTCGATTGTTCTCGTTCTTTTAGCTGACAAGGGAACTTTCTACGTACCTCTAAAAACACCTTGAGACTCTCACTGAGCTCCAGCATCGGATCACCTCAGTGATCCGATGCTTAGTGCAAACGACAACATTAAAATGATGTCAAATCTGCAGCCCCTTCAGCTCTCGCCTGCCTGGGTGCCCCCCCAGACCTCCCCCCTACCGCCTAGGGAGAGTCCCCGGATGGTGGGAAAGTCGCAGCCCTAGAAGGGCCCCCCAACCTCCGCCTGCCTGGATGCGGGAGGAGGGCGGGGAGACCAGATCCCAAAGATCAAAGCCGTTCCCCTTCCCCGCGTCACCTCTGTGCGAGACGAGGAAGAGATTCAGCAACGCGCAGGCGCCATCTGGGTGACTGAAGGAAAGCAGACGCCGATTGGTCGCCCTGGGAAGGGCGGCGATTGGTAGATCGCCTCCTTGGGGCGGTCCCTTCCAAAGGAACAGGCGGAGCTTCTGGAAAAAGGGCGCGAAGCCTCCACTTCCGGAAACTAAACGGGCGACGAGGTAGCTGCCTGAATCGCAGACGGAGGAGCCCGGATGATGCAGGTTTGACGCAGAGGGGATGCTGGGAGTCGCAGTCCGGGAGGGTCTCTTTTGGGTCTGCTGGAGGCCGGAGGCTTTGGCCTTCCTCCGCAGGGGTGTGTGTGTGTGTCTGGGTCTCCCCCCCATACCGCGCGGGGGGGGGGTTGGGCGCTATCTAACAAAATAAAATTAAGTGGTGAAAAAAGTAAGATTCTACATTTAGGCACGAAAGACGAAATGCACAGGGACAGCCCTATGGCTGTGAGAGGGACCTTGGAGTCTTAGTGGACAAACAGCTAAATAGGAGCCAGGAGTGTGTGGCAGCAGCCAAAAAAGCCAATGCAATCCTAAATTGCATTAACAGAGGGAAACAACCAAGATCAAGGGAGGTACTAATACCACTCTATAAAGCCTTAGTAAGGCCACACCTAGAGTACTGTATCCAGTTTTGGTCACCACACTATAAAAAAAGGTTGAGACTCTAGAAAGAGGGCAGAGAAGAGCAACCAGGATGATGAGGGGACTGGAGGCTAAAACATAATGAAGAACAGTTGTAGGAACCTGGCATGACTATAGTGATGAGAAGGACCACAGGAGACAGGACAGCAGTTCTTCCAATATTTGAGGGACTGCCAAAGAGAGGCGGAAGGGTCAAGCTATTTTCCAAAGCATCCAAAGACCAGACAAGGAACAATGGATGGAAACTGAACAAGGAGAGATTCAATCTAGAAATAAGGACGAATTTTCTGACACTGGGCTTCATCTCTGGAGACTTTCAAGAAGACACTGGACTGCCATCTGTCAGAAATGGTGTAGGCTCTCCTGCTTGAGCAGGAGGTTGAACTAGATGACCTCCAAGGTCCTTCCAACTGTTCTATTCTCTCTTCTATTCTAATTTTCTTTTCTATTCCCCTGTGGGGAACAGGATGTAGCAGTGACCTGCCTCTCTTTCTCCCCTTTAGGAGAACAGAGGAGCTGCCCGAGAGGAGGAGGAGAGCGGGCTACACAGTGCAGGCCTGCTTGGTCCGGCCACAACTCCCCAGGGAAATGGCGGGGAAAGGCCGGGAAGCCACGGGGCTGCAGGAGGGATGAGCCCATGGGGATCCCAGGAAAGGGGCTGCCTGGAGGGCGATGTGGGGAGAAAGAATCAGACGGAGACCCCAAGACAGGCCTGGAGGGTGGAGGGTCTTTCAGAAGACTGGGGAATCCCCGAAGGACCCAGGAGGGAGGAAAGAAATTTCAGTGTCCGGAATGCAAAAAATCCTTCGTAAGAAATGGACATCTTAAAAAGCATTTAAGCATCCACACAGGAGAGAAGAAATATGAATGCCTGGAATGTGAAAAATCCTTCAGAACAAATAACCTTTTGCAAAGCCATTTAAAAATCCACTCAGGAGAGAAACCTCATAAATGCCTTGAGTGTGGAAAGAGCTTCAGGCATTTGGGAAACCTTTATAGACATCAAAAGATCCACTGGAGAGAGAAACCAAATAAATGCCTGGAGGGTGGAGGGTCCCTCGGAAGACCCAGGAATCCCCGAAGGATCCAGGTGGGAGAAAAGAAGTATCAATGCCTGGAATGTGAAAAATTCTTCCAAAAAAATGGAAATTTTCAAAGGCATCTAGGATCCACTTAGGAGAAAAAAAATTTGAATGCCCAGAATGTGAAAAATCTTTCCAAAGAAATGGACATCTTGTAAACCATCTAAGAATCCACTCGGGAGAGAAACCATATAAATGTCTGGAATGTGGAAAGAGCTTTGCTGTTGCTGGACACCTCAATCAACATCAAATGATTCACTCAGGAGAGAAACCTTATAAATGTCTGGAGTGTGGTAAGAGTTTCAATAGGAGGGGAAACCTTTATAAACATCAAAGAATCCACACTGGAGAAAAACCACATAAATGTCTGGAGTGTGGAAAGAGTTTCAATAGGAGGGAAAACCTTTGTACACATGAAAGAATCCATTCAGGGGAAAAACCATATAAATGCTTGGAATGTGGAAAGAGCTTGAGGCAGAAGAGAAGCCTTAATAGGCATCAAATAATCCATTCATTAGAGCAACAAGATAAATTCTTGATGTATGGAAAGACATTCAGTCACAGAGGAAACTTCTATAAACATCACAGAATCCACTCAGGAGAGAAACTGTATAAGTGCCTAGATTGTGAAAAGAGCTTTACTGAGGGTGGACATCTCCGTCAACATCAAAGAATCCACACGGGAGAGAAACCTTATAAATGCCTGGAGTGTGGAAGGAGCTTCAGTCAGACAAGCAATCTTTATACACATCAAAGAATCCACACACGAGAAAAACCTATTAAATGCCTGGAGTGTGGAAAGAGCTTCAGTCATAACAGCAGCCTTTATAAACATCAAAGAATCCATTTACAAAAACAGTACGAATGCTGCAAATGTGAAGAAGGCTTCAAAACTATTCAAATCCTTGAAAACCATCTAAGAATCCACAAGCCCTATATAAAACCCTACAGGAGAAGATCCCTACAAAGGACTTAAGTGTGGAATGAGCTTTACTCAGGGTCCAAACCTCCCGTCAACATCGAAGAATTCTCTCAGGAGAGAAACCCAATAACTGCCGAATGTGGAAAGAGTTTCAGTAGGGGAGGTACTCTGTATGGACATCAAATGATTCACACATGAGGTAAATCAAATAAATGCCTGCAATGTGAAAGAGCTTCAGTTCGAAAAGAGACCTGTGTAGACATGAAATGATTCACACTGGAGAAAAACCACATAAATGTCTGGAGTGTGGAAAGAGCTTTACTCAGGGTCCAAACCTCCCGTCAACATCAAAGAATTCTCTCAGGAGAGAAACCCAATAACTGCCGAATGTGGAAAGAGTTTCAGTAGGGGAGGTACTCTGTATGGACATCAAATGATTCACACATGAGGTAAATCAAATAAATGCCTGCAATGTGAAAGAGCTTCAGTTCGAAGAGAGACCTGTGTAGACATAAAATGATTCACACTGGAGAAAAACCACATAAATGTCTGGAGTGTGGAAAGAGCTTCAATCGGAGAGGAAGTCTTTACATACATCAAAGAATCCACTCAGGAGACAAACCACATAAGTGCCTTGAGTGTGGCAAGTGTTTGTTTTCAAAGAGAAACTTTTATACACATTAAAAATCCACAGAAGAGAAAAACCATATAAATGCCTTGAGTGTGGAAACAGGTTTACCGAGGATGGAGACCTTCATTAACATCAAAGGATTCACATGGGGGGAAAACTATAAATGTGGCTGAGCATGGAAAGAGTTCAGTTATGTCTGAGCAATTGAATTCAATTGAATAATTTGTTTAGCCAAATGTGGAATTTGTCTCCGGTGCAGAATCTCTCTGTGTACATGCAAAGCCACACAAAAATGGTAAAGAGTTGGAAGGGACCTTGGATGCTTTCTAGTCCACCCCCTTTCTCGGGCAGAAAACCCTATACTATTTCCTACCAATATCTTTAAAAGATTTCAGTGATGGAGTACAACAACTTCTCTAGGCAAGCCATTCCACTGGTTAATTTTTCTGTCAGGAAATTTCTCCTTAATTCCAGGTTGCCTTGGATATTTTCCATCCATTATTTCTTTGTTGCCTTCTGGTGCTTTGGAAAATAGGCTGACCCCCCTCTTCTTTGTGGCAGCCCATCAGATATTGGAACAGTGCTATTATGTCACCGCTACACCTTTTTTCACTATCATCAGGATAGAATCAAAGCTGGAAGGGACCCTGGAGGTCTTCTAGTCCAACCCCCTGCTTAAACAGGAGGCAGTGCAAATTGAAACAAGCGGCTGTCCAGTCTATTCTTAAAAACCTCCGATGATAAACCACCTACAATTTTTGGAAGGCAAGCTGTTTCACTGGTTAATTGTTTTCATACAATCATATAAATATCCATAGAAATGGATATGGTGTCACTGAAATAGCAATTGTATTTAGGCTTATGTATCTCCCTACAGTGTTTCCCAGTGGCTTGTGAGCTTTCTGTAGTGTTGGAAACTATCGTACTTTCACTGCAGCTGCATGGCAGCACTTCAGTTCTAAAGCAGGCACAACTTTCCAAATTTCGATCCCAAAGGAATGGATGGCTCCTCTATTTGGGACGCATCCTATAGAGGTACATTGCTTCCCAAAATTGTCCTATTATGCCCTGTTTTGCCAAGTGTGAATCAAAACGCACAACCCAAAACAAATAATCCAGGCTCACTGCAGTGTTTATTGAACAGTATGTACCGCAGTGGCTGTCCTGCAGAAGATTAGTGGGAGACATTCCGCTGCAGACCAAGAGATATATTTATACATTACAGAAAAGAGGGGAAAATATTAGAGAAGAGAAGGTGACGGGTGCATCTTCTCAAGTAATAAACCTCAGGTTGCTTCCTGCTTTTCTGTTGTCTACAGAAGATGATCTTAGAAGAAACCATGGTCTTGCATCTTGAGATTCGGGCTTGCTACTGGAATGTTGTGGGGAAACTTACCAATTTCCATTGTGCCCACAATTCTTTCCATGCGCCTGGAGTTCTCCTGGGTGAATTCTTCCCTTGAAAATAAGGCTCACTATCCTTCCATACATGCTCCTAGGCTGGGTGTTTAGGCTGTTAGTTGAGCCATAGGGAGTTTTAGTTTTTAATAAAGTGTTTTGCCCAGGTGTATATGTTTTTTCCTGTTTTATTTTTCTCTTTTGTAAGCCACCCAGAGTCATTGGGCTGCTCTCCAAATATAATAAAAGAAGTCATATGTAAACAAATGGGCATGTCCCCCAAATTTCCTGCCCTTGGGTATCTCAGAACCACCTGAGAGGATCCTGGCTTCTCTTTCAGGTATGCAGGACACGATCTACGAAAACTATTTCCTAGGTGGCTTATCATCATGGAGTCATCATAGGGAAATGCTCAGGGTGTAACAACCACCATGTGATTGCTGGGAACTTGTGCTGGTTCTCTGACTTAGATGGAAAAATGTTAAGCATTTGGTTTTCAGCATTTCATATAAGCATCTTGGTTTCTTTACTAATGCTGATAGCTTAATAATTCAGAGTTTGTTTCAGAGAGCACAAATCACTGACAGGTGACATAAGCTTGTCAGAATTCAGAATCCAAAAATTGTGCTTATTTTGAACAACTTGCAAAGTGAGTTATGACAATTGCTTCCCTGAGCAGAATGTCATAGAATCCTTTTATCACATTACTGTTGACTGAGTGGCTTGGCCTACACTCCATCTCTGGGCAACCTTGAATTTGGGAAGAAAGCGGTTCTATATAAATCTCTCAGATCAATTCCCTATACTACCTCACAGTTCTCCAACACAGAGCAAAAGCGCTCCCAACCACAATGGTCCACGAATATAATTATTTTAGATATAAAGAATTGGTTTCCCCCCTTTGCTCTCTAGTGATTTGTATCCTTCACTGGGTACAATGATTCCCCTGGATAATTTTAAACATCAGCCCACATGTCCTATACAACCAGCCTCTCCCCCACCATCTCTCCCCAAGCAAGAAAAACACTTGAAAAAAGGCCTAGAAGAAAGAAGACAGGCAAAGTCTTAAGAAAGCAAGTTAATTCACAGCGTTAAATGGAGTGTGTGATCCTGTTGCTTCACATTTTAAGCTTATCGCTAATTTAAAATAACACATTAGCCCTTTTAACATGGCAGTCTCTGCCTCTTTTAAGAATGCATGTTCATTTCTTCTTGACTAGGGCTCTTTATTTGGTATTTGAGAATTTGCTATTTCAGCAACTACACAAGAGAGTATTCCGAATGTCTGAATACATTTGCAGCTTTCAAAAAAACACAAACCCAGCTGGGAAAGACGAATGTAGCCCATATATTTGTCCCTTATCTAGAATCAATTTTTTACGTTGTTTAGACTTTACAAGCAATGTATTTTATTATTTCATCTGTTTACTGACACTGAAAGTACCATTTGCTTCTGAATCCTCTGAAAAGATATGATTTCCCCCCTTAATGTTTTTCTTTTGCTTGAATTGATCTGTATTTTCAGGTGGACAAAGAAGCCCCTTTGCTTCTCTCAAAGTCTCTACAGGTTCAAGTTCTTTTCAGCTCCACACCAAACTTGGTGCCTGATTTTGGAGATTAAGACATGATTTAAATTGATCAATAATTAAAAGTAACAGGAAAAAGAGCTGGGTGTTCTCATTTTCTTTGCTTCCCTTTCCTAAGAAGGGGCCCAATGAGCATTTTCGCCCTTGCAATACAACTCTGATAAATTGACTACAGAACCCAGGAGCCCTTCTGAAAACTGACTAACCTCTTGGAAGGCACTTTCACTTTGATAACTGACAGTAACTGGCAGTTTAGCCTGCATGGATGAGGTCATAAAGCCATCAGAATTCCAATGGAGATGACAGGTGGCCTATCAAACGTCACTTGCTCCACCTTTTCTACATACACCAATGTCTGTAGGCGGCGACCAAACCAATAACTTAAGCTGCCATTTCTCATTTTTTTGCACAAAAGGCATTTTTTAAAATGTAGATTGCCTCTGTGAAGGGAAGCTCCACTCATTAACGTAGCTCTGGATGAACTTGCCATTGCATTCCCTTTGCGTTGCCAAGCTGTTGTTTGTTTTGCTCCCAGGTGGGTTCCCTCCATTATTTCTGCTTAGGTGCAGACATCTTTTTCTGATACCATATTGTTAGATGGTGCCAAGTTTAACGCGAGAGTTAGCGAACTTCTCCATGAATTTTGAACTTGACTGAATTACCAGCAGGACGATTGGGTTGATCTTTTAGGGCAGGCAGCCTACAATTCCCTGCACAGCAGTACTGGCTTTAGGTCAGGCAGAGGGAGGGCTGGACCCTGTGTTGAGAGTCCAACATTCATGATGGACACAGAGACTCATACAAGGCCTTTCGCTTCTCCCAGGACAGGCACCTCTGCTAGTTGCCATAAGAATGTCTTTCAAAATCCCTATAACTTAAACCATTGTTTCTTCTTCCATCTTCTGGAGCAAAGAAAATTTTGAATAGAGCTGGAAGGGACCTTGGAGGTCTTCTAGTCCAGCCCCCTGCTCAAGCAGGAGAACCCATACCTGTCCAGTCTCAACCTCCAGTGATGGTTTCTGGAGGGAAGCTGTTCCACTGGTTAATTGTCCTCACTGTTAGGAAGTTTCTCCTCAATTCCAAGAGAAGAAGTGAAAATGGCAAGCAAAGCCAAGATTAGGGTGCAGGAGAACCACATTAACTGCATGGAGCTGCATTGAAATGAGCATTGTACTAAAAGAACCCTCGCATGAGAAAAGGCATCATGAGCCTCATAAGCTTCTGTTGTGAAAAGGATACAATCAACTGAAACTTCTAGCGAGCACAACTGAAAAAGTCCTTTATTATTCAGCCTGAGAAAGTCCCTTATTGGAGAGTTGAACAGTTACATGCAACTAAAAAAACTTTATATTACAAGGTTAGGATAAAAATATAAAAGTTACAAGGAAGTACAAGAAACCCGTTATGGTGTGCATAACTTGAATTGCTAAAGAGGGAGCAAAGGTAGCACTGGATCAGGTTGGAGGCAAAAAGGAGAGAAAGGGGTGAGTTAGTTGGCCCATTAATAATCAAGAGTGCAGTTTATTTATGGAAGGATGGAGTGTGCCAAAAGGTACAGAAGGGGCGAGAGTCTTATTTTCAAGGGGAGAATTAACCCAGGAGAGAACTCCCTAATTTCCAGGCACATGGAAAGACCTGTGGGCACGATGGAAATTGGTAAGTTTCCTCAGAATGTTCCAGTAGCAACCCCTGAATCGTAAGATGCAAGTGTTAATTTGGAAAGGTTATGGCTGTTTTAGGACTGCCATGATGCCATGCACATCATGATCATTTCCAGAAGTCAATAGGAAAGCCAGCTGGAAGTCTAAAGTTGATCATAAGTGCCGATGCTCTCTGCCAACTTCCTGAGAGTGAGAACAATTAATCAGTGGAACGGCTTGCCTTCAGAAGTTGTGGGTGCTCCATTCCAGGAGGCTTTTAATAAGAGAGTGAATTTGTCTGGAATGGCATAGGGTCACAAGATTGGAGCACAAGACCTCCAAGATACCTTTCAATTATTACTGTTATTCTGTTGCTGTGCAGGTATATTGAGAGCTTCCGCCCTGGAGACATATTCCTTGCACGTCTAATTACACTTGACCAAATATTTAATTTGATTTGTATTTTTATTACTATGATCACGATTATCACTTATAGCTTTTATGTACAATGAGAGTTTATGCACCAAAGACAAATTCCTTGTGTGTCCAATCACACTTGACCAATAAAGAATTCTACTCTACTCTCTCTCAATTATTCAGGCATACATCGTGACCGAAAGTCTTTCCACACTCAGGCAAGTTCATTGTTTTTTTACCATGTGAATCCTTTGATATTGAAGGAAGTGCTCCTCACTCAAGGCATTTACAGTTTTTCTCCTCTGTGGATCCTGTGAACTGAATCTCTTACCACATTCCAGGCATTTGCAGGTAGCCCTCGATTTAAAACTACAATACAGCCCCAAGTTTTTCTTGCTTTCCTTTCAGCTGGCTTTCCCATTGACTTCTGGAAATGATCATGATATGCATGGCATTTAAGTGGCTTTTATGACCTTTCTTGCCAGTTATTTAAATCACTGCAACTGTAACATGGTTAAGTGAATGTTAAGTGACTTTGCTTGTAGGAAGGTCACTAACATGACCCCAGACACTGGAACCATTGTAAATAGGAGTTTACAAGCATCTGGATTGTGATCATGTGATGTAAGTGTGAAAACAGCCACAAGTCACTCTTTTCAGTGCCATTGTAACTTTGAATAGTCACTAAATGAACTGCTGTAAGTCGAGGACTAACTGTATCTGGTTATTCTCCCATGTGCATCCTTTGATGGTTATAAAGACTTCCACTCTCCCAGAAACTCTTTCCATACTTCAGGCATTGATAAGGTTTTTCTCTTGTGTGAAGCATTTGATGTCTATACAGAGAACCTATCCTACTGAAGCTCCTTCCACCAGACATTTATGAGGGTTCTCTCCTGAGTCGATTCTTAGATGGCTTTGAAGAAGGTCACTTGTTCATTTGTTCTCCTAAGTGGATTCTTAGATGTTTTTCAAGGATTTGAATTGTTTTGAAGCCCTTTTCACATTCCCAGCATTCATAGTGTTTTTGTAAATGGATTACTTGAGGCTGTTGCTATGACTGAAGCTCTTTTCACACTCCAGGCACTTATAAGGTTTCTCTCCTGTGTGGATTCTTTGATGTTGCGTAAGATCTCTTGTCCGACTGAAGTTCTTTCCACGCTCAAAGCATTGAAATGGGTTTCCAAATAAGTGGATTCTTAGATGCCTTTCAAGATCTCCATTTCTTTTGAAGGATTTTTCGCATTCTGGGCATTGATATTTCTCTTCTCCCTCCTGGATCCTCTGGGGATTCCTGGGTCTTCTGAAGGACCCTCTGCCCTCCAGGCATTTATTCGGTTTCTCTTCCAAATGGATCCTTTGTTGATGTCTATAAAGGTATTCCTTCAGATGGAATCTCTTTTCACACTCCAGGCATTTGTATGGCTTTTCTCCGGAATGGACCCTTTGATGTCTAGAAAGGTTTCCCAACTGACTGAAGCTCTTTCCACACTCCAGGCATTTATGAGGCTTTTCTCCTGAGTGGCTTCTTTGATGTCTACCAAAGTTGCTCCTACACTCCAGGCATTTAAATGGTTGGTCTCTTGAGTGGATCCTTAGATGCATTTTAAGATGTCCGTTTCTTTGGAAGGCTTTTTCACATTCCGGGCACTGATATTCCTTTCCTCCCTCCTGGATCCTCTGGGGATTCCCGGATCTTCCGAAGGTCTCTCCGCCCTCCAGGCCCATCTCGGCGTCTCCGCCCATGTGTTTCTCCCCGCATCGCCCTCCGGGCAGCCCCCTTCCCTGGGATCCCCCTGGGCTCATCCCTCCTGCAGCCCCGGAACCTTCCGGCCTTTCCCCGCTGTCTCCCGGGAAAGCCGCGCCGGGACCGGGCAGTGCTGCTCCGTAGGCCCCATTATCCTCCTCTCGTCGGCGCTTCCCTCCTTCCCCCGCGGGGCTCCTCCGTCCTACAGGGAAGAAAAAGAAGCGGGTCACGGCTGCGTCTCCTTCCCCGCAGGGGTGGCCCAGGCCGAAGCCTCCGCATCTTGCGGACTCGAAAGAGACCCACCCGGACTGAAACTCCCAGCATCCCCTGCGCCGAACCTGCATCTTCTGGGCTCCCCTGTAGCCGATTCAGGCAGCTGCCTCGTTGCCCGTATTGTTTCCGGAAGTGGCGGCTTCACGCCCTTTTCCTGGCAGCTCCGCCTGTTCCCTTGGAGTTCTTCTACCAATCGCCGCACTCTCCAAAGCGACCAATCGGCGTCCGCTTTCCTTTAGCCAGAGGGCGCCTGCGCGGTGCCTAGGGTTGCGAGGAAAATACATACAAGTGTCAACTTCAGCCTCGGGTTTCCAAGGGCTCAAAAAAGGTTGAAAAATCCAAATATGAAGGGGGCAATATTGGAAAGGATTTTGCCCCTCTGCTGTAGATTTCCAAAGGGGTCCTTCAGAAAGAAGGTGGAAAGGAGGGATGAGACATGAGAAGCTGGTTGGGGGGGGGGGGCTGGTAAGGCAGCTGGGATGGGGTGTGCCTGGCTGACTCAATCCTGCTTACTGTCGCTGGGATGTATTTTGCGGTTATTGTTCGTGACGGTTGGATATATTGCCCCCAAACTGTACAGATAGTACTAGATCTACAATTAGAATTGAGCGTGACATTTCTGTTGCTGACAGTTGCTGCACCCCATTTTTTTTGCCATAATTGGCAGGTCATATTCTACAGTTGTGAAGTGAGTTGTGAACTTGTTAAGTGAATCCTCCAATGACTTTGTCAGACACCAGCTGGGAAGGTTACAAACAACGTGACCCTGGCACAGTGCAGCCATCACAAATACATGCCCGTTGCCTGAATTTTGATCACATGACCATGGGCATGCTGGAACGGTCATAAGTGTGAAAACTGGTCAACGTCACTTTGTTCAGTGCTGCTATAACTTCAATCAGTCATTAAGCCAATAATTGTAAGTCAAGGACTATCTATCTGTACAGCACTTTAATAATACTCCAAAATAGCTCCCAAATTGGAACCCACAGAAGATATAAATTTGACAATTCTCAAATTCAGAATAAAGTATCTCATCCCACTGAAGAACTTTGGGCTGTGATTAATGGGCTGTGATTAATGTCTCTGTGTGTGTAGCATATGTATGTGTATGTATATTCTCTTGAGAGCAGGCATCAGAATTCCATTTTTTAATGGGTACCAGTTTGTTCACAGGAAAGCGTGACAATAAAGGTTATCTGATCAAACCTTCATTAAGATCAAAGACAGTCCATTGGGATTTGGTCAATCAAAAAGCATAAATGTCAAAGTCTAAAAATTAATCATTCACCTTGAGGCAAACAAATCTAAATAGATATTTACAAAGGAATAATTATAAATACCTGTAATTTTATGATTAAAAACCTAAAATGAATGCCAAAAATAGGGTAGCATCCTTAGATTTTATTTGGTGTCGTAACTCTATCCCGGTCCAAAGAACTCCAAAATATTGGAAAATATGGACATTAAGATCAGTTTATAGCACAATCTCCAATATGGATCCGCGGGTGATTCCCCCCACCCCGAGATGCGTCCCCCCCAGGAAGGGAAGCCCTCACGGCTGTATTTGCATGGCCTGCCCAGCTTGGCTGCTTTTAACTTGGGTTAACTTTGCTTGCAGTCAGCCTGTGACACCAGCCAGGGCTCAGGATGCGCAAAGCCAGGAGTGGGAAGTGTGTTGTGTGAACGGGGCCTCAGGTCCCACCGAGTCCTCTTTCAGGTCCTTTCAGGTGATGACCCAGTTCACCTATTCCCCAGTGGAGGGCCTGGGGCAACGATGTCTCTCTCTTGGCTTCCATACTTCTGTCAGCTGCCAAGGATGGCACCCGGGGGTTGGGGCTACTCTTTCTGCTCCCCCCTCCCACCTGCTACAAAGACAAGCCCCCACTACTTCCACTCTGGGCCTCTGTCTCGCCAAGAGCCACAGTGCGTTTCATGAACCACCCCTGCATATGAATAGCTACCAGAAGCGCTTGTGGCCTTTGCAAGCCAGTCTTCCCAACTTCTGGCCCAAGAGTCAGGGCTCATTGCCTGAAAATAGGGGCAGAGAATGACAAAGGAGAAGTTGTTGTCCCCCCCGCTCCCAACTGGCCACCCAATTAGCCCCCAGGCTTCGGCTTCTTGGTCCCCTAGAATTTAATGCATTATTTCAAGTGAGGGGAATGTATGCATGTATGACATTTATGCAAGCAAACGCTTCAATAAAAGCAGGAAAATAACGTAAGAGGCTAAGAAAGAGCCTCCCAGCTCCTCCAAACGCAGTGTATTGCCACGTGTCTGGAATACTGTCAGGCCTCCTGAATGTCTCCAGAGATTCTACCTTCTCTATCAGGTCAGGGTTGCCCCAAAGGTACTTTTTCAAGAGGTAGCTGGATTTTCTGGTTTCCTCTTGAAGGCGTTTTGCTCCTTATCCAAGAAGCTTTTTCAGCTCTGACTGGAGATGTCACAACTGATGAAGCTTCTTGGATGAGAAGTGAAACATCTTCAAGGAAAAATGAAGTCTGGCTGCCTCTTGAAAAAGCACCTTTGGGACAATAAGGTCTCGTGCTTGAGCAGGGGGTTAGACTAGAAGACCTCTAAGGTCCCTTCCAGCTCATTTGTTAGCTCACAAGGGAACTTCCTACATATGTCTAAAAACACCTTGAGAACCTCACTGACTTGGGGTGCTCAAATTGCAGCCCTGGTCAAAGGGCCCAGCAGAGATTATACTACCTGAGACTTCTGAGGAAACAACAACTGAATGGAAAACTGCTGGTGACCTTCTACTACTGCACTAGAGAGAGCATCTTAATTTACTGCACCTGTGGATGGTTTGCCATTTGCACAGTGTCAGATAGGACAGCACTCCAGAGGGTTACGGTCATTGCCCAGAGGATCATGGGTTGCCCTCTCACCTCTTTGGAAGAGCTTTAGAGCTCCGCTGCCTTAAGAAAGTTCAAAACATTCTCAAAGATCCATCTCATCCTGGGCACCTTTTTAAAAAAACTATTGCCACACCTCCCATGGGCCATTTTTGGCGCCTCGCCTCCAGCAGCACTCTGGAGCCACCACCAGCCCCCAGCCACAAACACACATCCTGGCCCAACCAAGGTCAAATACAACCCTGATACAGCCCTCAATGAAATTGAGTTTGACACCCCTGATCTAGCATGTACAATTTAAAAAGTAATTTATTATTCAGCCTGAGAAAATATTTTATTTGGCACATTATTTACACTTCTTAATATCTTCTTTACTCAACCTTCTTATTGGAATTATAGTTATCATGAATATCATTATTCTATTGCTTTGTAGGGACACTGAGGGCTTGTGCACTCAAGACAAATTCCTAGCATGTCTATTCACACTTGAATGCAACTGAATTCAATTCCTGAGATACACACTGTGACTGAAGGTCTCACACTCAGACATGCTTATCATATTTTTCCCCGGATGAATTGTTTGGTGTTGATGGACGCTACAACGCTTTGTATAGCCCTTTCGACACTCAACACATTTTTTTCCTCAATGGATTCTTTGATGCATGTAAACTCCAACTGAATCTCTTTCCACCCTCCAGTCATTGATACGGTTTTTCTCCAGTGTGAATCATTTGATGTCTATACATGGCTTATGGATTCTTAGATGTTTTTCAAGGATTTGAATATTTTCGAAGCATTTTTCACATTTCCCACATTGGTATGGTTTCTGTAAATGGAGTCTTTGATGTACATAAAGGTTGCTTTTACAACTGAAGCTCTTTCCACACTCCAAGCATTTATATGGTTTCTCTCCTGTGTGGATCCTTTGGTGTGTATAAAGGTTGCTTTTACAACTGAAGCTCTTTCCACATTCCAGGCATTTATGTAGGTTTCTATCTGTGTGGATTCTTCGATGCCTTTCAAGATCTCCATTTCTGTTGAAGGATTCTTCACATTCTGGGCATTGATAGCTCCATTCTCTTGTGTGGATTGTTAGATGCCTTTGAAGATGGTCACTTCTTTTGAAGGATTTTTCACATTCAGGGCATTGATATTTCCTTTCTCCTGTGTGGACTGTTATATGCCTTTGCAGTTCTCTATTTGTTTTGAAGGATTTTTCACATTCGGGCATTGATATTTCTTTTCTCTCTCTTGGATCCTTTGGGGATTCCAGCGTCTTCTGATGGCATCGCTGCCCTCCAGGCATTTATTTGGTTTCTCCTCCAAATGGGTCCTTTGATGTCTATAAAGGCTGCTCCTATGACTGAAGCTCATGCCACACTCCAGGCATTTATTCAGTTTCTCTGAGTGGATCCTTAGATGGCTTTCAAGGTGGTCTTTTCTTTTGAAAGATTTTTCACATTCGGGGCACTGATATTTTCTTACTCCTGTGTGGACTGTTATATGCCTTTGAAGATCTCCATTTTTTTGGAAGGATTTTTCACATTCTGGGCATTTATGCTTCCTTCCTCTCTTGTGGACCCCCCCTTGAGGACTCCTGGGTCTTCCCAAGGACTCTCCATCCTTGAGGAACTTATTCAGTTTCTCTCCAGTATGAATACTTTCATGTCTGTAGAGGTTTTCCTCCATGTTGAAACTCTTTCCACACTTCAGGCATTTGTATGGCTTCTCTCCGCAATGGATCCTTTGATGTCTGTAAAGATGTTCACTTTGCCAGAAGCTCTCTCCACACTCCATGCATTTATGTGATGTCTCTTCTGTGTGGATTCTTAGATGGTCTTCAAGTACATTATTTGATTTGAAGGACTTTTCACAATCTGGGCACTGACATTTCTTTCCTTCTTCCTGGATCCTTCGGGGATTCCTGGATTTTCTGAAGGACCCTTGTCCCTCCAGGCTTTTATTCAGTTTCTCTGCCGAGTGGATCCTTTGATGTCTGTAAAGGCTGCTCCTCCGACTGAAGCTTTTCCACACTCCAGGCATTTATAAGGCTTCTCTCCAGTGGGTCCTTAGATGATTTTAAGAACCCAATTTGTTTTGAAGGATTTTAGCATTCCCGGCACTGATATTTCTTTCCTCCTTCCTGGATCCTCTGGGGATTCCCAGGTCTTTGAAGGACCATTTGCCCTTCAGGCTTTTATTCAGTTTCTCTGCCAAGTGGGTCCTTTGATGTCTATAAAGGCAGCTCCTCTGACTGAAGCTCTTTCCACACTGCAGGCATTTATGAGGTTTTTCTCCTGTGTGGATTCTTTGATGTTTATAAAGGTTGCTCCTATGACTGAAGCTCTTTCCACATTCCAGGCATTTATGCGGTTTTTCTCCTGTCTGGATTCTTTGATGTGTATAAAGGCTGCTACTCTGACTGAAGCTCTTTCCACACTCAAAGCATTTATAAGGTTTTTCTCCTGTGTGGATATTTAGATGGCTTTGAAGGTGGTCTTTTTTTCTGAAAGATTTTTCACATTCTGGGCATTCGTATTTTTCCTGCCTCCTGGATCCCTTGGGGCCACCTGGGTCTTCGAAGGACCCTCCACCTTCCAGGGATTTATTCAGTTTCTCTTCAGTGGATCCTTTGATGTTTATGAAGGCTGCCACTATGATAGTAGCTCTTTTCACACTTCTGGCACTTATACTGTTTCTCTCCTGTGTGGATTCTTTGATGTTCCATAAAATCTCTTGTCCGATTGAAGTTCTTTCCACACTCAAAGCATTGAAATGGGTTTCCAAATGAGTGGATCCTTAGATGCCTTTCAAGATTGTAGTTTCTTTTGAAGGTTTTTAGCATTCTGGGCACTGATATTCCTTTCCACCCACCTGGATCATTTGGGGATTCCCGGATCTTCCCAAGGACCCTCCGCCTCCAAGTATTTATTTGGTTTCTCTCCAATGGATCCTTTGATGTCTATAAAGGTATTCCTTCAGATTGAATCTCTTTCCACACTCCAGACATTTATGTGGTTTTTCTCCTGTGTGGATTCTTTGATGTCTGTAAAGGTATCCTCTCACCCTGAAGCTCTTTCCACACTCCAGGCACTTATAAGGTCTTTCTCCTGTGTGGATTCTTTCATGTGTATCAAACTTGCTCCTAACACTGAAGCTCTTTTCACACTCAAAGCATTTAAATGGTTTATCTAATGAGTAGCTTCTTAGGTGGTTTTCAAAATGTCCGCTATTTCTGAAGGATTTCTCGCATTCGGGCGCTGATATTCCTTTTCTCCCTCCTGGATCCTCTGGGATTCCCGGGTCTTCCAAGGACCCTCCGCTCTCTAGCCCCGTCTGGGTCTCCGTCTGTTTCTTCCCCCACGCATCGCCCTCCTGGCAGCCTCCTTTCCCGCGGTCCCCTGGGCTCATCCTCCTGCAGCCCGGAGCCTCCCGTCCTTTTCCCGCCGTCTCCCGGGAAGGCGCGCCGGGACCGGGCAGGCTGCTCCGCGGGCCCGCTCTCCTCCTCCTCCTTTCGGGCAGCGCTTTCTTCCTTCCCCTGCCGGGCTCCTCCGTCCTCCTGAGGGGAGAAAGAGGGGGGTCACTGCTGCGTCTCCTTCCCCGCGGGGTTGCCCAGGCCGAAGCCTCCGCATCTTGCGGACCCGAAGAGACCTCCCGGACTGAGACTCCCAGCATCCCCTGCGCCAAACCTGCATCTTCTGGGCTCCTCGGTAGCCGATTCAGACAGCTCCCTCGTTGCCCGTATTGTTTCCGGAAGTGGAGGCTTCATCCCTTTTCCCGGAAGTCCGCCTGTTCCCTTGGAGTTCTACCAATCGACGCACTCCCCAGAGCGACCAATCGGCGTCCGCTTTCCTTTAGCCAGAGGGCGCCTGCGCGGTACCTAGGGTTGCTATGGTTCCCCGCGGAGGTGGGGCGGAGGGTTCCCTTTGATCTTTGGGGTCCGATCTCCCCCCTCCCCCCCGTTTTGAGGCAGGCGGAGGCCGTTGTCTCTTCTGGAGCTGCGGCCTTATAGGAGCCTCTGAAGGGGAGCCATTTGGTCCAGTGATTAAGGCGGCGGGGTGGAAGGAAGAGGGCCTGAACGTGTGGGGCAGCCGCTCTTTCGGTCCAGCCCACCTCACGGAGTTGTTGTTGGGGGAAGAGAGGCGGAGGGCGGGTTGGATATTGGGGGGGGGGGCGGGAGTCCGGTGCTCTCTGGCCTTGTCTTCTCGCAGACGTTTCCTTACCCAGACTGACGTCATCATTGCTGGGAGGGAGTGGAGCTGGAAAGAGTTCCCAAGACGACTCAGTTCAACCCTGAGCTACGAACATTCTGCTTTATTTTCTTGGATGTGTTCTCCACCTGATTGGTAAAAATAAAAAATCCAGGATCCTAATAAACAAACAAATTCATGCATCCTCGTTGGTGCAGGCTAAACTGCCAGTTTCTGTCAGTTATCAGAGTGAAGGCACCTTCCAAGGGGTAAGATGGATTCAGAAGGGCTTCTGGGCTCTGGGAAATCTTCCTTCTATTTGTAGCCAATTTATCAAGAGTTGTATTGCAAGGGTGAAAATGCTTATTTGGCCCCTTCTTAGGAAGCAGGGAGAGGAAAAATGAACACCCAGCTCTTTTCCTGTTACTTTAGAGTGTAAGGACTTGCCTCTCCTCCCACTCAAGAAAGTAGAACTCTTGAAACGGTTGGCATTTCAAAAGGAACTCATATTGAGAGAAAGTGATAGCAAGACAAAGAAAGCAGAATCTGAGGATTCCTGTGCCATTCCCACAGTTTAAGAGACCCCTTCCCTCAGTCCGGTGTTAGGATAAGCCAATCTGCAGGTGCGAAGTTGTTTATGAATACATGAAATGAATACATATAAGAAAAATAAAAGGAACTATGAAGCTATTCACCCTACATCAGCCACCCGGCCACCCCTACTTTTTGGGCCCGTAGTCCAAGGGCCCTTGCACCTGCCAAGGAATGCCCAGCAGGGTCATAGGAGCGCTCTGAAGGACTTAACTACCATCTTTACTCTGGGAGCTGCCAAAGCCTTCTGGGTTCTCGAGATGGAAGTAGATTAGGGGAGCAACTCCACCACAGACAGGAAGGAGTCGCCAAAGGGCAGGAGTCCAGCAGCCCAGAGATGCTCAGCCCCACAGCTTTTCCTTGGACTGCCACTCCTAGCCTGCCCTCCTGCCAAGGAGGTGGAGCACTGGTTCTCACCCAATTACAGCCTCACAACAACCTGCCCAGGTAGTCTGGCCAAGATGCTCTAAAACTTGAGATGTCCTGGCCAGCCCCATAAATTTTGATTCGATTCACACAACACTACTCTCTCCATAGCATCTAACACCCACATTCAGATGTCCTAAGAATAGAAAAAATAGAATTGTTTATTGGCCAAGTGTGATTGGACACACAAGAAATTTGTCTTTGGGGCATATGCTCTCGGTGTAAATAATAAATTACATTCATCTAGTACATTAAAAATACATTCATCGAGTCATAAGATACAACCCTTAGTAATATAGGATACTAAATAAGCAATCAAATCATACTAGGAAACAAAACAATATAAATCATGAACATATAGGTGCGGCAGTGTTGAGAAGCACTGGATTATCTGGGGCTTCGCCTGTTGTCCAAGTCCAGCCTTCATTACTTCCACACTAGCCTACCAGGGGCTTCGTCTCTGGTTCCAGCTGAAACCCTTTCTGAAGGAGAATATGGAACCAGAAACTGCCCTCTCATAAAAAGATTGTGGCCACAAAACAGAGACCAAGAATTGTTCCACCTGTTCCAGTCAATCACCACATGAATACTGGGCCCAGTTTGAGCCCTTTAAATACTATTTCACAAGTTTCACAAAGTGAATGATTGAGTCCACCTGTTGCAGCAAAAGGTACTTTTTATCAAATAATCTGAATTTACTGTTAAACTAGTTGAAACTGACCCAACTAAATGGCATCCACAATTTATTCTTGCACAATGTATTGGGTGTAGAGTTTGATTTATGACTTTCTAAATAAAAATAAAATGGCATGGACAAAATTACTGCATGTAGCCTTTGTTGATTTTAAATCCACATTTGATTCCATTTTAAGAAAAACAATTATGAGGAACTTGGAAAATACAGTATAAATAGTTTTTCTCATTCAGCAATTGTATGAAATGTGCTAACCATCCTCTTCAGAAAAGTATTGTAGGGCTGTATTTTGACCTCCACCTTATTTAAGGAGCATCTCCACTCCCCACAGGTCAACTGACCATCTCCTACTTACACCTGCCTCAATCCCTGGGCCCAGATGTACTTCTCCTATATGCTGAGAATATGGCTAGTATCTCACGAAGCTTCGTTGGGCTTAGCAATTACTGCTGGAAGACAAGGGGACAATTGAGAGAATCCAACTGACAAGAGTTTCAGATGTCTGGGGATGGTCTTATATGGTACTGACATTTGGAAAACCCATATAGATTATAATCAAACAATGACAGGGAGGAGCACTTTCACGCTTGGAACAACGAAGGCAAGGGCCTTGGTGGTGCAGGCTATTAAACACCTAGCACTTAGTTCCAGCTGCCTGCAATTAATGCAGGCTCGAATCTCACCAGGCTCAAGGTTGACTCAGCCTTCCATCCTCTCGGGGTAGGTAAATTGAGGACCCAAGATTGTTGGGGGCAATAAGCTGACTTTGTAAAAATGCCGCTTAGTAATAAGCAGGCATATACAATGGAAGGAAGGCTATTGCTGACGCATGGGTTGTATCCCAAAATTGTAAGCCGCCTGAGTCTCCAGAGAAGGGCGGGATATAAATATGAATAAAAAAAATTAGTCCTAGTGTCAGGTCCTGCTGTATCTGACTGATGGTCTTTCCATACTCAGGCACATTTAGCACTCCCCCACATGTAAATCCTTTGATGTCGATGGTGTCCACTGTCAGTAAAGCTCTTTTCACACTCAAGAATTGGTTTTCTCCTGGTGTGGATTCCTTGATGTGAATAAAGCTTCTGCTTTGAACTGAAACTTTCCCCACAGTCCAGGCATTTATGTGATTTTTCTCCTGTATGAACCATTTGATGTCCATACAGAGTTCCCTTCCTATTGAAAGCCTTTCCACATTCCAGACATTTATAGGGTTTCTCTCCTGAGTGGATTCTTTGATGTATGTAAAGGTTGCCTCTCTGATTGAAGCGTTTTCCACATTCCAGACATTGATACGGTTTCTCTCCAGTGTGGATTCTTCGATGTATGTAAAGGTTTCCTATCCGATTGAAGCGTTTTCCACAGTCCAAGCATTTATGTGGTTTTTTCCTGTGTGAATCCTTTGGTGCACACAAAGGGTGCTCCTATGACTGAAGCTCCTTCCACACTCCAGACATTTAAATGGTTTATCTCCTGTGTGGATTCTTAAATGGGTTTCATGATCTTTATTTGTATTGAAAGATTTTTCACATTCTGTGCATTGATATTTCTTCCCTCCGTGAGGATTCCAGAATCTTCCAACTGTTTTCCTCTCACTGAAACTCTTTCCACACCCCAGGCCTTCTTCTCCTAAGTAGACTCCTTGATGTGCATTAAGGTGTCTTGTCTGACTGACTGAAGCTCTTTCCACAATGCAGGCATTTATATGGTTTTTCCCCTGTGTGAATTCTTTGATGGCTATACAGGGCTGTTTTACTAATGAAGCTGCTTTCACATTCCATGCATGTATAGGGTTTCTCTCCAGCGTGAATCCTTTGATGGTCATAAAGGCGTCCACGTAGAGTAAAACTCTTTCCACACTTGACGCATTTATAGGATTTTTCTCCCGTATGAATACTTTGATGCTTATAAAGGTTTCCACCATCAGTAAATCTCTTTCCACAATCCAGGCATTTATACGGTTTCTCTCCTGAGTGGATCCTTTGATGTACATAAAGGCTGCTTTTATGACTGAAGCTCTTTCCACACTGCAGGCATTTATGAGGTTTTTCTCCTGAGTGGATTCTTTGATGTCTATAATGGCTGCTCCTCTGACGGAATCTCTTTCCACACTCAAAGCATTTATAAGGTTTTTCTCCTGTGTGGATTCTTTGATGTTGATTAAGATCTCCTCTCTCTGATTGAAGTTCTTTCCACACTCAAAGCATTGAAATGGGGTTCCGAATGAGTGATTTTTTAGATGGTTTTCAAAATGTCTATTTGTTTCGAAGGATTTTTCACATTCTGGACATTCGTATGATTTCTCTCCTGAATGGATCCTTAGATGGCTTTCCAGATTTCCATTTCTTTTGAAGGATTTTTCACATTCGGGGCACTGATATCTCTCTCCTTCCTCCTGGATCCTTTGGGGATTCCCGGGTCTTCTGAATGATCCTCCACCCTCCAGGCATTTATAAGGTTTCTCTCCCCAGTGGATCTTTTGATGTTTATAAAGGCTGCTCCTCTGGCTGAAGCTCTTCGCACACTCCAGGCATTCATGAGGTTTTTCTCCTGTGTGGATCTTTAGATGTCTATTAAAGCTGCTCTTCTGACTGAAGCTCATTCCACACTCCTGACATTTAAATGGTTTCTCTCCTGAGTGGATCCTTAGATGGCTCTGAAGATGGCCATTATTTTTGAAGGATTTTTCGCATTCCGGGCACTGAAATCTCTTTCCTCCCTCCTGGATCCTCTGGGGCCTCCCGAGTCTTCCGAAGGATCCTCCGTCCTCAAGGCCCGTCTCGGGTCTCCGCCCGTGTCCCTCTCCCCGTTTCGTCCTCCTGGCAGCGCCCTCCCTGGGTTCCACTGGGCTCATCCCTCCTGCAGCCCCGTGGCCTCCCGCCCTTTCCCCGCCGTCTCCCTGGCAGTCGCGCCAGGACCGGAAGGGCTGCTCCGCGGCCCTCTCCTCCTCCTCCTCTCGGGCAGCACTTCCTTCCTTCCCCGCCGAGCTACTCCGTCCTCTTGGAGGGGAGAAAGAGAGGCGGGTCACGGCTCAGATCCACCCGACCGGGGAGGAATGCCGAAGCCTCGTTCTGTCAGCAGTCCCCGCCCCCACCTGTATCAGGGAATTTCCGTCGCCTAACCAAACACCTCCCTCCATTGTCAGGCATCCTTTCCATCCAGCGATCCCAGCCAGGAAAATAAATCCAGCCTTCCTAGAACAGATTCTGCCAAAGCAAAATGGAGGGGCAGGGGAAGGGGCACCAGAGGAAAGGCGGGGGGGAGAAGAGCAGGTGGGGGGTAGAACAGACGACACCCCCATTCCGCCTCCTCCCTGCCATAGAGGTTCTTTACGGGTGTCAATCAGGGCTTCCCCTCACTCAGTCCCCACCGCACAACCCCGCGAGGTAAGCCGGCGGAGGGGCTGCACCCGCCTCCCCTCCGCCGGCTTACCTCGCGGGGTTGTGCGGTGGGGGGACTGAAGTGAGGGGACCCTGATTGAAACCCCGTAAAGAACCTCTATGGCGGGAGGAGGCGAATGGGGTTTCGTCTGTTCACCCCCACACCCCTGCTCTTCTCCCCTCCCCGCCCTTCCTCTGGTGCCCCCTTCCCCTGCCCCTCCATTTTGCTTTAGCAGAATCTGTTCTAGGAAGGTGGATTTTATTTTCCTGGCTGGGATCGCTGGATGGGAAAGGATGCCTGAAGTTCAAAACTCGGAGAGAATTTCTCTCCATGTCCTCAAACTTGGCACCATCTCACAATAATTTGGATGTCTTTGGGTGAAAAATGCGTTATCCCTAGGCAGGAATAACAGAGGAGTGGACATGGGAACAGAAGGAGGGCAAATTGGGGTGGCCTCATCCATGCAGTTACTACCAGCTATAGAGTGAAGAGCCTCGTGGCCCAGCAGTTAAAGTGCAGTATTGCAGGCCACTTCTGCTATCAGCTGCCTGCAATTTGGCAGATTGAATCCCACCGGGCTCAAACTTGACTCAGCCTTCTGTGGTGGGTAAAAGAGACCCAAATTGTTGGGCAAGAAGCTGGTTCTGTAAAACCACTTAGAAGGCTGGAAAGCACTATAAAATGGTATATAAGTCTAAGCGCTCCTGGACTCTGGGAAATCTTCCCTCTATTTGTAGCCAATCTATAAAACTTGTATTCCAAGAGTGAAAACCCCAAATCCTCCACTCAATTTCCTTCTTAGGAAGGGAAGCTGGGTGAAGATATGCTCCAGAGAACACCCAGCTCCTTTCCTTGTTCCTTTGATTAGTGCTTGATAGTTTTTAATCATGTGGGATTGTTGCTTCTAACCCCAGGCACCCCACTTTGGTGTGGAGCTGAAAAGAGATTAATTACTTCCACTTTGGGAGACCTTTACCTTTGTAAAGGGCTTCTTTGCTCACCTGGAAATACAAATAAAAATCAAGTAATTCAAGCAAGGCAAAAATGGTTCATTAATGGTGCTGGTCATGGTTTTTTTTCACAGGGTAAAGAAATACAATATTCAGTACAAACGACACATCAGTAAGCAAATGATCAAACTAATTCCCTCATTGGACAAATGTCTGCAAAAGTTGATGGTGTTAGCAGAGGTAGCTAAATGCACCAATTAAAGAAAACAATTCTGTTTCTACTTGGAAACCACTTTGGGACTTTCTGCTTATGGTGCAAAAAAACCCTTTGATTTTGGGATTTGCCTATTAGATTTGATGCTACAGAAGGTATGTAATATATAAAAGTAAAAAAGTTGAAGTGTTATTTATTCTACTGCATCAAAAGGAGTGGAGGACATTAATGCTTTCCCCTCTCCCCTACACTTTTCTCTCCTCTTTTCCTCCACTATTTTACCTTTACTTGTATTTCTCTTTATATTTTGTATTTTATGCTGCGATAAACTAATAAAAAATTGAAAACACGAACAATAAAATGCACTGATTGCTTGTGATGTTTGAACAGGAGAAAAATTGATTCCATATAAAACTCCACACATGACAAATTTATGTGTCAAGTCTTTCCCAGCTGGGTTTGTGTTTCTTAAAAGGTGCAGATGCATTCAAGGACGCTCGGAATACTCTGTTATGCAGTTGCTGAAAAAGCAAGTTCTCACATACCAAATAAAGAGCCTTAGTCAGGAAGGGAAAAGCAAGTATTCTTAAAGTTAA
>CM019157.1:9475521-9495112 GCA_009733165.1 Naja naja
GGTCAATCAAAAAGCATAAATGTCAAAGTCTAAAAATTAATCATTCACCTTGAGGCAAACAAATCTAGATATTTACAAAGGAATAATTATAAATACCTGTAATTTTATGATTAAAACCTAAAAATGAATGCCAAAAATAGGGTAGCATCCTTAGATTTTATTTGGTGTCGTAACTCTTATCCCGTCCAAAGAACTCCAAAATATTGGAAAATATGGACATTAAGATCAGTTTATAGCACAATCTCCAATATGGATCGCTGGTGATTCCCCCACCCGAGATCGTCCCCAGGAAGGCCCCTCGGCTGTATTTGCATGGCCTGCCCAGCTTGGCTGCTTTTAACGGGTTAACTTTGCTTGCAGTCAGCCTGTGACACCAGCCAGGGCTCAGGATGTAAAGCCAGGAGTGGGAAGTGTGTTGTGTGAAGGGCCTCAGGTCCCACCGAGTCCTCTTTCAGGTCCTTTCAGGTGATGACCCAGTTCACCTATTCCCCAGTGGAGGGCCTGGGGCAGTGTCTCTCTCTTGGCTTCCATACTTCTGTCAGCTGCCAAGGATGGCACCCGGGGTTGGGGCTACTCTTTCTGCTTCCCCTCCCACCTGCTACAAAGACAAGCCCCCACTACTTCCCTCTGGGCCTCTGTCGCCAAGAGCCACAGTCGTTCATGAACCACTGCATATGAATAGCTGCCAGGGCGCTTGTGGCCTTTGCAAGCCAGTCTTTCTTCCAACTTCTGGCCCGAGAGTCAGGGCTCATTGCCTGAAAATAGGGGCAGAGAATGACAAAGGAGAAGTTGTTGCCCCTGCTCCCAACTGGCCACCCAATTAGCCCCCAGGCTTGACTTCTTGGTCCCCTAGAATTTAATGCATTATTTCAAGTGGGGAATGTATGCATGTATGACATTTATGCAAGCAAACGCTTCAATAAAAGCAGGAAAATAACATAAGAGGCTAAGAAAGAGCCTCCCAGCTCCTCCAAACGCAGCGTGTATTGCCACGTGTCTGGAATACTGTCAGGCCTCCTGAATGTCTCCAGAGATTCTACCTTCTCTATCAGGTCAGGGTTGCCCCAAAGGTACTTTTCAAGAGGTAGCTGGATTTTCTGGTTTCCTCTTGAAGCGTTTGCTCCTATCCAAGCTTTTTCAGCTCTGACTGGAGATGTCACAACTGATGAAGCTTCTTGGATGAGAAGTGAAACATCTTCAAGGAAAAATGAAGTCTGGCTGCCTCTTGAAAAAGCACCTTTGGGACAATAAGGTCTCGTGCTTGAGCAGGGGGTTAGACTAGAAGACCTCTAAGGTCCCTTCCAGCTCATTTGTTAGCTCACAAGGGAACTTCCTACATATGTCTAAAAACACCTTGAGAACCTCACTGACTTGGGGGTGCTCAAATTGCAGCCCTGGTCAAAAGGGCCCAGCAGAGATTATACTACCTGAGACTTCTGAGGAAACAACTGAATGGAAAACTGCTGGTGACCTTCTACTACTGCACCAGAGAGAGCATCTTAATTTACTGCACCTGTGGATGGTTTGCCATTTGCACAGTGTCAGATAGGACAGCACTCCAGAGGGTTACGGTCATTGCCCAGAGGATCATGGGTTGCCCTCTCACCTCTTTGGAAGAGCTTTAGAGCTCCCGCTGCCTTAAGAAAGTTCAAAACATTCTCAAAGATCCATCTCATCCTGGGCACCTTTTTAAAAAAACTATTGCCACACCTCCCATGGGCCATTTTTGGCCGCCTCGGCCTCCAGCAGCACTCTGGAGCCACCACCAGCCCCCCAGCCACAAACACACATCCTGGCCCAACCAAGGTCAAATACAACCCTGATACAGCCCTCAATGAAATTGAGTTTGACACCCCTGATCTAGCATGTACAATTTAAAAAGTAATTTATTATTCAGCCTGAGAAAATATTTTATTTGGCACATTATTTACACTTCTTAATATCTTCTTTACTCAACCTTCTTATTGGAATTATAGTTATCATGAATATCATTATTCTATTGCTTTGTAGGGACACTGAGGGCTTGTGCACTCAAGACAAATTCCTAGCATGTCTATTCACACTTGAATGCAACTGAATTCAATTCCTGAGATACACACTGTGACTGAAGGTCTCACACTCAGACATGCTTATCATATTTTTCCCCGGATGAATTGTTTGGTGTTGATGGGCCTTCTACGCTTTGTATAGCCCTTCGGCACTCAACACATTTGTTTTTTCCCAATGGATTCTTTGATGCATGTAAACTCTCAACTGAATCTCTTTCCACCCTCCAGTCATTGATCGGTTTTTCTCCAGTGTGAATCATTTGATGTCTATACATGGCTTATGGATTCTTAGATGTTTTCAAGGATTTGAATATTTTGAAGCATTTTTCACATTTCCACATTGGTATGGTTTCTGTAAATGGAGTCTTTGATGTACATAAAGGTTGCTTTTACAACTGAAGCTCTTTCCACACTCCAAGCATTTATATGGTTTCTCTCCTGTGTGGATCCTTTGGTGTGTATAAAGGTTGCTTTTACAACTGAAGCTCTTTCCACATTCCAGGCATTTATGTAGGTTTCTATCTGTGTGGATTCTTAGATGCCTTTCAAGATCTCCATTTCTGTTGAAGGATTCTTCACATTCTGGGCATTGATAACTCCATTCTCTTGTGTGGATTGTTAGATGCCTTTGAAGATGGTCACTTCTTTTGAAGGATTTTTCACATTCAGGGCATTGATATTTCCTTTCTCCTGTGTGGACTGTTATATGCCTTTGCAGTTCTCTATTTGTTTTGAAGGATTTTTCACATTCCGGGCATTGATATTTCTTTTCTCTCTCTTGGATCCTTTGGGGATTCCAGCGTCTTCTGATGGTATCGCTGCCCTCCAGGCATTTATTTGGTTTCTCCTCCAAATGGGTCCTTTGATGTCTATAAAGGCTGCTCCTATGACTGAAGCTCATGCCACACTCCAGGCATTTATTCAGTTTCTCTGAGTGGATCCTTAGATGGCTTTCAAGGTGGTCTTTTCTTTTGAAAGATTTTTCACATTCGGGGCACTGATATTTTCTTACTCCTGTGTGGACTGTTATATGCCTTTGAAGATCTCCATTTTTTTGGAAGGATTTTTCACATTCTGGGCATTTGTGCTTCCTTCCTCTCTTGTGGACCCCCCCTTGAGGACTCCTGGGTCTTCCCAAGGACTCTCCATCCTTGAGGAACTTATTCAGTTTCTCTCCAGTATGAATACTTTCATGTCTGTAGAGGTTTTCCTCCATGTTGAAGCTCTTTCCACACTTCAGGCATTTGTATGGCTTCTCTCCGCAATGGATCCTTTGATGTCTGTAAAGATGTTCACTTTGCCAGAAGCTCTCTCCACACTCCATGCATTTATGTGATGTCTCTTCTGTGTGGATTCTTAGATGGTCTTCAAGTACATTATTTGATTTGAAGGACTTTTCACAATCTGGGCACTGACATTTCTTTCCTTCTTCCTGGATCCTTCGATTCCTGGATTTTCTGAAGGACCCTTGTCCCTCCAGGCTTTTATTCAGTTTCTCTGCCGAGTGGATCCTTTGATGTCTGTAAAGGCTGCTCCTCCGACTGAAGCTTTTCCCACACTCCAGGCATTTATAAGGCTTCTCTCGAGTGGGTCCTTAGATGATTTTAAGAACCCAATTTGTTTTGAAGGATTTTTCGCATTCCCGGCACTGATATTTCTTTCCTCCTTCCTGGATCCTCTGGGGATTCCCAGGTCTTTGAAGGACCATTTGCCCTTCAGGCTTTTATTCAGTTTCTCTGCCAAGTGGGTCCTTTGATGTCTATAAAGGCAGCTCCTCTGACTGAAGCTCTTTCCACACTGCAGGCATTTATGAGGTTTTTCTCCTGTGTGGATTCTTTGATGTTTATAAAGGTTGCTCCTATGACTGAAGCTCTTTCCACATTCCAGGCATTTATGCGGTTTTCTCCTGTCTGGATTCTTTGATGTGTATAAAGGCTGCTACTCTGACTGAAGCTCTTTCCACACTCAAAGCATTTATAAGGTTTTTCTCCTGTGTGGATATTTAGATGGCTTTGAAGGTGGTCTTTTTCTGAAAGATTTTTCACATTCTGGGCATTCGTATTTTTCCTGCCTCCTGGATCCCTTGGGGCCACCTGGGTCTTCGAAGGACCCTCCACCTTCCAGGGATTTATTCAGTTTCTCTTCAGTGGATCCTTTGATGTTTATGAAGGCTGCCACTATGATAGTAGCTCTTTTCACACTTCTGGCACTTATACTGTTTCTCTCCTGTGTGGATTCTTTGATGTTCCATAAAATCTCTTGTCCGATTGAAGTTCTTTCCACACTCAAAGCATTGAAATGGGTTTCCAAATGAGTGGATCCTTAGATGCCTTTCAAGATTGTAGTTTCTTTTGAAGGATTTTTCGCATTCTGGGCACTGATATTCCTTTCCACCCACCTGGATCGTTTGGGGATTCCCGGATCTTCCCAAGGACCCTCCGCCCTCCAAGTATTTATTTGGTTTCTCTCTCCAATGGATCCTTTGATGTCTATAAAGGTATTCCTTCAGATTGAATCTCTTTCCACACTCCAGACATTTATGTGGTTTTCTCCTGTGTGGATTCTTTGATGTCTGTAAAGGTATCCTCTCACCCTGAAGCTCTTTCCACACTCCAGGCACTTATAAGGTCTTTCTCCTGTGTGGATTCTTTCATGTGTATCAAACTTGCTCCTAACACTGAAGCTCTTTTCACACTCAAAGCATTTAAATGGTTTATCTAATGAGTAGCTTCTTAGGTGGTTTCAAAATGTCCGCTATTTCTGAAGGATTTCTCGCATTCCGGGCGCTGATATTCCTTTTCTCCCTCCTGGATCCTCTGGGGATTCCCGGGTCTTCCAAAGGACCCTCCGCTCTCTAGCCCCGTCTGGGGTCTCCGTCTGTTTCTTCCCCACGCATCGCCCTCCTGGCAGCCTCCTTTCCCGCGGTCCCGCTGGGCTCATCCCTCCTGCAGTCCCGGGCCTCCCGTCCTTTTCCCGTCTCCCGGGAAGGCGCGCCGGGACCGGGCAGGGCTGCTCGCGGGGCCCGCTCTCCTCCTCCTCCTTTCGGGCAGCGCTTTCTTCCTTCCCCTGCCGGGCTCCTCCGTCCTCCTGAGGGGGAGAAAGAGAGGTGGGTCACTGCTGCGTCTCCTTCCCCGCGGGGGTTGCCCAGGCCGAAGCCTCCGCATCTTGCGGACCCGAAAGACCCTCCCGGACTGAGACTCCCAGCATCCCCTGCGCCAAACCTGCATCTTCTGGGCTCCTCGGTAGCCGATTCAGACAGCTCCCTCGTTGCCCGTATTGTTTCCGGAAGTGGGCTTCATCCCTTTTCCCGGAAGTCCGCCTGTTCCCTAGGAGTTCTACCAATCGACGCACTCCCCAGAGCGACCAATCGGCGTCCGCTTTCCTTTAGCCAGAGGGCGCCTGCGCGGTACCTAGGGTTGCTATGGTTCCCCGCGGAGGTGGGGCGGAGGTTCCCTTGATCTTTGGGGTCCGATCTCCCCCTCCCCCGTTTTGAGGCAGGCGGAGGCCGTTGTCTCTTCTGGAGCTGCGGCCTTATAGGAGCCTCTGAAGGGGAGCCATTTGGTCCAGTGATTAAGGCGGCGGGGTGGAAGGAAGAGGGCCTGAACGTGTGGGGCAGCCGCTCTTTCGGTCCAGCCCACCTCACGGAGTTGTTGTTGGGGGAAGAGAGGCGGAGGGCGGGTTGGATATTGGGGGGGGTCCGGGGGTCCGGTGCTCTCTGGCCTTGTCTTCTCGCAGACGTTTCCTTACCCAGACTGACGTCATCATTGCTGGGAGGGAGTGGAGCTGGAAAGAGTTCCCAAGACTCCTCAGTTCAACCCTGAGCTACGAACATTCTGCTTTATTTTCTTGGATGTGTTCTCCACCTGATTGGTAAAAATAAAAAAATCCAGGATCCTAATAAACAAACAAATTCATGCATCCTCGTTGGTGCAGGCTAAACTGCCAGTTTCTGTCAGTTATCAGAGTGAAGGCACCTTCCAAGGGGTAAGATGGATTCAGAAGGGCTTCTGGGCTCTGGGAAATCTTCCTTCTATTTGTAGCCAATTTATCAAGAGTTGTATTGCAAGGGTGAAAATGCTTATTTGGCCCCTTCTTAGGAAAGGGAAGCAGGGAGAAAATATGAACACCCAGCTCTTTTTCCTGTTACTTTAGAGTGTAAGGACTTGCCTCTCCTCCCACTCAAGAAAGTAGAACTCTTGAAACGGTTGGCATTTCAAAAGGGAACTCATATTGAGAGAAAGTGATAGCAAGACAAAGAAAGCAGAATCTGAGGATTCCTGTGCCATTCCCACAGTTTAAGAGACCCCTCCCCTCAGTCTGGTGTTAGGATAAGCCAATCTGCAGGTGCGAAGTTGTTTATGAATACATGAAATGAATACATATAAGAAAAATAAAAGAAACTATGAAGCTATTCACCCTGCATCAGCCACCCGGCCACCCCTACTTTTTGGGCCCATAGTCCAAGGGCCCCTGCACCTGCCAAGGAATGCTCAGCAGGGTCATAGGAGCGCTCTGAAGGACTTAACTACCATCTTTACTCTGGGAGCTGCCAAAGCCTTCTGGGTTCTCGAGATGGAAGTAGATTAGGGGAGCAACTCCAGCACAGACAGGAAGGGGTCGCCAAAGGGCAGGAGTCCAGCAGCCCAGAGATGCTCAGCCCCACAGCTTTTCCTTGGACTGCCACTCCTAGCCTGCCCTCCTGCCAAGGAGGTGGAGCACTGGTTCTCACCTGATTACAGCCTTACAACAACCTGCCCAGGTAGTCTGGCCAAGATGCTCTAAAACTTGAGATGTCCTGGCCAGCCCCATAAATTTTGATCTGATTCACACAACACTACTCTCTCCATAGCATCTAACACCCACATTCAGATGTCCTAAGAATAGAAAAAATAGAATTGTTTATTGGCCAAGTGTGATTGGACACACAAGAAATTTGTCTTTGGGGCATATGCTGTCGGTGTAAATAATAAATTACATTCATCTAGTACATTAAAAATACATTCATCGAGTCATAAGATACAACCCTTAGTAATATAGGATACTAAATAAGCAATCAAATCATACTAGGAAACAAAACAATATAAATCATGAACATATAGGTGCGGCAGTGTTGAGAAGCACTGGATTATCTGGGGCTTCGCCTGTTGTCCAAGTCCAGCCTTCATTACTTCCACACTAGCCTACCAGGGGCTTCATCTCTGGTTCCAGCTGAAACCCTTTCTGAAGGAGAATATGGAACCAGAAACTGCCCTCTCATAAAAAGATTGTGGCCACAAAACAGAGACCAAGAATTGTTCCACCTGTTCCAGTCAATCACCACAATGAATACTGGGCCCAGTTTGAGCCCTTTAAATACTATTTCACAAGTTTCACAAAGTGAATGATTGAGTCCACCTGTTGCAGCAAAAAGGTACTTTTTTATCAAATAATCTGAATTTACTGTTAAACTAGTTGAAACTGACCCAACTAAATGGCATCCACAATTTATTCTTGCACAATGTATTGGGTGTAGAGTTTGATTTATGACTTTCTAAATAAAAATAAAATGGCATGGACAAAATTACTGCATGTAGCCTTTGTTGATTTTAAATCCACATTTGATTCCATTTTAAGAAAAACAATTATGAGGAACTTGGAAAATACAGTATAAATAGTTTTTCTCATTCAGCAATTGTATGAAATGTGCTAACCATCCTCTTCAGAAAAGTATTGTAGGGCTGTATTTTGACCTCCACCTTATTTAAGGAGCATCTCCACTCCCCACAGGTCAATGACCATCTCCTACTTACACCTGCCTCAATCCCTGGGCCCAGATGTACTTCTCCTATATGCTGAGAATATGGCTAGTATCTCACGAAGCTTCGTTGGGCTTAGCAATTACTGCTGGAAGACAAGGGGACAATTGAGAGAATCCAACTGACAAGAGTTTCAGATGTCTGGGGATGGTACTGACATTTGGAAAACCCATATAGATTATAATCAAACAATGACAGGGAGGAGCACTTTCACGCTTGGAACAATGAAGGCAAGGGCCTTGGTGGTGCAGGCTATTAAACGCCTAGCACTTAGTTCCAGCTGCCTGCAATTAATGCAGGCTCGAATCCCACCAGGCTCAAGGTTGATTCAGCCTTCCATCCTCTTGGGGTAGGTAAATTGAGGACCCAAGATTGTTGGGGGCAATAAGCTGACTTTGTAAAAATGCCGCTTGGTAATAAGCAGGCATATACAATGGAAGGAAGGCTATTGCTGAGCACATTGGGTTGTATCCCAAAAATTGTAAGCTGCCCTGAATCTCCGGAGAAGGGCGGGATATAAATATGAATAAAAAAAAATTAGTCCTAGTGTCAGGTCCTGCTGTATCTGACTGATGGTCTTTCCATACTCAAGCACATTTAGCACTCCCCCCCCACATGTAAATCCTTTGATGTCGATGGTGTCCACCGTCAGTAAAGCTCTTTTCACACTCAAGAATTGGTTTTCCTGGTGTGGATTCCTTGATGTGAATAAAGCTTCTGCTTTGAACTGAAACTTTCCCCACAGTCCAGGCATTTATGTGATTTTTCTCCTGTATGAACCATTTGATGTCCATACAGAGTTCCCTTCCTATTGAAAGCCTTTCCACATTCCAGACATTTATAGGTTTCTCTCCTGAGTGGATTCTTTGATGTATGTAAAGGTTGCCTCTCTGATTGAAGCGTTTTCCACATTCCAGACATTGATACGGTTTCTCTCCAGTGTGGATTCTTCGATGTATGTAAAGGTTTCCTATCCGATTGAAGCGTTTTCCACAGTCCAAGCATTTATGTGGTTTTTCTCCTGTGTGAATCCTTTGGTGCACACAAAGGGTGCTCCTATGACTGAAGCTCCTTCCACACTCCAGACATTTAAATGGTTTATCTCCTGTGTGGATTCTTAGATTGGTTTCATGATCTTTATTTGTATTGAAAGATTTTTCACATTCTGTGCATTGATATTTCTTCCCTCCGTGAGGAGTCCTGAGTCTTCCATCTGTTTTCCTCTCACTGAAACTCTTTCCACACCCCAGGCGTTCTTCTCCTAAGTAGACTCCTTGATGTGCATTAAGGTGTCTTGTCTGACTGAAGCTCTTTCCACAATGCAGGCATTTATATGGTTTTTCCCCTGTGTGAATTCTTTGATGGCTATACAGGGCTGTTTTACTAATGAAGCTGCTTTCACATTCCATGCATGTATAGGGTTTCTCTCCAGTGTGAATCCTTTGATGGTCATAAAGGCGTCCACGTAGAGTAAAACTCTTTCCACACTTGATGCATTTATAGGATTTTTCTCCTGTGTGAATACTTTGATGCTTATAAAGGTTTCCACCATCAGTAAATCTCTTTCCACAATCCAGGCATTTATACGGTTTCTCTCTGAGTGGATCCTTTGATGTACATAAAGGCTGCTCTTATGACTGAAGCTCTTTCCACACTGCAGGCATTTATGAGGTTTTTCTCCTGAGTGGATTCTTTGATGTCTATAATGGCTGCTCCTCTGACGGAATCTCTTTCCACACTCAAAGCATTTATAAGGTTTTTCTCCTGTGTGGATTCTTTGATGTTGATTAAGATCTCCTCTCTGATTGAAGTTCTTTCCACACTCAAAGCATTCATATGGGTTTCCAACTGAGTGATTTTTTAGATGGTTTTCAAAATGTCTATTTGTTTCGAAGGATTTTTCACATTCTGGACATTCGTATGGTTTCTCTCCTGAATGGATCCTTAGATGGCTTTCCAGATTTCCATTTCTTTTGAAGGATTTTTCACATTTGGGGCACTGATATCTCTCTCCTTCCTCCTGGATCCTTTGGGGATTCCCGGGTCTTCTGAATGATCCTCCACCCTCCAGGCATTTATAAGGTTTCTTTCCCGAGTGGATCTTTTGATGTTTATAAAGGCTGCTCCTCTGGCTGAAGCTCTTTGCACACTCCAGGCATTTATGAGGTTTTTCTCCTGTGTGGATCTTTAGATGTCTATTAAAGCTGCTCTTCTGACTGAAGCTCATTCCACACTCCTGACATTTAAATGGTTTCTCTCCTGAGTGGATCCTTAGATGGCTCTGAAGATGGCCATTATTTTTGAAGGATTTTTCGCATTCCGGGCACTGAAATCTCTTTCCTCCCTCCTGGATCCTCTGGGGCCTCCCGAGTCTTCCGAAGGACCCTCCGTCCTCAAGGCCCGTCTCGGGGTCTCCGCCCGTGTCCCTCTCCCCGTTTCGTCCTCCTGGCAGCGCCCTTTCCCTGGGTTCCACTGGGCTCATCCCTCCTGCAGCCCCGTGGCCTCCCGCCCTTTCCCCGCCGTCTCCCTGGCAGTCGCGCCAGGACCGGGAAGGGCTGCTCCGCGGGGCCGCTCTCCTCCTCCTCCTCTCGGGCAGCACTTCCTTCCTTCCCCCGCCGAGCTACTCCGTCCTCTTGGAGGGGAGAAAGAGAGGCGGGTCACGGCTCAGATCCACCCGACCGGGGAGGAATGCCGAAGCCTCGTTCTGTCAGCAGTCCCCGCCCCCCACCTGTATCAGGGAATTTCCGTCGCCTAACCAAACACCTCCCTCCATTGTCAGGCATCCTTTCCCATCCAGCGATCCCAGCCAGGAAAATAAAATCCAGCCTTCCTAGAACAGATTCTGCCAAAGCAAAATGGAGGGGCAGGGGAAGGGGGCACCAGAGGAAGGGCGGGGAGGGGAGAAGAGCAGGGGTGGGAGGTAGAACAGACGACACCCCCCCCCCCATTCCGCCTCCTCCCTGCCATAGAGGTTCTTTACGGGGTGTCAATCAGGGCTTCCCCTCCTTCCAGTCCCCCCGCTGCACAACCCCGCGGGGGCCCTGATTGACACCCCGTAAAGAACCTCTATGACGGGGAGGAGGCGGAATGGGGGGGGGGTGTCGTCTGTTCTACTCCCACCCCTGCTCTTCTCCCCTCCCCGCCCTTCCTCTGGTGCCCCCTTCCCCTGCCCCTCCGTTTTGCTTTGGCAGAATCTGTTCTAGGAAGGTGGATTTTATTTTCCTGGCTGGGATCGCTGGATGGGAAAGGATGCCTGAAGTTCAAAACTCGGAGAGAATTTCTATGTCCTCAAACTTGGCACCATCTCACAATAATTTGGATGTCTTTGGGTGAAAAAAAATGCATTATCCCCTAGGCAGGAATAACAGAGGGCGTGGACATGGGAACAGATTGGGGGGGCCTCATCCATGCAGTTACTGCCAGCTATCAGAGTGAAGAGCCTCAGTGGCCCAGCGGTTAAAGTGCAGTATTGCAGGCCACTTCTGCTATCAGCTGCCTGCAATTTGGCAGATTGAATCCCACCAGGCTCAAACTTGACTCAGCCTTCTGTGGTGGGTAAAATGAGGACCCAAATTGTTGGGGGCAAGAAGCTGGTTAGTCCGTCTTCAGAAGGGCTCCTGGACTCTGGGAAATCTTCCCTCTATTTGTAGCCAATCTATAAAACTTGTATTCCAAGAGTGAAAACACCAAATCCTCCACTCAATTTCCCTTCTTAGGAAAGGGAAGCTGGGTGAAGATATGCTCCAGAGAACACCCAGCTCCTTTCCTTGTTCCTTTTAATTAGTGCTTGATAGTTTTTAATCATGTGGGATTGTTGCTTCTAACCCCAGGCACCCCCACTTTGGTGTGGAGCTGAAAAGAGATTAATTACTTCCACTTTGGGAGACCTTTACCTTTGTAAAGGGCTTCTTTGCTCACCTGGAAATACAAATAAAAATCAAGTAATTCAAGCAAAGCAAAAATGGTTCATTAATGGTGCTGGTCATGGTTTTTTTCACAGGGTAAAGAAATACAATATTCAGTACAAATGACACATCAGTAAGCAAATGATCAAACTAATTCCCTCATTGGACAAATGGCTGCAAAAGTTGATGGAGTTAGCAGAGGTAGCTAAATGCACCAATTAAAGAAAACAATTCTGTTTCTACTTGGAAACCACTTTTGGACTTTCTGCTTATGGTGCAAAAAAACCCTTTGATTTTGGGATTTGCCTATTAGATTTGATGCTACAGAAGGTATGTAATATATAAAAGTAAAAAGTTGAAGTGTCATTTATTCTACTGCATCAAAAGGAGTGGAGGACATTAATGCTTTCCCCTCTCCCCTACACTTTTCTTTCCTGTTTTCCTCCACTATTTTACCTTTACTTGTATTTCTCTTTATATTTTTTATTTTATACTGCGATAAACTAATAAAAAATTGAAAACACAAACAATAAAATGCACTGATTGCTTGTGATGTTTGAACAGCAGAAAACATTGATTCCATATAAAACTCCACACATGACAAATTTATGTGTCAAGTCTTTCCCAGCTGGGTTTGTGTCTTTCTTAAAAGGTGCAGATGCATTCAAGGACGCTCAGAATACTCTGTTATGCAGTTGCTGAAAAAGCAAGTTCTCACATACCAAATAAAGAGCCTTAGTCAGGAAGGGAAAAGCAAGTATTCTTAAAGTTAAGAGGTCTAGATGGCCATGTGAAAAGGGCTAATATGTCATTAAATTAGCGATGAAGCTTAAAATTTGAGGCAACAGGATCATGCACTTAAACAAACTTGCTGTGAATCAACTTGCTTTCTTAGACTTTGCCTGTCTTCTCCTCTGTTCTAGGCTTTTCTCAATGGTTTTTCTTGCTGGGGAATACTTGGTTGTATAAACAGAGGCATAGAATCAATATGACATAAAGTATTAGAACCACTTTATAAAACCTTAGTAAAGCCACACCTGAATACTACATTCAGTTCTGGTCACCACATTACAAAAATTGTTGAGACCTTGGAAAAAGTGCAAAGAGCAACTAATTAAGGGCCTGGAGACTAAAGCATAGGAAGAACGGGAACTGAATATGGCTAGTTTAGAGATAAGCACTAGGGGTGACTGGTTGGCACTGTTCCAATTTATAACCACCAGTGGAACAGCTTGCCTTCAGAAGCTGTGGGTGCTTCATCACTGGAGGTTTTTGACAATAGACTGAACAGCCACTTGTTTCAAATTATATAGGGTCTCCTGCTTGAGAAGGGGGTTAGACCTCCAAGGTTCCTTCCAGCTCTGATTTTCTATTCTGCTTGTGATGCTATTCTGGTGATTCTGAAAGGAAGGTCTAGGGGTGACATGATAGCAGTGTTCCAGTATTTGAGGTGCTGCCACGAAGATAAGGGGGTCAACCTGTTTTCCAAAGCACCAGAAGGGAAGACAAAAAACAATGGATGGAAACTAATGAAGGAGAGAAGCAACTTAGAACTAATTTCTAAGGAGAAATTTCCTGGCAGTGGAAACAATTAACCAGTTGAATGGTCTGTCTTCACAAGTTGTGTGTACGCTCTTAAGAAGAGAGTGGACAGCCACTTGTCTGGAATGGTATAGGGTTAATGCTTTAAATGGGGGTCGGACTAGAAGGCCTCCAAGCTTCCATCCACTGCTGTTTTCCTGTTATCATTATTCTGTTGCTTTGTGTGTACACCAAGAGCTTCTGCACTGGAAGCAAATCCCTTGTAGGTCTAATCACGCTTGACTAAACAAATGGTTGAACTGAATTAGTCAGGCATATATCTGACTGAAGGTCTTGCCACACCCAGGCATATTTAGCATTTCCCCCCATGTGAATCCATTCATGTCGATGAAGGAGTCCATCATCAGTAAAGCTCTTTCACACACTCAAAGCATATAAAATGTTTTTCCACATGTTCAATTCCTTGATGGGAATACAGGTCCTGCTTTGAACAGAACTTTCCCCTCAGTCCAGGCATTTATATCATTTTCCTCCTGTGTGGATTCTTTAATGATAACAGAGATTTGCATCCTTAGTAAAGCTCTTTCCACCCTCAAGGCATTTATCATGTTCCTGCCAAAATAACACCCAGCCTTATTTTCTTTTGGACCCCAAAATAATCACTAGGGCTTATTTTCGTGGAAAAACAATTTTAGGGTGATTCTAGGTTTTCTCTCCAGTGTGGATTCTTTCATGTATGTAAAGGCTTCCCCTCCGACTGAAGCTGTTTCCACACTCGAGACATTTATATGGTTTCTCTCCAGTGTGGATTCTTTGATGATTATCAAGGGTTCCCCTCCGACTGAAGCTGTTTCCACACTCAGACATTTATATGGTTTCTCTCCAGTGTGGATTCTTTGATGAACGTAAAGGCTTCCCCTCCGACTGAAGCTGTTTCCACACTCCAAACATCTGTGTCGTTTTTCTCCAGTATGGATTCTTTGATGTGAATCAAGTCTTCTCTTTGAAGAGAAACCCTTGCCACAATCCAGGCATTGATATGGTTTGTCTCCTGAGTGGATTCTTTGATGCATGTAAAGGCTTCCCCTCTGTTTGAAGCTCTTTCCACACTGCAGACATTTATATGGCTTTTCTCCTGAGTGGATTCTTTGATGTGAATCAAGGTTTCTCTTTGAAGAGAAACCCTTGCCACAGTCCAGGCATTTATGAGGTTTGTCTCCTGAGTGGATTCTTTGATGCAGGTAAAGATTTCCTGTCCGATTGAAGCCCTTTCCACACTCCAGACATTTATGAGGTTTTTCTCCTGTGTGAATCATTTCATGTCTACACAGGTCTTTTCTTGAACTGAAGCCGTTTCCACATTCGTGGCATTTATATGGTTTCTCTCCAGTATGGATTTTTTATGACACTGGAGTGCTGAACCTCTGTAAAGCTCTTTCCACACTGCAGGCATTTGTATGGTTTTTCTCCTGAGTGAATTCTTTGATGTTTGTAAAAGTTTCCACTCAGACTGAAGCTCTTTCCACACTCCAGACATTTGAATGGTTTCTCTCCTGTGTGGATCCTTAGATGGCTTTTAAGGTCTGCCTTTCTTTTGAAAGATTTTTCACAATCTGTGCATTGATATTGTTTTTCTCCCTCATAGAATCCTTGGGGGTTCCCGAGGCATTTTTGCTGTTTCTCTCTCAAGTGGACTCTTTGATGTATAACAAGGTGGCACCTCTGACTGAATCTCTTTCCACACTCCGTGCATTTATACGGTTTCTCTCCGGAATGGATCCTCTGATGTATATAAAGGTAACTCTTCTGACGAAAACTTTTTCCACACTCCGTGCATTTATGAGGTTTCTCCCGAGTGGATCCTTTGATGTACATGAAGGTTGCACCTATGACTGAAGCTCTTTCCGCACACAAAGCATTTAAATGGTTTTTCCCCCGTATGGATCCTTTGATGTCTCTCATGGCTGCTCCTGTGACGGAAGCTCCTTCCACACTCAAAGCATTTATAAGGTTTTTCTCCGGTGTGGATTCTTTCATGTTGATTGAGATCTGCTCTGTTACTGAAGTTCTTTCCACACTCAAAGCATTTATGTGGGTTGCCAAATGAGTGGATTTTTAGGTGATTTTCAAAATGTCTATTTATTATGAAGGATTTCTCACATTCCGGGCATTGAAATTTCTTCTCTGTGTGGATGCTTAGATGCCTTTGGAAATATCCATTTGTTTTGAAGGATTTTTCACATTCCGGGCACTGATATTTCTTTCCTCCTTCCTGGATCCTCTGGGGAGTCCCGGGTCTTCCGAAGGACCCTCCGTCCTCAAGGCCCGTCTCGGGGTCTCCGCCCGTGTCCCTCTCCCCGTTTCGTCCTCCTGGCAGCGCCCTTTCCCTGGGTTCCATTGGGCTCATCCCTCCTGCAGCCCCGTGGCCTCCCGCCCTTTCCCCGCCGTCTCCCTGGCAGTCGCGCCAGGACCGGGAAGGGCTGCTCCGCGGGGCCGCTCTCCTCCTGCTCCTCTCGGGCAGCACTTCCTTCCTTCCCCCGCCGAGCTACTCCGTCCTCTTGGAGGGGAGAAAGAGAGGCGGGTCACGGCTCAGATCCACCCGACCGGGGAGGAATGCCGAAGCCTCGTTCTGTCAGCAGTCCCCGCCCCCCACCTGTATCAGGGAATTTCCGTCGCCTAATCAAACACCTCCTTCCATTGCTCGTCTGATGGCGCAACTTTGGGCGGGGCTCCCTTACGTTCGTCCGATTACGGAACTCGGGAAGAAAATTTTCTCTACAAGGCCCGGGGCATATTTGCATGCGGCGCCTTCTTCGCCACCCCATTGGCGGGCCCGCTGCGTGACTCCGCCCCTCGCTCCTCCCTGGGCGGCGCCCCCGCCTCGGCATCGGGCTCCTCCCCGCTTTGGCTCCGCCCTCCACTGCTGGCTCTTCCCTCCTCTCCGCCCTCCGCGGCTCTTCCCGGCGGCCTGTCCGCCCCTCCTCCATCCCCGCCTAACGTGGTCGAGGCGGGCTGCTTGACAGGCGGTGCAGCCTCCCTCCGCCGGCTTACCTCGCGGGGTTGTGCGGTGGGGACTGAAGTGAGGGGAAGCCCTGATTGACACCCCGTAAAGAACCTCTATGGCAGGGAGGAGGCGGAATGGGGGGGGTGTCGTCTGTTCTACCTCCCACCCCTGCTCTTCTCCCCTCCTCTGGTGCCCCTTCCCCTGCCCCTCCGTTTTGCTTTGGCAGAATCTGTTCTAGGAAGGTGGATTTTATTTTCCTGGCTGGGATCGCTGGATGGGAAAGGATGCCTGAAGTTCAAAACTCGGAGAGAATTTCTATGTCCTCAAACTTGGCACCATCTCACAATAATTTGGATGTCTTTGGGTGAAAAAAAATGCATTATCCCCTAGGCAGGAATAACAGAGGGCGTGGACATGGGAACAGACCTCATCCATGCAGTTACTGCCAGCTATCAGAGTGAAGAGCCTCGGTGGCCCAGTGCTTAAAGTGCAGTATTGCAGGCCACTTCTGCTATCAGCTGCCTGCAATTTGGCAGATTGAATCCCACCAGGCCTTCTGTGGTGGGTAAACTTGACTCAGCCTTCTGTGGTGGGTAAAATGAGGACCCAAATTGTTGGGGGCAAGAAGCTGGTTAGTCCGTCTTCAGAAGGGCTCCTGGACTCTGGGAAATCTTCCCTCTATTTGTAGCCAATCTATAAAACTTGTATTCCAAGAGTGAAAAAACCAAATCCTCCACTCACCCTTCTTAGAAAGGGAAGCTGGGTGAAGATATGCTCCAGAGAACACCCAGCTCCTTTCCTTGTTCCTTAATTAGTGCTTGATAGTTTTAATCATGTGGGATTGTTGCTTCTAACCCCAGGCACCCCACTTTGGTGTGGAGCTGAAAAGAGATTAATTACTTCCACTTTGGGAGACCTTTACCTTTGAAGGGGCTTTGCTCACCTGGAAATACAAATAAAAATCAAGTAATTCAAGCAAAGCAAAAATGGTTCATTAATGGTGCTGGTCATGGTTTTTTTCACAGGGTAAAGAAATACAATATTCAGTACAAATGACACATCAGTAAGCAAATGATCAAACTAATTCCCTCATTGGACAAATGGCTGCAAAAGTTGATGGAGTTAGCAGAGGTAGCTAAATGCACCAATTAAAGAAAACAATTCTGTTTCTACTTGGAAACCATCAAGTAATTCAAGCAAAGCAAAAATGGTTCATTAATGGTGGCTGGTCATGGTTTTTCACAGGGTAAAAAATACAATATTCAGTACAAATGACACATCAGTAAGCAAATGATCAAACTAATTCCCTCATTGGACAAATGGCTGCAAAAGGTATGTAATATATAAAAGTAAAAAGTTGAAGTGTTATTTATTCTACTGCATCAAAAGGAGTGGAGGACATTAAACACCTCTCCCCTACACTTTTCTCTCCTCTTTTCCTCCACTATTTTACCTTTACTTGTATTTCTCTTTATATTTTGTATTTTATGCTGCGATAAACTAATAAAAAATTGAAAACACGAACAATAAAATGCACTGATTGCTTGTGATGTTTGAACAGGAGAAAAAATTGATTCCATATAAAACTCCACACATGACAAATTTATGTGTCAAGTCTTTCCCAGCTGGGTTTGTGTCTTTCTTAAAAGGTGCAGATGCATTCAAGGACGCTCAGAATACTCTGTTATGCAGTTGCTGAAAAAGCAAGTTCTCACATACCAAATAAAGAGCCTTAGTCAGGAAGGGAAAAGCAAGTATTCTTAAAGTTAAGAGGTGTAGATGGCCATGTGAAAAGGGCTAATATGTCATTAAATTAGCGATGAAGCTTAAAATTTGAGGCAACAGGATCATGCACTTAAACAAACTTGCTGTGAATCAACTTGCTTTCTTAGACTTTGCCTGTCTTCTCCTCTGTTCTAGGCTTTTTCTCAATGGTTTTTCTTGCTGGGGGAATACTTGGTTGTATAAACAGAGGCAAAGAATCAACATGACATAAAGTATTAGCACCACTTTATAAAACCTTAGTAAAGCCACACCTGAATACTACATTCAGTTCTGGTCACCACATTACAAAAAATTGTTGAGACCTTGGAAAAAGTGCAAAGAGCAACTAATTAAGGGCCTGGAGACTAAAGCATAGGAAGAACGGGAACTGAATATGGCTAGTTTAGAGATAAGCACTAGGGGTGACTGGTTGGCACTGTTCCAATTTATAACCACCAGTGGAACAGCTTGCCTCCAGAAGCTGTGGGTGCTTCATCACTGGAGGTTTTTGACAATAGACTGAACAGCCACTTGTTTCAAATTATATAGGGTCTCCTGCTTGAGAAGGGGGTTAGACCTCCAAGGTTCCTTCCAGCTCTGATTTTCTATTCTGCTTGTGATGCTATTCTGGTGATTCTGAAAGGAAGGTCTAGGGGTGACATGATAGCAGTGTTCCAGTATTTGAGGTGCTGCCACGAAGATAAGGGGGTCAACCTGTTTTCCAAAGCACCAGAAGGGAAGACAAAAAACAATGGATGGAAACTAATGAAGGAGAGAAGCAACTTAGAACTAATTTCTAAGGAGAAATTTCCTGGCAGTGGAAACAATTAACCAGTTGAATGGTCTGTCTTCACAAGTTGTGTGTACGCTCTTAAGAAGAGAGTGGACAGCCACTTGTCTGGAATGGTATAGGGTTAATGCTTTAAATGGGGGTCGGACTAGAAGGCCTCCAAGCTTCCATCCACTGCTGTTTTCCTGTTATCATTATTCTGTTGCTTTGTGTGTACACCAAGAGCTTCTGCACTGGAAGCAAATCCCTTGTAGGTCTAATCACGCTTGACTAAACAAATGGTTGAACTGAATTAGTCAGGCATATATCTGACTGAAGGTCTTGCCACACCCAGGCATATTTAGCATTTCCCCCCATGTGAATCCATTCATGTCGATGAAGGAGTCCATCATCAGTAAAGCTCTTTCACACACTCAAAGCATATAAAATGTTTTTCCACATGTTCAATTCCTTGATGGGAATACAGGTCCTGCTTTGAACAGAACTTTCCCTCAGTCCAGGCATTTATATCATTTTCCTCCTGTGTGGATTCTTTAATGATAACAGAGATTTGCATCCTTAGTAAAGCTCTTTCCGCCCTCAAGGCATTTATCATGTTCCTGCCAAAATAACACCCAGCCTTATTTTCTTTTGGACCCCAAAATAATCACTAGGGCTTATTTTCGTGGAAAAACAATTTTAGGGTGATTCTAGGTTTTCTCTCCAGTGGATTCTTTCATGTATGTAAAGGCTTCTCCGACTGA
>CM019157.1:9496112-9531084 GCA_009733165.1 Naja naja
ATGGGCATGCTGGAACGGTCATAAGTGTGAAAACTGGTCAACGCCACTTTGTTCAGTGCTGCTATAACTTCAATCAGTCATTAAGCCAATAATTGTAAGTCAAGGACTATCTATCTGTACAGCACTTTAATAATACTCCAAAATAGCTCCCAAATTGGAACCCACAGAAGATATAAATTTGACAATTCTCAAATTCAGAATAAAGTATCTCATCCCACTGTAGAACTTTGGGCTGTGATTAATGGGCTGTGATTAATGTCTCTGTGTGTAGCATATGTATGTGTATGGGTACATGTATATTCTCTTGAGAGCAGGCATCAGAATTCCATTTTTAATGGGTACCAGTTTGTTCACAGGAAAGCGTGACAATAAAGGTTATCTGATCAAACCTTCATTAAGATCAAAGACAGTCCATTGGGATTTGGTCAATCAAAAAGCATAAATGTCAAAGTCTAAAAATTAATCATTCACCTTGAGGCAAACAAATCTAGATATTTACAAAGGAATAATTATAAATACCTGTAATTTTATGATTAAAAACCTAAAATGAATGCCAAAAATAGGGTAGCATCCTTAGATTTTATTTGGTGTCGTAACTCTTATCCCGGTCCAAAGAACTCCAAAATATTGGAAAATATGGACATTAAGATCAGTTTATAGCACAATCTCCAATATGGATCCTGGTGATTCCCCCCCCGAGATCGTCCCCCAGGAAGGGAAGCCCTCACGGCTGTATTTGCATGGCCTGCCCAGCTTGGCTGCTTTTAACTTGGGTTAACTTTGCTTGCAGTCAGCCTGTGACACCAGCCAGGGCTCAGGATGCAAAGCCAGGAGTGGGAAGTGTGTTGTGTGAACGGGGCCTCAGGTCCCACCGAGTCCTCTTTCAGGTCCTTTCAGGTGATGACCCAGTTCACCTATTCCCCAGTGGAGGGCCTGGGGCAACGATGTCTCTCTCTTGGCTTCCATACTTCTGTCAGCTGCCAAGGATGGCACCCGGGGGTTGGGGCTACTCTTTCTGCTTCCCCCTCCCACCTGCTACAAAGACAAGCCCCCACTACTTCCACTCTGGGCCTCTGTCTCGCCAAGAGCCACAGTGCGTTTCATGAACCACCCCTGCATATGAACAGCTGCCAGGAGCGCTTGTGGCCTTTGCAAGCCAGTCTTCCCAACTGCTTCCCTACTTCTGGCCCGAGAGTCAGGGCTCATTGCCTGAAAATAGGGGCAGAGAATGACAAAGGAGAAGTTGTTGCCCCCCTGCTCCCAACTGGCCACCCAATTAGCCCCCAGGCTTCGGCTTCTTGGTCCCCTAGAATTTAATGCATTATTTCAAGTGAGGGGAATGTATGCATGTATGACATTTATGCAAGCAAACGCTTCAATAAAAGCAGGAAAATAACATAAGAGGCTAAGAAAGAGCCTCCCAGCTCCTCAAACGCAGTGTATTGCCACGTGTCTGGAATACTGTCAGGCCTCCTGAATGTCTCCAGAGATTCTACCTTCTCTATCAGGTCAGGGTTGCCCCAAAGGTACTTTTTCAAGAGGTAGCTGGATTTTCTGGTTTCCTCTTGAAGTTTTGCTCCTTATCCAAGAAGCTTTTTCAGCTCTGACTGGAGATGTCACAACTGATGAAGCTTCTTGGATGAGAAGTGAAACATCTTCAAGGAAAAATGAAGTCTGGCTGCCTCTTGAAAAAGCACCTTTGGGACAATAAGGTCTCGTGCTTGAGCAGGGGGTTAGACTAGAAGACCTCTAAGGTCCCTTCCAGCTCATTTGTTAGCTCACAAGGGAACTTCCTACATATGTCTAAAAACACCTTGAGAACCTCACTGACTTGGGGTGCTCAAATTGCAGCCCTGGTCAAAGGGCCCAGCAGAGATTATACTACCTGAGACTTCTGAGGAAACAACTGAATGGAAAACTGCTGGTGACCTTCTACTACTGCACCAGAGAGAGCATCTTAATTTACTGCACCTGTGGATGGTTTGCCATTTGCACAGTGTCAGATAGGACAACACTCAGAGGGTTACGGTCATTGCCCAGAGGATCATGGGTTGCCCTCTCCCCTCTTTGGAAGAGCTTTAGAGCTCCCGCTGCCTTAAGAAAGTTCAAAACATTCTCAAAGATCCATCTCATCCTGGGCACCTTTTAAAAAACTATTGCCACACCTCCCATGGGCCATTTTTTGGCGCCTCGCCTCCAGCAGCACTCTGGAGCCACCACCAGCCCCCAGCCACAAACACACATCCTGGCCCAACCAAGGTCAAATACAACCCTGATACAGCCCTCAATGAAATTGAGTTTGACACCCCTGATCTAGCATGTACAATTTAAAAAGTAATTTATTATTCAGCCTGAGAAAATATTTTATTTGGCACATTATTTACACTTCTTAATATCTTCTTTACTCAACCTTCTTATTGGAATTATAGTTATCATGAATATCATTATTCTATTGCTTTGTAGGGACACTGAGGGCTTGTGCACTCAAGACAAATTCCTAGCATGTCTATTCACACTTGAATGCAACTGAATTCAATTCCTGAGATACACACTGTGACTGAAGGTCTCACACTCAGACATGCTTATCATATTTTTCCCCCCGGATGAATTGTTTGGTGTTGATGGACGCTACAACGCTTTGTATAGCCCTTTCGGCACTCAACACATTTGTTTTTTTCCCCAATGGATTCTTTGATGCATGTAAAGGTTTCCTCTCCAACTGAATCTCTTTCCACCCTCCAGTCATTGATACGGTTTTTCTCCAGTGTGAATCATTTGATGTCTATACATGGCTTATGGATTCTTAGATGTTTTTCAAGGATTTGAATATTTTCGAAGCATTTTTCACATTTCCCGCATTGGTATGGTTTCTGTAAATGGAGTCTTTGATGTACATAAAGGTTGCTTTTACAACTGAAGCTCTTTCCACACTCCAAGCATTTATATGGTTTCTCTCCTGTGTGGATCCTTTGGTGTGTATAAAGGTTGCTTTTACAACTGAAGCTCTTTCCACATTCCAGGCATTTATGTAGGTTTCTATCTGTGTGGATTCTTAGATGCCTTTCAAGATCTCCATTTCTGTTGAAGGATTCTTCACATTCTGGGCATTGATAACTCCATTCTCTTGTGTGGATTGTTAGATGCCTTTGAAGATGGTCACTTCTTTTGAAGGATTTTTCACATTCAGGGCATTGATATTTCCTTTCTCCTGTGTGGACTGTTATATGCCTTTGCAGTTCTCTATTTGTTTTGAAGGATTTTTCACATTCCGGGCATTGATATTTCTTTTCTCTCTCTTGGATCCTTTGGGGATTCCAGCGTCTTCTGATGGTATCGCTGCCCTCCAGGCATTTATTTGGTTTCTCCTCCAAATGGGTCCTTTGATGTCTATAAAGGCTGCTCCTATGACTGAAGCTCATGCCACACTCCAGGCATTTATTCAGTTTCTCTGAGTGGATCCTTAGATGGCTTTCAAGGTGGTCTTTTCTTTTGAAAGATTTTTCACATTCGGGCACTGATATTTTCTTACTCCTGTGTGGACTGTTATATGCCTTTGAAGATCTCCATTTTTGGAAGGATTTTTCACATTCTGGGCATTTGTGCTTCCTTCCTCTCTTGTGGACCCCCTTGAGGACTCCTGGGTCTTCCCAAGGACTCTCCATCCTTGAGGAACTTATTCAGTTTCTCTCCAGTATGAATACTTTCATGTCTGTAGAGGTTTTCCTCCATGTTGAAGCTCTTTCCACACTTCAGGCATTTGTATGGCTTCTCTCATAATGGATCCTTTGATGTCTGTAAAGATGTTCACTTTGCCAGAAGCTCTCTCCACACTCCATGCATTTATGTGATGTCTCTTCTGTGTGGATTCTTAGATGGTCTTCAAGTACATTATTTGATTTGAAGGACTTTTCACAATCTGGGCACTGACATTTCTTTCCTTCTTCCTGGATCCTTCGGGGATTCCTGGATTTTCTGAAGGACCCTTGTCCCTCCAGGCTTTTATTCAGTTTCTCTGCCGAGTGGATCCTTTGATGTCTGTAAAGGCTGCTCCTCCGACTGAAGCTTTTCCCACACTCCAGGCATTTATAAGGCTTCTCTCCCGAGTGGGTCCTTAGATGATTTTTAAGAACCCAATTTGTTTTGAAGGATTTTTCGCATTCCCGGCACTGATATTTCTTTCCTCCTTCCTGGATCCTCTGGGGATTCCCAGGTCTTTTGAAGGACCATTTGCCCTTCAGGCTTTTATTCAGTTTCTCTGCCAAGTGGGTCCTTTGATGTCTATAAAGGCAGCTCCTCTGACTGAAGCTCTTTCCACACTGCAGGCATTTATGAGGTTTTTCTCCTGTGTGGATTCTTTGATGTTTATAAAGGTTGCTCCTATGACTGAAGCTCTTTCCACATTCCAGGCATTTATGCGGTTTTTCTCCTGTCTGGATTCTTTGATGTGTATAAAGGCTGCTACTCTGACTGAAGCTCTTTCCACACTCAAAGCATTTATAAGGTTTTTCTCCTGTGTGGATATTTAGATGGCTTTGAAGGTGGTCTTTTTTTCTGAAAGATTTTTCACATTCTGGGCATTCGTATTTTTTTCCTGCCTCCTGGATCCCTTGGGGCCACCTGGGTCTTCCGAAGGACCCTCCACCTTCCAGGGATTTATTCAGTTTCTCTTCCGAGTGGATCCTTTGATGTTTATGAAGGCTGCCACTATGATAGTAGCTCTTTTCACACTTCTGGCACTTATACTGTTTCTCTCCTGTGTGGATTCTTTGATGTTCCATAAAATCTCTTGTCCGATTGAAGTTCTTTCCACACTCAAAGCATTGAAATGGGTTTCCAAATGAGTGGATCCTTAGATGCCTTTCAAGATTGTAGTTTCTTTTGAAGGTTTTTCAAGCATTCTGGGCACTGATATTCCTTTCCACCCACCTGGATCATTTGGGGATTCCCGGATCTTCCCAAGGACCCTCCGCCCTCCAAGTATTTATTTGGTTTCTCTCTCCAATGGATCCTTTGATGTCTATAAAGGTATTCCTTCAGATTGAATCTCTTTCCACACTCCAGACATTTATGTGGTTTTTCTCCTGTGTGGATTCTTTGATGTCTGTAAAGGTATCCTCTCACCCTGAAGCTCTTTCCACACTCCAGGCACTTATAAGGTCTTTCTCCTGTGTGGATTCTTTCATGTGTATCAAACTTGCTCCTAACACTGAAGCTCTTTTCACACTCAAAGCATTTAAATGGTTTATCTAATGAGTAGCTTCTTAGGTGGTTTTCAAAATGTCCGCTATTTCTGAAGGATTTCTCGCATTCCGGGCGCTGATATTCCTTTTCTCCCTCCTGGATCCTCTGGGGATTCCCGGGTCTTCCAAAGGACCCTCCGCTCTCTAGCCCCGTCTGGGGGTCTCCGTCTGTTTCTTCCCCCACGCATCGCCCTCCTGGCAGCCTCCTTTCCCGCGGTCCCCCTGGGCTCATCCCTCCTGCAGCCCCGGAGCCTCCCGTCCTTTTCCCGCCGTCTCCCGGGGAAGGCGCGCCGGGACCGGGCAGGGCTGCTCCGCGGGGCCCGCTCTCCTCCTCCTCCTTTCGGGCAGCGCTTTCTTCCTTCCCCTGCCGGGCTCCTCCGTCCTCCTGAGGGGGAGAAAGAGAGGTGGGTCACTGCTGCGTCTCCTTCCCCGCGGGGGTTGCCCAGGCCGAAGCCTCCGCATCTTGCGGACCCGAAAGAGACCCTCCCGGACTGAGACTCCCAGCATCCCCTGCGCCAAACCTGCATCTTCTGGGCTCCTCGGTAGCCGATTCAGACAGCTCCCTCGTTGCCCGTATTGTTTCCGGAAGTGGAGGCTTCATCCCTTTTCCCGGAAGTCCGCCTGTTCCCTTGGAGTTCTACCAATCGACGCACTCCCCAGAGCGACCAATCGGCGTCCGCTTTCCTTTAGCCAGAGGGCGCCTGCGCGGTACCTAGGGTTGCTATGGTTCCCCGCGGAGGTGGGGCGGAGGGTTCCCTTTGATCTTTGGGGTCCGATCTCCCCCCTCTCCCCCGTTTTGAGGCAGGCGGAGGCCGTTGTCTCTTCTGGAGCTGCGGCCTTATAGGAGCCTCTGAAGGGGAGCCATTTGGTCCAGTGATTAAGGCGGCGGGGTGGAAGGAAGAGGGCCTGAACGTGTGGGGCAGCCGCTCTTTCGGTCCAGCCCACCTCACGGAGTTGTTGTTGGGGAAGAGAGGCGGAGGGCGGGTTGGATATTGGGGGTCCGGGGTCCGGTGCTCTCTGGCCTTGTCTTCTCGCAGACGTTTCCTACCCAGACTGACGTCATCATTGCTGGGAGGGAGTGGAGCTGGAAAGAGTTCCCAAGACTCCTCAGTTCAACCCTGAGCTACGAACATTCTGCTTTATTTTCTTGGATGTGTTCTCCACCTGATTGGTAAAAATAAAAATCCAGGATCCTAATAAACAAACAAATTCATGCATCCTCGTTGGTGCAGGCTAAACTGCCAGTTTCTGTCAGTTATCAGAGTGAAGGCACCTTCCAAGGGTAAGATGGATTCAGAAGGGCTTCTGGGCTCTGGGAAATCTTCCTTCTATTTGTAGCCAATTTATCAAGAGTTGTATTGCAAGGGTGAAAATGCTTATTTGGCCCCTTCTTAGGAAAGGGATGCAGGAGAAAATATGAACACCCAGCTCTTTTCCTGTTACTTTAGAGTGTAAGGACTTGCCTCTCCTCCCACTCAAGAAAGTAGAACTCTTGAAACGGTTGGCATTTCAAAAGGAACTCATATTGAGAGAAAGTGATAGCAAGACAAAGAAAGCAGAATCTGAGGATTCCTGTGCCATTCCCACAGTTTAAGAGACCCTCCCTCAGTCTGGTGTTAGGATAAGCCAATCTGCAGGTGCAAGTTGTTTATGAATACATGAAATGAATACATATAAGAAAAATAAAAGAAATGAAGCTATTCACCCTACATCAGCCAGCCACCCCTACTACTTTTGGGCCCATAGTCCAGGGCCCTGCACCTGCCAAGGAATGCCCAGCAGGGGTCATAGGAGCGCTCTGAAGGACTTAACTACCATCTTTACTCTGGGAGCTGCCAAAGCCTTCTGGGTTCTCGAGATGGAAGTAGATTAGGGAGCAACTCCACCACAGACAGGAAGGGGTCGCCAAAGGGCAGGAGTCCAGCAGCCCAGAGATGCTCAGCCCCACAGCTTTTCCTTGGACTGCCACTCCTAGCCTGCCCTCCTGCCAAGGAGGTGGAGCACTGGTTCTCACCTGATTACAGCCTCACAACAACCTGCCCAGGTAGTCTGGCCAAGATGCTCTAAAACTTGAGATGTCCTGGCCAGCCCCATAAATTTTGATCTGATTCACACAACACTACTCTCTCCATAGCATCTAACACCCACATTCAGATGTCCTAAGAATAGAAAAAATAGAATTGTTTATTGGCCAAGTGTGATTGGACACACAAGAAATTTGTCTTTGGGGCATATGCTGTGTAAATAATAAATTACATTCATCTAGTACATTAAAATACATTCATCGAGTCATAAGATACAACCCTTAGTAATATAGGATACTAAATAAGCAATCAAATCATACTAGGAAACAAAACAATATAAATCATGAACATATAGGTGCGGCAGTGTTGAGAAGCACTGGATTATCTGGGGCTTCGCCTGTTGTCCAAGTCCAGCCTTCATTACTTCCACACTAGCCTACCAGGGGCTTCCTCTGGTTCCAGCTGAAACCCTTTCTGAAGGAGAATATGGAACCAGAAACTGCCCTCTCATAAAAAGACAAAAACAGAGACCAAGAATTGTTCCACCTGTTCCAGTCAATCACCACAATGAATACTGGGCCCAGTTTGAGCCCTTTAAATACTATTTCACAAGTTTCACAAAGTGAATGATTGAGTCCACCTGTTGCAGCAAAAAGGTACTTTTTTATCAAATAATCTGAATTTACTGTTAAACTAGTTGAAACTGACCCAACTAAATGGCATCCACAATTTATTCTTGCACAATGTATTGGGTGTAGAGTTTGATTTATGACTTTCTAAATAAAAATAAAATGGCATGGACAAAATTACTGCATGTAGCCTTTGTTGATTTTAAATCCACATTTGATTCCATTTTAAGAAAAACAATTATGAGGAACTTGGAAAATACAGTATAAATAGTTTTTCTCATTCAGCAATTGTATGAAATGTGCTAACCATCCTCTTCAGAAAAGTATTGTAGGGCTGTATTTTGACCTCCACCTTATTTAAGGAGCATCTCCACTCCCCCACAGGTCAACTGACCATCTCCTACTTACACCTGCCTCAATCCCTGGGCCCAGATGTACTTCTCCTATATGCTGAGAATATGGCTAGTATCTCACGAAGCTTCGTTGGGCTTAGCAATTACTGCTGGAAGACAAGGGGACAATTGAGAGAATCCAACTGACAAGAGTTTCAGATGTCTGGGGATGGTACTGACATTTGGAAAACCCATATAGATTATAATCAAACAATGACAGGGAGGAGCACTTTCACGCTTGGAACAACGAAGGCAAGGGCCTTGGTGGTGCAGGCTATTAAACACCTAGCACTTAGTTCCAGCTGCCTGCAATTAATGCAGGCTCGAATCTCACCAGGCTCAAGGTTGACTCAGCCTTCCATCCTCTCGGGGTAGGTAAATTGAGGACCCAAGATTGTTGGGGGCAATAAGCTGACTTTGTAAAAATGCCGCTTAGTAATAAGCAGGCATATACAATGGAAGGAAGGCTATTGCTGAGCGCATGGGGTTGTATCCCAAAAATTGTAAGCCGCCCTGAGTCTCCAGAGAAGGGCGGGATATAAATATGAATAAAAAAAAAATTAGTCCTAGTGTCAGGTCCTGCTGTATCTGACTGATGGTCTTTCCATACTCAGGCACATTTAGCACTCCCCCCCACATGTAAATCCTTTGATGTCGATGGTGTCCACTGTCAGTAAAGCTCTTTTCACACTCAAGAATTGGTTTTCCTGGTGTGGATTCCTTGATGTGAATAAAGCTTCTGCTTTGAACTGAAACTTTCCCCACAGTCCAGGCATTTATGTGATTTTTCTCCTGTATGAACCATTTGATGTCCATACAGAGTTCCCTTCCTATTGAAAGCCTTTCCACATTCCAGACATTTATAGGGTTTCTCTCCTGAGTGGATTCTTTGATGTATGTAAAGGTTGCCTCTCTGATTGAAGCGTTTTCCACATTCCAGACATTGATACGGTTTCTCTCCAGTGTGGATTCTTCGATGTATGTAAAGGTTTCCTATCCGATTGAAGCGTTTTCCACAGTCCAAGCATTTATGTGGTTTTTCTCCTGTGTGAATCCTTTGGTGCACACAAAGGGTGCTCCTATGACTGAAGCTCCTTCCACACTCCAGACATTTAAATGGTTTATCTCCTGTGTGGATTCTTAAATGGGTTTCATGATCTTTATTTGTATTGAAAGATTTTTCACATTCTGTGCATTGATATTTCTTCCCTCCGTGAGGATTCCAGAATCTTCCAACTGTTTTCCTCTCACTGAAACTCTTTCCACACCCCAGGCCTTCTTCTCCTAAGTAGACTCCTTGATGTGCATTAAGGTGTCTTGTCTGACTGAAGCTCTTTCCACAATGCAGGCATTTATATGGTTTTTCCCCTGTGTGAATTCTTTGATGGCTATACAGGGCTGTTTTACTAATGAAGCTGCTTTCACATTCCATGCATGTATAGGGTTTCTCTCCAGCGTGAATCCTTTGATGGTCATAAAGGCGTCCACGTAGAGTAAAACTCTTTCCACACTTGATGCATTTATAGGATTTTTCTCCTGTGTGAATACTTTGATGCTTATAAAGGTTTCCACCATCAGTAAATCTCTTTCCACAATCCAGGCATTTATACGGTTTCTCTCCTGAGTGGATCCTTTGATGTACATAAAGGCTGCTTTTATGACTGAAGCTCTTTCCACACTGCAGGCATTTATGAGGTTTTTCTCCTGAGTGGATTCTTTGATGTCTATAATGGCTGCTCCTCTGACGGAATCTCTTTCCACACTCAAAGCATTTATAAGGTTTTTCTCCTGTGTGGATTCTTTGATGTTGATTAAGATCTCCTCTCTGATTGAAGTTCTTTCCACACTCAAAGCATTGAAATGGGGTTCCGAATGAGTGATTTTTAGATGGTTTTCAAAATGTCTATTTGTTTGAAGGATTTTTCACATTCTGGACATTCGTATGATTTCTCTCCTGAATGGATCCTTAGATGGCTTTCCAGATTTCCATTTCTTTTGAAGGATTTTTCACATTCGGGGCACTGATATCTCTCTCCTTCCTCCTGGATCCTTTGGGGATTCCCGGGTCTTCTGAATGATCCTCCACCCTCCAGGCATTTATAAGGTTTCTCTCCCCAGTGGATCTTTTGATGTTTATAAAGGCTGCTCCTCTGGCTGAAGCTCTTTGCACACTCCAGGCATTCATGAGGTTTTTCTCCTGTGTGGATCTTTAGATGTCTATTAAAGCTGCTCTTCTGACTGAAGCTCATTCCACACTCCTGACATTTAAATGGTTTCTCTCCTGAGTGGATCCTTAGATGGCTCTGAAGATGGCCATTATTTTTGAAGGATTTTTCGCATTCCGGGCACTGAAATCTCTTTCCTCCCTCCTGGATCCTCTGGGGCCTCCCGAGTCTTCCGAAGGATCCTCCGTCCTCAAGGCCCGTCTCGGGGTCTCCGCCCGTGTCCCTCTCCCGTTTCGTCCTCCTGGCAGCGCCCTTTCCTGGGTTCCACTGGGCTCATCCCTCCTGCAGCCCCGTGGCCTCCCGCCCTTTCCCCGCCGTCTCCCTGGCAGTCGCGCCAGGACCGGGAAGGGCTGCTCCAGGGCCGCTCTCCTCCTCCTCCTCTCGGGCAGCACTTCCTTCCTTCCCCGCCGAGCTACTCCGTCCTCTTGGAGGGGAGAGAGGCGGGTCACGGCTCAGATCCACCCGACCGGGGAGGAATGCCGAAGCCTCGTTCTGTCAGCAGTCCCCGCCCCCACCTGTATCAGGAATTTCCGTCGCCTAACCAAACACCTCCCTCCATTGTCAGGCATCCTTTCCCATCCAGCGATCCCAGCCAGGAAAATAAAATCCAGCCTTCCTAGAACAGATTCTGCCAAAGCAAAATGGAGGGGCAGGGAAGGGGGCACCAGAGGAAGGGCGGGGAGGGAGGAGGTGGGTAATCAGGGTTCCCCTCCTCCCCCACACTTTACAGCCCCGCGAGGTAAGCCGGCGGAGGGCTGCACCCTCCCCTCCGCCGGCTTACCTCGCGGGTTGTGCGGTGGGGGACTGAAGTGAGGGGAAGCCCTGATTGACAACCCCGTAAAGAACCTCATATGGCGGGAGGAGGCGGAATGGGGGTGTCGTCTGTTCACCCCCACCCTGCTCTTCTCCCCTCCCGCCCTTCCTCTGGTGCCCCTTCCCCTGCCCCTCCATTTTGCTTTGTAGAATCTGTTCTAGGAAGGTGGATTTTATTTTCCTGGCTGGGATCGCTGGATGAAAGGATGCCTGAATTCAAAACTCGGAGAGAATTTCTCTCCATGTCCTCAAACTTGGCACCATCTCACAATAATTTGGATGTCTTTGGGTGAAAAAAATGCGTTATCCCCTAGGCAGGAATAACAGAGGGAGTGGACATGGGAACAGAAGGAGGGCAAATTGGGGTGGCCTCATCCATGCAGTTACTACCAGCTATAAGAGTGAAGAGCCTCGGTGGCCCAGCAGTTAAAGTGCAGTATTGCAGGCCACTTCTGCTATCAGCTGCCTGCAATTTGGCAGATTGAATCCCACCGGGCTCAAACTTGACTCAGCCTTCTGTGGTGGGTAAAATGAGGACCCAAATTGTTGGGGGCAAGAAGCTGGTTCTGTAAAACCACTTAGAAGGCTGGAAAGCACTATAAAATGGTATATAAGTCTAAGCGCTCCTGGACTCTGGGAAATCTTCCCTCTATTTGTAGCCAATCTATAAAACTTGTATTCCAAGAGTGAAAACCCCAAATCCTCCACTCAATTTCCCTTCTTAGGAAAGGGAAGCTGGGTGAAGATATGCTCCAGAGAACACCCAGCTCCTTTCCTTGTTCCTTTTGATTAGTGCTTGATAGTTTTTAATCATGTGGGATTGTTGCTTCTAACCCCAGGCACCCCACTTTGGTGTGGAGCTGAAAAGAGATTAATTACTTCCACTTTGGGAGACCTTTACCTTTGTAAAGGGGCTTCTTTGCTCACCTGGAAATACAAATAAAAATCAAGTAATTCAAGCAAGGCAAAAATGGTTCATTAATGGTGCTGGTCATGGTTTTTTTCACAGGGTAAAGAAATACAATATTCAGTACAAACGACACATCAGTAAGCAAATGATCAAACTAATTCCCTCATTGGACAAATGTCTGCAAAAGTTGATGGTGTTAGCAGAGGTAGCTAAATGCACCAATTAAAGAAAACAATTCTGTTTCTACTTGGAAACCACTTTGGGACTTTCTGCTTATGGTGCAAAAAAACCCTTTGATTTTGGGATTTGCCTATTAGATTTGATGCTACAGAAGGTATGTAATATATAAAAGTAAAAAGTTGAAGTGTTATTTATTCTACTGCATCAAAAGGAGTGGAGGACATTAATGCTTTCCCCTCCCCTACTTTTCTCTCTTTTCCTCCACTATTTTACCTTTACTTGTATTTCTCTTTATATTTTGTATTTTATGCTGCGATAAACTAATAAAAAATTGAAAACACAACAATAAAATGCACTGATTGCTTGTGATGTTTGAACAGGAGAAAAAATTGATTCCATATAAAACTCCACACATGACAAATTTATGTGTCAAGTCTTTCCCAGCTGGGTTTGTGTTTCTTAAAAGGTGCAGATGCATTCAAGGACGCTCGAATACTCTGTTATGCAGTTGCTGAAAAGCAAGTTCTCACATACCAAATAAAGAGCCTTAGTCAGGAAGGGAAAAGCAAGTATTCTTAAAGTTAAGAGGTGTAGATGGCCATGTGAAAAGGGCTAATATGTCATTAAATTAGCGATGAAGCTTAAAATTTGAAGCACCATGGATGGAAACTAATGAAGGAGAGAAGCAACTTAGAACTAATTTCTAAGGAGAAATTTCCTGGCAGTGGAAACAATTAACCAGTTGAATGGTCTGTCTTCACAAGTTGTGTGTACGCTCTTAAGAAGAGAGTGGACAGCCACTTGTCTGGAATGGTATAGGGTTAATGCTTTAAATGGGGGTCGGACTAGAAGGCCTCCAAGCTTCCATCCACTGCTGTTTTTCTGTTATCATTATTCTGTTGCTTTGTGTGTACACCAAGAGCTTCTGCACTGGAAGCAAATCCCTTGTAGGTCTAATCACACTTGACTAAACAAATGGTTGAACTGAATTAGTCAGGCATATATCTGACTGAAGGTCTTTCCACACCCAGGCATATTTAGCATTTCCCCCCATGTGAATCCATTCATGTCGATGAAGGAGTCCATCATCAGTAAAGCTCTTTCACACACTCAAAGCATATAAAATGTTTTTCCACATGTTCAATTCCTTGATGGGAATACAGGTCCTGCTTTGAACAGAACTTTCCCCTCAGTCCAGGCATTTATATCATTTTCCTCCTGTGTGGATTCTTTAATGATAACAGAGATTTGCATCCTTAGTAAAGCTCTTTCCGCCCTCAAGGCATTTATCATGTTCCCGCCAAAATAACACCCAGCCTTATTTTCTTTTGGACCCCAAAATAATCACTAGGGCTTATTTTCGTGGAAAAACAATTTTAGGGTGATTCTAGGTTTTCTCTCCAGTGTGGATTCTTTCATGTATGTAAAGGCTTCCCCTCCGACTGAAGCTGTTTCCACACTCCAGACATTTATATGGTTTCTCTCCAGTGTGGATTCTTTGATGATTATCAAGGGTTCCCCTCCGACTGAAGCTGTTTCCACACTCAAGACATTTATATGGTTTCTCTCCAGTGTGGATTCTTTGATGAACGTAAAGGCTTCCCCTCCGACTGAAGCTGTTTCCACACTCCAAACATCTGTGTCGTTTTTCTCCAGTATGGATTCTTTGATGTGAATCAAGTCTTCTCTTTGAAGAGAAACCCTTGCCACAATCCAGGCATTGATATGGTTTGTCTCCTGAGTGGATTCTTTGATGCATGTAAAGGCTTCCCCTCTGTTTGAAGCTCTTTCCACATTCCAGGCATTTATGTTGTTTGTCTCCTGAGTGGATTCTTTGATGTGAATAAAGGGTTCTCTTTGAAGAGAAACCCTTGCCACAATCCAGGCATTGAAATGGTTTGTCTCCTGAGTGGATTCTTTGATGTATGTAAAGGCTTCCCCTCTGATCGAAGCTCTTTCCACACTGCAGACATTTATATGGCTTTTCTCCTGAGTGGATTCTTTGATGTGAATCAAGGTTTCTCTTTGAAGAGAAACCCTTGCCACAGTCCAGGCATTTATGAGGTTTGTCTCCTGAGTGGATTCTTTGATGCAGGTAAAGATTTCCTGTCCGATTGAAGCCCTTTCCACACTCCAGACATTTATGAGGTTTTTCTCCTGTGTGAATCATTTCATGTCTACACAGGTCTTTTCTTGAACTGAAGCCGTTTCCACATTCGTGGCATTTATATGGTTTCTCTCCAGTATGGATTTTTTTATGACACTGGAGTGCTGAACCCTCTGTAAAGCTCTTTCCACACTGCAGGCATTCGTATGGTTTTTCTCCTGAGTGAATTCTTTGATGTTTGTAAAAGTTTCCACTCAGACTGAAGCTCTTTCCACACTCCAGACATTTGAATGGTTTCTCTCCTGTGTGGATCCTTAGATGGCTTTTAAGGTCTGCCTTTCTTTTGAAAGATTTTTCACAATCTGTGCATTGATATTGTTTTTCTCCCTCATAGAATCCTTGGGGGTTCCCGAGGCATTTTTGCTGTTTCTCTCTCAAGTGGACTCTTTGATGTATAACAAGGTGGCACCTCTGACTGAATCTCTTTCCACACTCCGTGCATTTATACGGTTTCTCTCCGGAATGGATCCTCTGATGTATATAAAGGTAACTCTTCTGACGAAAACTTTTTCCACACTCCGTGCATTTATGAGGTTTCTCTCCCGAGTGGATCCTTTGATGTACATGAAGGTTGCACCTATGACTGAAGCTCTTTCCGCACACAAAGCATTTAAATGGTTTTTCCCCCCGTATGGATCCTTTGATGTCTCTCATGGCTGCTCCTGTGACAGAAGCTCCTTCCACACTCAAAGCATTTATAAGGTTTTTCTCCTGTGTGGATTCTTTCATGTTGATTGAGATCTGCTCTGTTACTGAAGTTCTTTCCACACTCAAAGCATTTATGTGGGTTGCCAAATGAGTGGATTTTTAGGTGATTTTCAAAATGTCTATTTATTATGAAGGATTTCTCACATTCCGGGCATTGAAATTTCTTCTCTGTGTGGATGCTTAGATGCCTTTGGAAATATCCATTTGTTTTGAAGGATTTTTCACATTCCGGGCACTGAAATCTCTTTCCTCCTTCCTGGATCCTCTGGGGAGTCCCGGGTCTTACGAAGGACCCTCCGTCCACAAGGCCCGTCTCGGGGTCTCCGCCCGTGTCCCTCTCCCCGTTTCGTCCTCCTGGCAGCGCCCTTTCCCTGGGTTCCATTGGGCTCATCCCTCCTGCAGCCCCGTGGCCTCCCGCCCTTTCCCCGCCGTCTCCCGGGGAGCCGCGCCAGGACCGGGAAGGGCTGCTCCGCGGGGCCGCTCTCCTCCTCCTCCTCTCGGGCAGCACTTCCTTCCTTCCCCCGCCGAGCTACTCCGTCCTCTTGGAGGGGAGAAAGAGAGGCGGGTCACGGCTGCGTCCCCTTCCCCGCAGCGGAGGCCCAGATCCACCCGACCGGGGAGGAATGCCGAAGCCTCGTTCTGTCAGCAGTCCCCGCCCCCCACCTGTATCAGGGAATTTCCGTCGCCTAACCAAACACCTCCTTCCATTGCTCGTCTGATGGCGCAACTTTGGGCGGGGCTCCCTTACGTTCGTCCGATTACGGAACTCGGGAAGAAAATTTTCTCTACAAGGCCCGGGGCATATTTGCATGCGGCGCCTTCTTCGCCACCCCATTGGCGGGCCCGCTGCGTGACTCCGCCCCTCGCTCCTCCCTGGAGCGGCGCCCCCGCCGCTCGGCATCCGGGCTCCTCCCCCGCTTTGGCTCCGCCCCTCCACTGCTGGCTCTTCCCCTCCTCTCCCTTCGCCCTCCGCGGCTCTTCCCGGGCGGCCTGTCCGCCCCTCCTCCATCCCCCGCCTAACGTGGTCGAGGCGGGGCTGCTTTGACAGGCGGGTGCAGCCTCCCCTCCGCCGGCTTACCTCGCGGGGTTGTGCGGTGGGGGGACTGAAGTGAGGGGGAAGCCCTGATTGACACCCCGTAAAGAACCTCTATGGCAGGGAGGAGGCGGAATGGGGGGATGTCGTCTGTTCTATCCCCCACCCCTGCTCTTCTCCCCTCCCCGCCCTTCCTCTGGTGCCCCCTTCCCCTGCCCCTCCGTTTTGCTTTGGCAGAATCTGTTCTAGGAAGGTGGATTTTATTTTCCTGGCTGGGATCGCTGGATGGGAAAGGATGCCTGAAGTTCAAAACTCGGAGAGAATTTCTCTCCATGTCCTCAAACTTGGCACCATCTCACAATAATTTGGATGTCTTTGGGTGAAAAAAATGCGTTATCCCCTAGGCAGGAATAACAGAGGGAGTGGACATGGGAACAGAAGGAGGGCAAATTGGGGGGGGGGGGCTCATCCATGCAGTTACTGCCAGCTATCAGAGTGAAGAGCCTCAGTGGCCCAGTGCTTAAAGTGCAGTATTGCAGGCCACTTCTGCTATCAGCTGCCTGCAATTTGGCAGATTGAATCCCACCAGGCTCAAACTTGACTCAGCCTTCTGTGGTGGGTAAAATGAGGACCCAAATTGTTGGGGGCAAGAAGCTGGTTAGTCAGTCTTCAGAAGGGCTCCTGGACTCTGGGAAATCTTCCCTCTATTTGTAGCCAATCTATAAAACTTGTATTCCAAGAGTGAAAACACCAAATCCTCCACTCAATTTCCCTTCTTAGGAAAGGGAAGCTGGGTGAAGATATGCTCCAGAGAACACCCAGCTCCTTTCCTTGTTCCTTTTAATTAGTGCTTGATAGTTTTTAATCATGTGGGATTGTTGCTTCTAACCCCAGGCACCCCCACTTTGGTGTGGAGCTGAAAAGAGATTAATTACTTCCACTTTGGGAGACCTTTACCTTTGTAAAGGGGCTTCTTTGCTCACCTGGAAATACAAATAAAAATCAAGTAATTCAAGCAAAGCAAAAATGGTTCATTAATGGTGCTGGTCATGGTTTTTCACAGGGTAAAGAAATACAATATTCAGTACAAATGACACATCAGTAAGCAAATGATCAAACTAATTCCCTCATTGGACAAATGGCTGCAAAAGTTGATGGAGTTAGCAGAGGTAGCTAAATGCACCAATTAAAGAAAACAATTCTGTTTCTACTTGGAAACCACTTTTGGACTTTCTGCTTATGGTGCAAAAAAACCCTTTGATTTTGGGATTTGCCTATTAGATTTGATGCTACAGAAGGTATGTAATATATAAAAGTAAAAAGTTGAAGTGTTATTTATTCTACTGCATCAAAAGGAGTGGAGGACATTAATGCTTTCCCCTCTCCCCTACACTTTTCTTTCCTCTTTTCCTCCACTATTTTACCTTTACTTGTATTTCTCTTTATATTTTTTATTTTATACTGATAAACTAATAAAAATTGAAAACACGAACAATAAAATGCACTGATTGCTTGTGATGTTTGAACAGGAGAAAAAATTGATTCCATATAAAACTCCACACATGACAAATTTATGTGTCAAGTCTTTCCCAGCTGGGTTTGTGTCTTTCTTAAAAGGTGCAGATGCATTCAAGGACGCTGAATACTCTGTTATGCAGTTGCTGAAAAAAAGTTCTCACATACCAAATAAAGAGCCTTAGTCAGGAAGGGAAAAGCAAGTATTCTTAAAGTTAAGAGGTGTAGATGGCCATGTGAAAAGGGCTAATATGTCATTAAATTAGCGATGAAGCTTAAAATTTGAGGCAACAGGATCATGCACTTAAACAAACTTGCTGTGAATCAACTTGCTTTCTTAGACTTTGCCTGTCTTCTCCTCTGTTCTAGGCTTTTTCTCAATGGTTTTTCTTGCTGGGGGAATACTTGGTTGTATAAACAGAGGCAAAGAATCAACATGACATAAAGTATTAGCACCACTTTATAAAACCTTAGTAAAGCCACACCTGAATACTACATTCAGTTCTGGTCACCACATTACAAAAATTGTTGAGACCTTGGAAAAAGTGCAAAGAGCAACTAATTAAGGGCCTGGAGACTAAAGCATAGGAAGAACGGGAACTGAATATGGCTAGTTTAGAGATAAGCACTAGGGGTGACTGGTTGGCACTGTTCCAATTTATAACCACCAGTGGAACAGCTTGCCTCCAGAAGCTGTGGGTGCTTCATCACTGGAGGTTTTTGACAATAGACTGAACAGCCACTTGTTTCAAATTATATAGGGTCTCCTGCTTGAGAAGGGGGTTAGACCTCCAAGGTTCCTTCCAGCTCTGATTTTCTATTCTGCTTGTGATGCTATTCTGGTGATTCTGAAAGGAAGGTCTAGGGGTGACATGATAGCAGTGTTCCAGTATTTGAGGTGCTGCCACGAAGATAAGGGGTCAACCTGTTTTCCAAAGCACCAGAAGGGAAGACAAAACAATGGATGGAAACTAATGAAGGAGAGAAGCAACTTAGAACTAATTTCTAAGGAGAAATTTCCTGGCAGTGGAAACAATTAACCAGTTGAATGGTCTGTCTTCACAAGTTGTGTGTACGCTCTTAAGAAGAGAGTGGACAGCCACTTGTCTGGAATGGTATAGGGTTAATGCTTTAAATGGGGTCGGACTAGAAGGCCTCCAAGCTTCCATCCACTGCTGTTTTCTGTTATCATTATTCTGTTGCTTTGTGTGTACACCAAGAGCTTCTGCACTGGAAGCAAATCCCTTGTAGGTCTAATCACGCTTGACTAAACAAATGGTTGAACTGAATTAGTCAGGCATATATCTGACTGAAGGTCTTGCCACACCCAGGCATATTTAGCATTTCCCCATGTGAATCCATTCATGTCGATGAAGGAGTCCATCATCAGTAAAGCTCTTTCACACACTCAAAGCATATAAAATGTTTTTCCACATGTTCAATTCCTTGATGGGAATACAGGTCCTGCTTTGAACAGAACTTTCCCTCAGTCCAGGCATTTATATCATTTTCCTCCTGTGTGGATTCTTTAATGATAACAGAGATTTGCATCCTTAGTAAAGCTCTTTCCGCCCTCAAGGCATTTATCATGTTCCCCAAAATAACACCCAGCCTTATTTTCTTTTGGACCCCAAAATAATCACTAGGGCTTATTTTCGTGGAAAAACAATTTTAGGGTGATTCTAGGTTTTCTCTCCAGTGTGGATTCTTTCATGTATGTAAAGGCTTCCCCTCCGACTGAAGCTGTTTCCACACTCCAGACATTTATATGGTTTCTCTCCAGTGTGGATTCTTTGATGATTATCAAGGGTTCCCCTCCGACTGAAGCTGTTTCCACACTCAAGACATTTATATGGTTTCTCTCCAGTGTGGATTCTTTGATGAACGTAAGGCTTCCCTCCGACTGAAGCTGTTTCCACACTCCAAACATCTGTGTCGTTTTTCTCCAGTATGGATTCTTTGATGTGAATCAAGTCTTCTCTTTGAAGAGAAACCCTTGCCACAATCCAGGCATTGATATGGTTTGTCTCCTGAGTGGATTCTTTGATGCATGTAAAGGCTTCCCCTCTGTTTGAAGCTCTTTCCACATTCCAGGCATTTATGTTGTTTGTCTCCTGAGTGGATTCTTTGATGTGAATAAAGGGTTCTCTTTGAAGAGAAACCCTTGCCACAATCCAGGCATTGAAATGGTTTGTCTCCTGAGTGGATTCTTTGATGTATGTAAAGGCTTCCTCTCTGATCGAAGCTCTTTCCACACTGCAGACATTTATATGGCTTTTCTCCTGAGTGGATTCTTTGATGTGAATCAAGGTTTCTCTTTGAAGAGAAACCCTTGCCACAGTCCAGGCATTTATGAGGTTTGTCTCCTGAGTGGATTCTTTGATGCAGGTAAAGATTTCCTGTCGATTGAAGCCCTTTCCACACTCCAGACATTTATGAGGTTTTTCTCCTGTGTGAATCATTTCATGTCTACACAGGTCTTTTCTTGAACTGAAGCCGTTTCCACATTCGTGGCATTTATATGGTTTCTCTCCAGTATGGATTTTTTATGACACTGGAGTGCTGAACCCTCTGTAAAGCTCTTTCCACACTGCAGGCATTTATGGTTTTTCTCCTGAGTGAATTCTTTGATGTTTGTAAAGTTTCCACTCAGACTGAAGCTCTTTCCACACTCCAGACATTTGAATGGTTTCTCTCCTGTGTGGATCCTTAGATGGCTTTTAAGGTCTGCCTTTCTTTTGAAAGATTTTCACAATCTGTGCATTGATATTGTTTTTCTCCCTCATAGAATCCTTGGGGTTCCCGGGCATTTTGCTGTTTCTCTCTCAAGTGGACTCTTTGATGTATAACAAGGTGGCACCTCTGACTGAATCTCTTTCCACACTCCGTGCATTTATACGGTTTCTCTCCGGAATGGATCCTCTGATGTATATAAAGGTAACTCTTCTGACGAAAACTTTTTCCACACTCCGTGCATTTATGAGGTTTCTCTCCCGAGTGGATCCTTTGATGTACATGAAGGCTGCACCTATGACTGAAGCTCTTTCCGCACACAAAGCATTTAAATGGTTTTTCCCCCGTATGGATCCTTTGATGTCTCTCATGGCTGCTCCTGTGACAGAAGCTCCTTCCACACTCAAAGCATTTATAAGGTTTTTCTCCGGTGTGGATTCTTTCATGTTGATTGAGATCTGCTCTGTTACTGAAGTTCTTTCCACACTCAAAGCATTTATGTGGGTTGCCAAATGAGTGGATTTTTAGGTGATTTTCAAAATGTCTATTTATTATGAAGGATTTCTCACATTCCGGGCATTGAAATTTCTTCTCTGTGTGGATGCTTAGATGCCTTTGGAAATATCCATTTGTTTTGAAGGATTTTTCACATTCCGGGCACTGATATTTCTTTCCTCCTTCCTGGATCCTCTGGGGAGTCCCGGGTCTTACGAAGGACCCTCCGCCCTCCAGGACCGTCTCGGGGTCTCCGCCCGTTTCCTCCTCCCCGCATCGCCCTCCAGGCGGCCCCCTTTCCGGGGGTCCCCCTGGACTCATCTCTCCTTCAGCCGAGGAACCCTGCCTTTTCCCGCAGTCTCCCGGGGAAGCCGCGCCGGGACCCTGCAGGGCTGCTCCGCGCGGCCCGCTCTCCTCCTCCTCTCGGGCGGCGCCTCCTTCCTTCCGCCGCCGGGCTCCTCCGTCCTCCTGGAGGGGAGAAAGAGAGGCGGGTCACGGCTGCGCCCTTTTCCCCGCAGGGGAGACCTAGGTCGAAGCAGAGTCTCTCTGAGTGCGACTCCCAGCAGCCCTCACGCCCTACCTGCATCCACTCACTTCCGTCGCCTACCCACCCAACTCCTTCCGTCGCTCGTCTGAGGGCGCAACTATGGGCGGGGCTCCCGTGTGTTTGTCCGATTACGGAACACGGGATGAAAACTTTCTGCAGGCTCGGAGCATATTTGCATGCGGCGCTTTCCACGCCATCCCATTGGCGGGTCCGCTGCGTGACTCCGCCCCTCGCTCATCCCTGGAGGGGCGCCGCCGCCGCTCGGCCTCTGGGCTCCTCGTCCGCTTTGGCTCCGCCCTTCCGCTCCCTTCGCCCTCCGCGGCTTTTCGCAGGCGAGCTGTCCGCTCTTCCTCCCTTCGTTCGCTCCCCACCCAAAACCTGGTCCGTGGTCGAGGCAAGGCTGCTCGGACAGGCGGCTGCGGCCTTCCCTCCGCCGGCCTACCTCGCAGGGTTGTGCGGTGGGGGGGACCGAAGTGAGGGGGAAGCCCTGATTGACACCCCGCAAAGAGCCTCTATGGCGGGGCGGGGCGGGGCGGAATGGGTGGGTGGTCTTTCTCTGCTCCCTTGCCCTTCTTTCTGGTGCTCTCCTCCTCCTCCTCCCCCCACCTGCCGCGCTTCCTCTGTTGCCCCCCCCCCCTTCTGCCCCTCCATTGAGCTACACAATGTTTTCCTTTGGCAGAATCTGTTGTGGGAAGGCCGGATTTTACTTTCCTGGCCGGGATCGCTGGGTGGGAAACGATGCCTGAAGTTTGGGGAGAGAATTTCTCTCTCTCTCTCCTCAAACTTGGCACCATCTCACAATACTTTCTGTGGATGTCTTTGGGTGGAAAGGGGTCAGGCCCAGCCAGGAATAACAGAGGGAGGTAGACTTGGGAGGTAGGGATGTGGGAACCGAAGCAGGACAAAATGGGGTGGGAAGTGGGCCAGGAAACTCGAGTGGAGCTTCCCTAGACAGAGGCAGTCTACCTCCAAAAATCTGCCTTTTGTGCAAAAGATGAGAAATGGGCAGCTTTAGTGATTGGTTTGGTCGCCTCCTACAGATATTTGCCTGGCATTGGTGCATGGAGAACAGGTGGAGCAGGTGAGGTTCAATAGGCACCTGTTAACTCCTAGGGAACTCTGATGGCTTTATGACCTCATCCATGCAGGCTAAACTGTTAGTTTAGACTCAGCCTTCTGTGGTGGGTAAAATGAGGACCCAAATTGTTGGGGGCAAGAAGCTGGTTAGTCAGTCTTCAGAAGGGCTCCTGGACTCTGGGAAATCTTCCCTCTATTTGTAGCAAATTTATCAAACTTTTATTCCAGGAGTAAAAATGCCAAATCTTCCATTCAATTTCCCTTCTTAGGAAAGGGAAGCTGGGTGAAGATGTGCTCCAGACAACACCCAGCTCCTTCCCTTGTTATTTTTAATTAGTGCTTGATAGTTTTTAATCATGTGGTATCTTTGCTTCTAAACCCAGGAACTTCAAGTTTGCTGTGGAGCTGAAGAGAGATTAATTACCTGAATTTGAGAGACTTTCACCTTTGTAAAGTGGCTTCTTTACTCACCAGAAAATACAAATCACTAAGTAATTGAAGAAAAGTAAAAATTGTGTCAGATCCGTGTATCTGCCATTCTTCAATGGAAGAAGAAAGGGCAGGGGGGGGGATTGATACAAGTAATCCTTTTTGATGTAACCTGAATATCTTAAATCTTGTATTGAATTTGTATACATGCACATGATATACAACTGGAGGACTGGAGCCAGATGTCTGGAAACTTGTCACCTCTTGGAGAGATAGCAAGAGAGGGGACCATAAAAATTCCAGCTCTGAAAGATACTTCCTGGGAACCTCTTCTAAGATACTTTCCCAGAAAAGGGGAGGGGGGAATTAACATGTTGGTTCTTCGTTTTGACTAAATCCACATCAGAATAAGGGGAACTCCCTTTATCTATTACTGTATGCCTGGAAGCATCTTAGATTCTGCTTTGATTAGTATGGGATTCACTTCCTTTCAATAAAGAATTCCTTTTGAAATATCTAGCTTTCAGAAGTTCATTCTTTTCGGTTGAAGGGGAAAAGTCCAGTGCTTACAAATTGTTTACTAAGGGGGCGGGATTATATTTTTTTACAGGGTAAAGGAATATGATGCACATAATATTCAGTACATGTGACACGTTAGTAAGCAAATGATCAAACTGTAATTCCCTCAATGGACAAATGGCTGCAAAAGTTGATGCAGTTAGCAGAGATGGATAAACTTACTGATTTAAAAAAACCCATAGTTTATTTCTACTTGGAAACCATTTTTGGAGTTTGTGCTTAAGGTAGAAAAAATAAAACTTTGATTTTGCGTTTTGCCAATTAGATTTGATGTTACAGAAGGTATGTATTATGTAAAAGTAAAAAGTTGAAGTTTTATTTATTCTACATGAAAAGGAGTCGGGAAATTAATGCTTCTCCCTCTATCCTACATTTTTCTCTCCTTCCCTCTTCTGCCATTATTTTACCTTTTATTTTTCTTTATATTTTGTACTTTATGCTATGATAAACTAATAAAGATTTGAAAACACAAAACAATACACTGATTGTGAAGTTTGAACAGCCGAAAACATTGATTCTAGATAATATTCCATAAGTGACAAATTTATGGGTTACATTAGTCTTTCCCAACTGAGTCTGTCTTGAAAGTTGCAGATGTATTCAAAGGCTTTCAGAATACTGTCGTATAGTTGCTGAAAAAGCAAGTTTTCACACAGCAAATAAAGAGCCTTAGTCAAGAAAGGAAGAACATGCATTCTTAAACTTTTAAAAAAGAGGCGTAGACTGCCATGTTGAAAGGGCATTTTAAATTCGTGATATTTTAAATTCGTGAAGCCTAAAATCTGAGACAACAGGATCATGCACCCTATTTAACTTCCTGCGAATTAACTGTGTTCTTGGAATTTGCCTCAGTCTTTATCAGATCGGTGTATCTGCCATTATTCATGGAAGAAGGGGGGGAAGTTGGTATAAGAAATCCTTTTTGATGTAACCTGGATATATTAAATCTTATATTGAATTTGGATAACCCATGATATACTATGGAGGGACGGAAACCAGATGCCCCGGAAACTGTCACCTCTGAAAGAGACAGCCACAGGATGAAGAGACCATAAAAATTCCTGCTGGGAGCTGTCTCCTGAAAACCTCAAAAAAGATCGTTCTCAGAAGAGGGGGGAAATAAACATGTTGGCTCTTTGTTTTACTAAATACACATCAAGAGAAAGGGAGGGTTCTTAAACTCCCTTATCTATCCCTGCATGCCTCAGGCACAGTTAGATGCTGCTTTTAATCCCTACATGAATTGTCTCATCTCCATAAAGGATTCCTTTCCATACGTTTGGTTTTCAGAAGTTCATTCTTGTGGATTGAATGGGAAAAGTTCTGTAGCCTGACAGTCTTCTCAGCTATAGGCTTTTTCTCAAGAGTTTTTTTTGTGTGTGTTTGAGCTGATGTTCAGTGTTGTCCAGAATGCAGTGGCAGCCAAAAAAGCCAACGCAATCCTAAATTGCACTAACAGGGATTCGATCAAGATCAAGGGAGGTACTGACACCACTCTATAAAGCCTTAGTAAGGCCACACCTAGAGTACTGCATCCAGTTTTGGTCACCACACTATAAAAAAAAGAGGTTGAGACTCTAGAGTGCAGAGAAGAGCAACCAGGATTATGAGGGGACTGGAGGGTAAAGCCCTAACCCCATCTCTGCTTTTGCATTGTGCCATCTGAGCAATGAATTGTGGCCACTGTAAAATGGCTGCCTTTCAGGAGGATGCCATCTGGCCTGCAGGGATTCCAAAGAAACTCTCTACATTATAAGCTCTGGAGAGCAACAGAGAGTTAGTGTTTAATGATAGGAGAGGGGAGAGGAAGCAACCTTAAGGCCTGTGGGGACCTGAGGGGTAGAAAACAAAGTATGGAGTGCCTCAAACGACAGAGGCCTAGGAAGGCTGGGGAGAGGTAGGCCTGGGACTGCACTAAGTCACCCACAATGTTCCCTCCCCGAGGTACTCTGTGTTGCTGTTCACAATGCCCCCCCAGTTGTTTAATGACCACATTATTTTATTGGACTTATATGCTGCCCCATCTCCGAAGACTCAGGGCGGCTCACAATTAAAACATACAAATACAATAAATAATTAAAAAGAATTAAACAACTATAAAGTCCAATAAGACCAGATTAAAATAATTTAAAACTATCCCAAACCCCCTTGAGGTAGTCACAGCCCGGCTTGGTCAAATAGCCAGGTCTTCAAATCGCGGCGGAAGGTGCGGAGGTCAGGGGCCAGACGGAGGTCTAGAGGCAGTTGGTTCCATAAGTCAGGGACCACATTGGGGAGAGCATGGATGGGGGTTAAGCAAGATGTGTCCAGAACACCTGTCCAGGTTGTCTGTCCCTTCTTATACTACTCAAGGTGGCCTCAGTTTGAGATTCTTAATTTCCTTCACCCTCTGAACTGCATAATCCAGAGGTCCTTAATGTTCTCACTGGTGGTTTTCTTGCAGATATTTCATTACCCAAACTAGCTAATATCAGCAGTGCTAGTGATGCTAATACTATCGCTGATGGGGTTACCAAGTTGGGGTCATGAAATGTCTGCAAGAAAACCACCAATGAGTACACCAAGGACCCCTCATTTCAACCCTGAGCTTCAAATATTCTCCTTTATCGAGACCTATACAGGTAGTCCTTGACTTACAATTCCTTTAGTGATCAAAGTTAAAACAGCACTGAAAAAAATGATTTATTTATAGCATCCCCATAATCACGTAATCAAAATTCAGGTGCTAGGCAACTGGTTCACACTTACTATCATTGTTGTGTCCCAAGGCCATTTTGCAATCTTCTGACAAGCAAAGTCAATGGGGAAGTCAGATTTATTGAACAACTGGGTTAAGTAACTTAACTGCAGTGATTCACTTAACTGTGGTCATAAAGTGGGATAAAACCTGCATAACAAATGTCTCATTTATCAACAGAAATTTTGGATTCAATTGTAAATAAGGAGGAATTTCCTGACTGTGAGAACAATCAAGCCAATGGAACAAAAGTTGCTTTCAGAAGTTGTGGGAGCTTCATCACTGGAAGCTTTCAAGAAGAGACTGGACTGCCACCTGTCAGAAATGCAGTAGGGTCTCCTGCTTGGGCAGAGGGTTGGACTAGACCTACACCATCCCTTCCATCTCTGTTAATCTGAAATACATCCCCCTTTAGTGGTTTCCTTCTCCAAGATCAGATCTAAATTCCTTTACAGTCTTTCAGGGCCATGGCCAGGGTCCCAGACCTGAATATGACTTTGTGTCAATCACATGTAGTAAAATGTCACTGTCATGTGTTTAAACATTCTATGTTCCATTGCATTAACAATAAATAGTAACAGACAAAAACTGCCTAGATCTGTAGAGTTGCATCACAAAGCATTTTTGCGGGGGAGGTGTTACATTTGCCACTCAGAATCCTCTGGAAAGTAAACAGCTTTGAACACTGCAAAATACATCTGGCTTCCTCTGCTTGCTATCAGCTGTGTTGGGACAGATGTGTTCCAGTCAAGACAGATGGGCAAGTGACTTATGTTAGGTGTACTGACAGCTCCAAGAAGCAGAGACAGAGGGGTTGTTTCTTCAGAAGCTCAGCGTCAGTTCCCAGCATGAGCCTCACCTACTAAAAAGAAAAGAACGATTCTGGTCTGGCTTGCTGAGAAATATATAAATTACAGCACCTTTGACTGTTTGAATAAATTTGTGACAATAAGTACTATGCATAATTGAATATAGTCAAACTAATTGTATACTCCTTGCAGTATTTGCAAGATGTGGATCAATTTGTATTATGAGTTATCAGAGAAAATACTTTGATAATTTGGAATGTTAAAGTATGAGGTCACACAAAATAGCAGAGTTTGATCCTTAATGCTTGGGTTGATAATAAATTATACACTCAAGTTGAAACACACAGGTTGAGATGGCAATGAAGGGTTAAGTATCTACATCTGTATGTTACTGAATGGCAATTAGGGCTGTGATGTTCAAGGAATTTCTTAGCCCTTAAAAACCCTTGTGCATTACATCCGGGTCTGCACTGACTTTGCTGGGTGCCGAAGCATTGTAGCAACACTCTATATGGAGCCGCGATGGCTCAGCAGTGAAAGGTTCTGACCTGGTCAGCTGGAAAGCTCAGGTTCAAGACCCAAGAGCTGTAGATGACTAAGCTGAGCTGGAGGCAGGGGTCAAATGCATCATGACTCCCTTCATGCCCACAAGATATCTAAATCCAGCCCATCTTGAATTCCTTTCTATTCTTAACTCCTGCTATTTTCCCTTGACTGTTAGTAACTCAGATTCTTGTAGAGAGCTTAATTTTACGATAAATCTTTATACACATTTGAACTGTTTGCATCTCCTGATTTCCCCAGTGTTTGAAAAAGAGTTGCATGACGGAATGAGCTCTCATCCTTGCCCCAGTTCCTGTCCAATTAGCAATTTGAAAGCATGTGAATGCAAGTTGATAAACTGGTAGGGTAACAGCATTCCAGGTGCATCAGCATATAGTCATGCTGGCCACATGATCAGGAAATTTCTTCAGACAATGCTGGCTCCTTTGGCTAAGAAATAAGAGATGAACAGCACCCTTAGTGTTGGACACAACTGGACAGGGGAAACCTCTACCTGTGAATTTTTATGGTTTTGTTTCTGTGTGGATCCTTCCATGAAATCTCCATGATTTTGGAGATTTTGTTTTAAAGAATTTTTCACTCTGTGCATCTGTAAACTTTCTTCGCTGGGTGAAGTCCATATTTACTGAGATGTACATTGTCACTGAAGCTTTTTCCACACTCCAAACATGTACATGGTTTTATTCCTGTGCGAACTCTTTGAAGTTGGTGAATGTGTCCACACTTAGTAAATTTCTTTCCACTGCCAGACATATATAGGATTTCTCACCTGAATGGATTCTTTGATGTATATGGAAGTTTCCCCTCTGACTGAAGCTCTTTCTACATTCCAGACACTGATATGGTTTCTCTCCTGTATGAATTCTTTGATGTTGACAGAGATGCCCAGCCTGAGTAAAACATTTTCCGCACTCTAGGCATTTAAAGGGTTTTTCTCCTGAGTGGATTCTTTGATGTGTATAAAGGCTTGCCTTGTGACTGAAACTCTTTCCACACTTTAAACATTGATACGGTTTCTGTCCTGTATGGATTCTTTCATGCCGATGGAGGTGTTCTACCCGACTGAAAGATTTTCCACAATCCAGACACTGATATGGTTTCTCTCCTGTGTGGATTCTCTGATGTTGACTGAGGTGTCCACCATCAGTAAAGCTTTTTCCACACTCCAAACATTTATATGGTTTCTCTCCTGTGTGAATTCTTTGATGCATATAAAGGCTCCCATTTTGACGAAATCTCTTTCCACAATCCAGGCATTCATACGGTTTCTCTCCCGTGTGGATTCTTTGATGTTGACGGAGATCAATTTAAGAGCACCACCTCAGTTACATATTCATTTATTTCCCCTTTTGAACCACATCAAATATTTAGCATTTTATTACCTACAACTTTAAAATTACTAATCCCCTTTAAAACTACATAACATATGTACATCAGATTCTGCATGGTTTCCCTTCTTAATTCCATAAAATTTATGTATCATTTCAGAAAAGAAAAAGGACATATTTATCTACTCATGTGATTCTAAGCCCTAATGCCAATTTCATTTTCAGCTCTCCTATATTATTTCATTTATTTCAATCTATTTATTACACATATTCTATTAATTATTCCATTCATACTTAAACCAACAGAAACGAAAAGGAAAATCAGCATTCCAACCCTCAAAAGCATTTCAATATATTTATTTATTTATATATTAAATTTATATCCGCTCTCTTCCCCATCGGAACTTCGAGGCGTACAACAAGATAAAAAACAGTAGCCTTTACAATATAAAATCAAAACACATTCATACAATCCAGACATACAAGAAGGAAGAACAGAAGTCTCAGTTCCATGCTTTCCGACAAAGCCAGGTCTTAACGGCTTTGCGGAAAGCAAGTAGATTGGGGATGGTTCTGATCTCTGCAGGGAGCGTATTCCAAAGGGACGGTGCTGCCACATAGAAGGCTCTCGCCCGCCGACGGTATCCGGAGCAAGCCCTCCCTGTGGGATCTAACCGGCGCTGGGAGGCATCTGGTAGCAGTAGGCGGTCTCGAAGGTATCCCGCTCCTAAACCATGAAGGGCTTTAAAAGTTGTCACTATCACCTTGAATTGCACCCGGAAGACCACTGGCAGCCAATGCAGCTCATGGAGGATAGATGTTATATGGGCACCTAGGTGCGCATAATCACTGCGCCGCATTTTGCACCAGCTGAAGTCTCCGAGTGCTCTTCAAGGGCAGCCCCATGTAGACCGCGTTGCAGTAGTCCAATCAGGAGGTGACAAGGGCTGGCGACCATGTGTAGAGCCCCTCGGTCCAGGAAAGGTCGCAACTGGCGCAACAGGCTAGAACCTGTGCAAAGGCCCCCTGGTCACAGCCGTAAGATGGTGGTCAAATTGTAGCTGTGGATCCAGAAGGACCCCAAGTTGCTAACTTCGGTCTGAGGGAGATAATTTCTCTCCCCAGTACCAAAGTTGGATAATCAACTGGAGACCAAGGGGGCAGGAACCACAGCCACTCGGTCTTGTCAGGGTTGAGTCTGAGCCGATTAGTCCCCATCCAGACCCTCACAGCCTCCAAGCACCGGGACATCACCTCCATGGCCTCACTAGATTGACCGGGGACAGAGATGTACAACTGGGTATCATCAGCATACTGATGATACCTGACCCCGTGTCGACAGATGATCTCACCCAGCGGTTTCATGTAGATATTAAATAGGAGGGGGGAGAGAATAGAACCCTGAGGGACCCCACATGGCAGGGCCCTAGGGCTTGATCTCTGCCCCCCCGCCAACACCGACTGAGTCCGGTCAGAGAGGTAGGAGGAGAACCACCATAAAACAGTGGCCTCCACTCCCAGCCCCTGAGCCGACCCAGAAGGATACCATGATCGATGGTATCGAAAGCCACTGAGAGGTCAAGAAGCACCAGGATGGAGGGAGACCCCCATCCGGGCCAGAGATCATCCACTAGTGCGATCAAGGCCATCTCGGTGCTGTACCCGGGCCTGAAACCAGACTGCAAGGGATCCAGATAATCAGCTTCATTCAAGGTCCGAAGCAGCTGGAGCGCCAGCACCTTCTCAACAACCTTCCCCAGAAAGGGAAGGTTGGAGACAGGACGGAAGTTATTTAAAAGAGCCGGGTCCAGGGAGGGCTTCTTGAGGAGGGGCCTGACCACAGCCTCTTTCAAGGCATGCGGAACACACACCTCACCCAAAGATGCGTTTATAATCTCCTGGAGCCAGCTGCATGTCGCCTCCCGCCTGCCAAACAAGCCAGGAGGGACATGGGTCCAGTAAACAGGTGGTGGCATTCACTGCTCCCAGGGCCTTGTCCACATCATCAGGGCCAACCAGGACAAACTCATCCCAGATAACTAGACTAAGACCTGCCTCTACCACCTCAGTGGACTCTGCCCAGCCAGAGTCCAAGTCTGACCGAATCTGAGCGACTTTATCTGCGAGAAACTGAGCAAATTCCTCGGCCCTTCCCTGCAGGGGTTCCTCCACCTCCTCAGATATTAAGAGGGAGCATGTCACCTGAAACAGGGCGGCGGGCGACAGTTCACAGATGCTATAAGACTGGCCCAATATGATCGTTGTGCCACTCTTATCGCCACTAGATAGGCGTCAATATGACGCCCTAACAGTGTCTGGTCAGATTCAGCCCGACTTTTCTTCCAGCGGCGTTCTAGGCATCTCTTCCGCCACTTCATCCCCCGGAGTTCCTCAGTAAACCAAGGAGATTTCCAAGGTCCGTGGACGGTGAGAGTCTGCAAAGGCGCAACCCGATCTATAGCCCCAGTGGCCGCACTATTCCAGGCTTCCACCAGGGCCTCAGTCGAGAAGGGCAGGAAAGCCGAAACTCCCAAGCTCCCTCTGAAACCCATTAGGTCCATTAGGCCCTGGGCGGAACCACCTAATCTGTCCCGCCTCCCTGCGGCGTGGAGTGGTCGTCAGGAAGTCCAATCTTACAAGGGAATGATCTGACCATGACAAGGGCTGGGTGACTATTTCCCCAATATCAGATCATGGCCATTGTTCAGAGATAAAACCAGATCGAGCATGTGTCCCCGATGAGTCAGGCCCTGAAGTACTTGGGTCAGGTCCATGGTTGCTATGGAGGCCATGAACTCCTGGGCTACACTCGAGAATTCGCCAAAGGACGGCAGATTGAAGTCCCCAAGCACCACCAGCCTGGGGAACCCAACCGCCAATCCGGCTACTCTCGAGTAGTCCAGGCAGGGCCGTTGCAATGCAGCTGGGAGGCAGGTACGTTAACAACAGGCCCACCTGAACCCCTAGGTCCAACTTCAGAAAGAGGGACTCAGACCCGTCTATCTCCAGAACAGGACCTTCCCATGGACATAGTTCCCGACGAGCAATTACTGCCATTCCACCGCCTGTGCCATGAGGTCGCAGCTGGTGCAGCACTTGAAACCCGGAGGGGCACATCTCAACGAGGGGAACCCCACCCCTCGGGCCCCAACCAGGTCTCAGTAATAAATGCCAGGTCGGCCCTCTCCTCCAAGATTAAATCATGGATCAGAGGAGCTCTCCTTACTACCGACCTGGCATTTAAAAGCAACAGCTGGAGCCCAGGGCCTGGTCTTCCCTGGCCAGTGGGTCTCCGAGAGGAACTTGAGGGGTCGGAACGCAGTACCGCCACTAATTGGCGCATGCTGCCCCCGATAATGGCTAACCCCACGGCTCCTGCCATATCTGCCTCTCCCAGTCACCACTGAGATAGACCGTCCCTTAAATTCCTCCGCAGTCACGGTCCATCCCCTACTACCATCCACCACCGTCTCCAGCCGGTGGGAATCTTAACCCTCACGCACTCTTCTCACTACACTCACGCATACACTCACCCAATTTATCTAAAATGTAATTAAACTAGAAACAGCTAAAACATATAAAAAGTTAAAACATGTAAAAAATTAAACTAACAATACAGGAGAGATAAAAGAGGGCATAGACGGCAGATGGAAAAGAATGTCCGGTATACAAAGATGTTAAATGACTCGGCCAGGTTCTGGCGTCCGTCCATGGGGGAGTCCAAGATCAAGTCCAGGTTACCCTCAAACAGTAACCCTGTGGCCGATGACAAAGCCACTAACAGGACCAACACTACGCCTCACTGTGGTTGCCCCAGCAGACCGGCAGACCAGTCCTGACAGATGAAAAATAGATGGGAGGGAGAAAAGGGGTGCACTCCCACTGCAGGGGTAGGGTGCACCCACCCTCATACCAGCAGCAGTATAAGGGGAGGGAAAAAGGCCTCGGCCAGATAAAGAAAAACCAAGGCCAATGGACTTTCCCCGTAACTAGCATAGATGGAACGCCATGGCTGGGCAAAAAGAGAATCCACAGTTTACAGGTGGTGAGAGGGGAGGGTGAGAAGGGGAGCCCCCAAACGTTCCGGCAGTAGCAAGCAGGATGGCAGGAGCCCAGACCGGCAACAATCTTGAGCTGACAATCACCTCCAACTCCAGACTCAGCGATGTCGCCAGCTGAACCGCCGCCCATCCCTGCTGCCGCTGCCCTCGCCGTTGGCTTCCCCACTGTTTGTTGTTAGCACCCTCAGTTGTTTTCATCCTCAACGTCGACAACGCCTGTGGCTACATCGTGGCTACCACCGCCACCTCCACCGCCGCTGCTGCCTCGTCATGCTCGCACACAAATCCATGGCCCAGAAGAAGGCGAAGAGGCCGCGGATTCGCCGCCAGATCCACACGGCTTGCCGACAACTCAGCCCCAAAAATAGCAGCCTGCTGCCCGAATCTTCCAGTGCTGGAACCAGTCAGGGGTTGCTACAAGTCACATACCACCCCTCTCGGACGAAAAAGCCAGCATCTTCCCTCAGTCGCGCTAAAACGGCAGCCATCATGTTCAGGCATGCGACTTATGATAAACATATTCCATATGTTTGTTGTATTTATCTCTTAAACATAAAGGAACGAGCATTACCAAAAGTAATATTCTATTATCCATCTTATATGTCCCCATTTCACTACAAATTTATCTATATTATTCCCCAGCACCTTGCAGAATCCTCTCCCAATATCATTCAGCCATTGTCTCTGTGTAAGAAATTTACCCCCATTTTTTTAAAAATTCCATATTCCTTTATTCCTAAATCCTGTTTCTTCTCCCTCTTTCCCTAACATTTCCCTTTTATTATTCCACTCTGTTTAACCCTCTGTCTTTTGGCTATCTTCCACCTTCAATTTGCTGATTCTTTTTCCTTTTTTATTTTCCGATATTTCCTTTTTAATCAATTTCTCAGACCTCGATATTTATTCCCAATTTTTTCTCTTCCTTCTGATTCCTTTGTTCTCGAGTGATTAAAGATGGCCCTTCTGAAATTTGCTCCACCTCTTCTTCTGTACTTTGCCTTTGTTGTTCATACTCAAATTGCCTCTTCAAAAATTTAAGAACTAAGCCCAAATTTCCTCCTTTCCTGTAAAGCCTTGTTTCCAAGTTCCATTTTTAGTGCCTGAAGAGATATTGCCATTTTACAATTTTCTATTTAATCCAGTTAGTGTCTTTAAAGTTAATTCCCAACAGTCCACTTTTGTTTCTTTCCTTTCAACTTTTAATCCTCAGCTAGTCCAATACAAGTCCATAACAAAATCAACAATTAATCCAAGGGCAGAAGAATTACACAACTAATTTGGATGAGTATATTTGATTTCATATAAGCACTAATTTAAGCTGAACTATAGAGTGCTAAAGAGGAAATTTATATTAACTGGATCTCTTTGGAGGACTGTGGTTTGAAAAGCTCTGAATAACTGGCAAGGAAGAGAAAAGAGGAGGTGTGGACTTGTTAGAACAAAAAGTGCCATCAGAGTTAAATTTAACTTCTTCCTTTTTAAAAGACTCTGTTTCTAAAAATACAAGGAAAATTGATACAGTAAAATAAGAGTTTTGGAAAATTGAAATATTGAAGTAAAGATATATGAAGATTCTGCCCTTGGATTAAGCTTCTTCAGTTCTTGAGTACCAAAGAAGCTTCTGGATGAGGAGGAAACGCTTCAAAGGAAAACCCAAAGTCCAGTTGCCTCTTGTAAAGGGGCCTTTGGGACAACCCTGACCGGATAGATGAGGGAGAATCACTGGAGACATCCAGGAAGCCTTATAGTATTCCAGGCACGTGGCAATATGCTGCCT